>JAQFVV010000506.1:85000-195280 GCA_028023455.1 Epiperipatus broadwayi
ATTAAACAATGAAATGATTTTTAATAACTAATAATTAATAATTACTAAATGATGGAATGATTATGAGTCAGTGAGCAAGTCTAAGACATGAAGCAAAGTTAAATTTAAAACAAATTTAATTAAGTTAAATTTCGAAATAATAATTAAAACAATATTACAATAATTAGATACTTGGTCTCACACGCTGGTGACTAAGGGATGTTTACATTAAATTTGGGTTCCCATGCAAGTGATGGTTTTAGATATATAATTCTTATGGCTGAGTTTTACATGGCTTGGTGTACACACACACACACACACATATATATATATATATATTGGGTGAAATTACTCGCAGGTGATATTAAGTTTCAAGTTACAAATTATCGGGTTTCTTACATATGTATATCACACGTAGGTGATAATTTAATATTTATGCACTTCCAGTTTATATATAGCATTTTAATCACTCACAGGTGATTGCAGTTTTTAGGTTACAAATAATTAATTTATTAACTATATATATGAATCTATCACTCGCAGGTGATGAAATTATAATACATTTGAATTTACATCTTCATGAGCTTTAATATTGTAACGGTCAGAAAATGTGTGACTCATAAACATAGTGCAGAATTTGACCACCATCAGAACAGCAGCACCATCGAGTAGTGAAGCCACCCATGGTACTGAGTTCGATCATAGTTTATCTGTTCCACAATACAATCCACAAAACAACTATATAGCTAATGTGCATATTAAATTGAATTTGAATTTAGATCAAAGCTGAAAATAAGAATTATAATGGTGAGATGAACCGATGATTGGCAGTCAGACTTCAGATATTAAGGCATATAGAAAACATACAATTCTGAGTCTCTGTGTCTCATATATGTGTCTTTTTCTTGGGATTCGTACCAAGTACTGGTTCCCTTTTACCATACCCATTGCTGTGAAATAGGAGACTTTTAGTCTGGATGATGGAGCAATTTAACTGGGAGTCTCATACTCCATTCCTAAGGATGCAGAATAGGGAGGTGTAAACCCATTCACCATCTGGAGAATATAATTGCCCGAACTAAGAGTACAGGTGTAGCCCTAACACATATGCCCAGTAAAAAATACAGCAACAAGTAATTACACTGTAGCATTTCTTAAGGACACATATGCACCGCTGACAACATTATGATATAATAAAATTTATGATACTAAACAATAGTTTCCTTCATGAAACTACCCTATACCACTTTATATGATAGTATTTATAATTATATTATTAAGAAAAGCTTATAAATCCAAGTTATAAAGCTATCTATATAGGCTTTTATGCTTCTAGGGAGGATTACAGCATATTAAGGGAAATTACAATATCGAATTATAGATTTATGCTGTATTTCATCATTTCAACTGAATATTGGTTAAATATTATATTTAAAACAAATCTATCTTAGAATAATTGTAAGCTTGTAATTATATCTTAATTAATATATTTTATCTGTTCAAAACAGAGTTTTAGTTTGCGAGTCAAAATATGCAAAATTACATATATATGTGAAATTACATATATATTGTACCAGTCAGAATTGTATGTTCATTTAACAAGGTTTAGAATCTAAGCAAAAGTACCCTAAATCCACTCATGCCTGAGATACACAGGTCAGGAGCAATGATGAATTTTGCCCTATTTGCTCTTCTCTAAAACTATAACATTATAAATAACACTTCTAATGATAACATGAAATTTTATTCATTCTGGTCCCAGAGACACAGCAGAGAAACATGAGATCTACAGGGTAATTAATGTAAATAAATAATATCAAATCTTGGCTCAATCAAATATCTTATGTGAAGGAGCAAATCTATAAATTTAAATGAATTGCACACAGCTAGCATTGCAAAAGAAACATGAATTATAAAATAGTATCCATCCAGAATGAGCAAGAACAGAATAACCCAGAGATAAATGTTCATTTAAAATAATCAGTTAAAACTTCTAAATATTACTAACACTATTATAAATATTAAATGGAATTCTATGAGTGAGACTCAGTAAGACACAAACGCATTAGTAATTCAACATAGTTTAATGAACATAAATAATTTAAATTTACATCAGAAGCATAGCACAGATTTAATGCAGATAATATTTTACATATAGGCAACTGGTTTAGTATGCTAATGAACTATAAATAATAATAAATTAATGTTATCAATGGTATGATCATTACTTTTAAGTAATGATAAGGACGTTTATAAATTCATCTCCAAAGAGAGGTTTACTCTTAATATGACAGTTATATAATTTTTTGTTCATGAATATATGTGGGCCAGTACAAATGAGGAATGGATTAGCCTAAAAGCCTCACTGTGACAATCCTAAAATATTTGACTAATTATCAAATGAGTGGTTTACAAACATCACTGCACCATGTCTTATAGATAAAATGAGAACTACATGTAAAAGAACTCACAGTGCTAACTATAATGACAGCATTTAAAATGGAGAAGATGCCCATCTTTGGACTGAAAGGCTTTATCACATATATGATTCCGGTTGTATTTATCACAAGGCGATATTCAAAAATATGAGTGGTAAGGATTTCATGGTACACCCTCAGACATTTCACATGCAGAGCCTTAATACTCTAATGTTTAGCCTGAGATTGGTTCTACCAAATCTCATTCCTAGATGAGTTATGTGAAGAAAATCCGGAGTTCGAATGAATAAATATGATAAATTCTGTAAAATGCTATCATAAGTAAGCAATGCGAATATGGCTTAAGTCTTAAATGACTAATGAAATAATTTAAGCTTAAATAAAGCAATAATATCATGCATAACACCATGATAAAATAATAACCCACTCAACATCGTACGTATAACTTTAATAAATTTAGGATGTCAAAAATAGAAGAGAGAAAAATATTATTTTTCCTATTTAACAAGCCCAAGTATTCTTAAACAACAATATATCATAAGCTAATGCTTGATGGCATAAAAGCAATAAATAATTATTTAAAATAGGTTAATAATTAAAATCATTTTAGAAAACATAGAATGCATCTAAATAAATAGTGTCAACAACAAAAAGTTTATCTTATTCCATAATATGACATTTTAAACAATCCGCCATTAAGCATACATTTCAAAATATTTAACTGAGAAAACAGTGTTCAATAAGAAATTTTGCGTATAACTATTTAAATATTCCAAAAATATCAGAATGATGATTGAAATAATATAAGTTCGCTAGATTGAAACATTAGCATACTAAAACTAATTTAATAAGATATATAGTTTAAATAAGTTTTGCCACATGAAAATAATATAATTAGAGTGTGAAACTTAAAAAATTAATGATAGATTTAAAGTACTGAATTCTGTGTTAGCATTTGATAGAACGAGATTTTAAAACTTAACAGAGAAAATCACAAATTTAACGATAATTAAGTTTATAGTCAGTTACCAAATAAATAAAGATTACATTATGATTACAATTAAGATTTAGGAAAGAAGTGAAGTGAGGAGAATTAAGAGTTCATTCTTTGGCAAAATGGATTACCTTTAGAAGTTATGGTGGCCACTTATAATAATGTATATGAAGTTTAGCAAGGCACAATATTAATAAAATAATGGTAGGCATCTTCCAATATTCTTTTACAGTTAACCATAACAGTTCTCAGGCAGCGATGGCATGGCAGGGAGGCAGGACAAAGGCGATCTAAGATCAGCGAAAGCAAATCTTTCCACTACTCACAAGTCATTCTATTCATTCCCTAATCGAACACAAGAAAGAAGAGTGATTTGAACTCCTTTTGTGTGTTCCTAGAACTTTTGCTCCTCCTATACTTGAAATTTGGCAATATTGGAAGATGTAAACAAATACGTTCAGAAAGCATTATTTAAACGTATTTTTAAAATTGCAAATTACTTTAAGAATATGATTTTTGGTTTGACTTGAAATAGTTAAATGAGAATGACATTTTTAAATTGTAATAATACTTTCTAAAATATTCTGGCATTGCTTTAGCTTTACATTAATTGTATTTATTTTTATATCTGCAATACATATATGCACATACACAATTATCTAAGTGAAGGAAATTTACAAGATTGGAAATAAAGTATACTTAAGCTAAAATAGTAATTCAACTGGTTACACATAACCATTTTAAATAAACAGGGCGGAAGTGATATGTATATATGTGTGTGTTTAACATTCCTGGTTGACCAAATAAACATATAAACTGGTTCAAACCCTACTTTAAAGGTATGTAATGTCATCAGGCAGTGAAGTTAAATATGTACCACAGATTTACCACTTCACATTTTCCTAATTAGAGGAACAAAGAAAAAAAATTGGTTAAAAAATGATTTTACTTATATCTTTAAAAATTGTTACTCCAAGTGGCAAAGAAACACATGGTTAACCTAATAATAATGAACTAGTCTGTCTATTCCCCACTATTATGTTTATGCCTCACTTCATGGAATTCTAACTATAATGTTTTAATTGGGATCTCCCTATTCTTTTGAAAAGCAATGGTCTGTTCTGATACATTATGCTGTTCTATCAATCTCCAAACACCCTTTTACTATTCTTTCCCTGGGTCAGGCAGTATATACAACTTTAATTGGCATGTAACATTATTATACTTAAGAACCTTAAGCCATACTTGATCTACATACATTTTATGATGAGGAATACATCTCTTTCTTACCCTAATTTTTGCTATGTGGGCTAATTTTAATCGAGCATGTTGCTGGTTATATTTTTGATGGAAACAAATACTCTTGTCCAGTAAGGATTTACAAATATCTGTAACACTATAAGTAATATTTCTAAAAATTTTAGGTTTATCTAATATTGGGTTTGTAATCATCTCTATCTCAAAAGCATTATTACTACTGTTAAAGATGATATTTTTACTAGTTGCAGGATCAATATGTTCAGCATTAAATAAATTCATTTCATGAATGTTTACATCTTCATATTTTTCAATAGTAGAAATGAATGTGCATGAATTTTCTTTATCTATAGCAGTTTTGATAGATTTATTAACAGAAATTAAAAAGTTTTCTTTATCATGAATACTCTTAGTTTTGATAGCCTTATTAACAGGAATCTGAACATTTTCTTCATCATGAACAATTATTTGAAAACACTGTCCTATGGAAACTTTATCAATACAATCTGCTATTTCCACACCAATATCTTGGAATTTAGAAAAACAATCAGATTCTTGTTTACTGATCAAAGAATGTCTATCAAATTTCTTTTCAAAATTATTAGTAATTATAACATCCATTTCTTTATTGTTTAGTAAAGTCAATTTTGAATCCACAGAGAATGAATTGTTAACATAATTTTCCGTTTTCATTTTAGATGCTACATCCCAATTAGAATTTATATTCCCAGAATGGAGTTCACTAATATTTGAAATTAGATTTTTCTCAATCTTTCCGTAATGACAATTCACTTCAATTTGCTTTTCAATTACATCACTCAAACCAAGAGAATGAAAATTTATCTCTATAAGACTTCTATTTATTTCACTCAGAGAATCTAGTTCAATGGAATTTTCACTATCATGTACTAAATAGTTCAAATCCATCTGCATTTCATTAGCATCAACTACATTAGGAAAACAAGTATTTATTTCGATATCATCTTTACTTAAAGAATCACTAAAATTCATCCTGTTCTGAGAATCCATTTCATTCATATTCACAACTGAATTCTTTTCATGATTATGAGTAATATAATTTAATTTAGTTTGCCTTTCATCACCAATTTTGTTAGATAAGCAAGAAGAAAATTCCATATCATTTCTAACTGAAAAATTATCTAATGTATAAAAATCAGTAGCTTTATCAGATATCAATTTTTAATGTTGAATGTTAACAGTGTTTGGAGGAACCTTGTCATTTTTTTAGCAGAGATGATAGTTTTCTGCAGACATTTCTTGCCAGTTTTAATATTATTTACACCAATTGTCATTTCCATATCATTAGTTATTGAAAGATTTATGTTCTTATCAACTTTAATATGACCATTTAAACAAGTTGCCATTTTTATATCATTTGTTATGGTATTTAACTTATTACTCCTTCTTTTCTTAAAATTCTGAGCAGTAAAAGTAAAATCAACATTTGGCATGAGTTTTCTTTTTCCACAAGTTATACATTGTTTTTCAGAAAATGTTTGTTTTGATAAACAATTATGTGTTTCTTCAAACATTATGTTTTTATTTGAAGATTCTTTATTAGTACTTTCAAAAGATTTTGAAGCACATTCAGATAGAAAGATGCTTGGTTCAATTTTATCTGTTAAAAGAGAATCACTTTTGTGAAAAGGTAGCTCTTCATTTCTGTTATCTAATGCTTGAACTTTACAATTACTTTTATCAAACTGCTTATAAGTCAACAAATTTTTACAAAATTCATTTAATAAAGCATTATCAAAATATGGGATATCATTAAAACTATCTTCAATCTTGTTTTCAACATGAAAAATAATTCTATCACTATCCATTATTCCAGTAACTCTATTTTTCACACAAGATTCAGGCTCAGTCTCTTCATTAATTGACAAATCTTCATGCAAATCCATTGCAGAATCTAAACATCTTGTTGACTTATCATTGCTGAAAGAATTCATAATAAATGGCTGAATTTGATTTTCATCAGATACTGTGTTAGAATCAAATGAAATTTCTTCTTTTTGATAAATCTGACTAACTGTAGCAGATTTATTAATGGAGGTATCAATCAAAGTTTCACAATTTGATTGATTATCTGGATTGTAAAATGGATCTATAAATTTTTCAACATTTTTAGTCTGATATTCCAATAAAGAATCTCTTTGGACTTCTTTGGAACATAAAAAATTTAGATGATTCCATCTGTTTGTTTCTATTGCCTTTGAAAGAGAACTGGGATCAAGCTTTTCATCAGATAAAAAGGAATCCTGAGTAGAAATATTTTCATCACATAAAGTTATATCCATAGGTAATGTTTCAACATTAGTAGCATTTCTATTATTTTCTTTAACCATATTTTCCTGATAGTTCAAATCAGTTTCACATTTTTGTGTCATAAGAGAATCCAGACCTTTCATATTTAAATCATTCTTTTCAGAGTCTTTAGAGTCTAGTTGTTTCTTGAAGTGTGTTCTTAATCTCATTTTTAGACATTTCATATTCATATTTAGCCTTATTATCTAGCTCATAAAGATGATCACTAATTTCTCCTTGGACTACTTGGAAATCTCCTAATTGTTCCTCATGCTTTATTACATTCTGTTGTGGATATTCTACTTTCATCTCTTTGACAGCAAGTGATCCTTTTGCATGAGTTTGCTCCCTCCATTCTTCCATCTTCTGATGTCTTTCATCTTGTTTTTTAAATAGATCCTGCATCATCTTCCAGAATTCTTCAGCTTCTTTCTTCTGTTCTTCAGCTTTTTTCTTAAATAGACTTTGCATCATCATAAATAATTGGCAGTTATTATTGTTCATTTTGTTGATATTGCTAATTCTGTGACTCATTATTATTTGTTATGAGTTATTTGCCTATCACTTTTCCTCAATAGCCTCTATACTACCATTTCCCACCATGCCTACTATTTTCTTCCTGCCCTGTCCAACTTATATGATGCCTAACCACTTTATTATTTATGCCTTCTCTTCTCACTACTTGAATCTGCCTATATCATTAAAGCTATATATTATAAAATTATTAACTATTAATTCTATAACACAAAATATATTTTAAAATTACCGTGCCTTCACTTCTTTTGCCACTTTCCATCTGTTCTCTTTGCACCTGGAATTGACTAAAAATCTTTCTTAGTGAATTGATAATACAAAGTATAACAGAAAGCCAAAGCAAAGTATGATTTTCTCTTTTTTAAATATTTGCTTGCATTTGAATCTCACCCAATGTAAGTTATGTTAACATGTGAAATTACCAGTTGGCAAAATTTATAATTGTATAAATACAAGGTGCCATGCCAACATGGCAAAATTAATAACTTATTACATAATATTTAGGTTATTCATGCTCACAGAGATGGACATCAAAATTTCCTTTTGCAATGATCAAATGATTTACAATTATTATACTAAACAAATATATATTTTATTTTCAATGCTGTTTTGAAATCAGCAAGATACATCACTACATTTATCTCTTTGCAATAATCTACAACAGCTATAAAATTTATTTCCCATAAATAAATTTTATGAATACATAAAATAGTGTTTAAGTTGACTTATGTTATAATCTAGCAAAATAAAGCTAAGAAAATATTATGACAATATGCAAGTTATACAACATGGATTGACATAATTAGAATAAAAATTTATTTCATGAATATTTATTATTTACTACAAACTGACAATGCGTGACTAATCTAAGTTTGAATATAGGAATTTAACTCAATTATTTATCATTTCCAAGGAGTGTGAGGCTATCATAAATTGTCAAAATTAATAATCTTCCCAGTAATTTGTATTTATCGATATCAATTTTCACTTTTGCTTACATAAGAATATGTAAACCATTAAAGCATTTTGCCAACTACATCTGGCTGCTTGGTGTTACACAAAAGGTCTTCACCTGCTTCAAGGTTACTAATAATAAGAAACAAACATTTAAAATAGCAACTAGCAAGCAACTTTTCTTTTGCTAGCAAGAGAACATGTAAACCATTTAAGAATTTTGCCAACTACATCTGGCTGCTTGGTATTACATAAAAGGTCTTCACCTGCTTTGAGGTTACTCTAAGAATCAATGTCATTAAAGCGTAATGTCCACTACATCGGACCGCTTGACATACAATTCTCAATTTGAAGGTCTTCACCTGCTTTGAGGCTACTAATAATAGGAAATAAACCTTTACAATATCTGCTAGCAAGCAATACTTTTAAATTAAAAGTTTTTAAACATAATATCGATATTGGATACTTCTAAATATCAAAAATGAGATATATACTACTTAATTCTGATAAAGAAAAAAATATTTCTTTCATCTGTCCTCCTCTTGCTACAATCTACTCTTACTACTTTTCTAACACTTTAATTTTTTTTCTCCTTATTGTCAGGAATGTATATTAACAAATGTACAATATATATATACATTGAGATAGTATAAGATACACATATAACTAATTTATACATACATTAACCATTTTATTACTTTTAAAATAATTATTTTGACTAACAATACTGTTTTACTCATATAGCTTATGGTATTTAACTAACAAAATTAATTAATGAACCTACATTTAGATAATCTTGGAGACATTAAAATATAAGCCACCAAAAACATAAACACTTTACAGGGTATAGTATTTAATTAATATAGACCCCAATTATTGAGCCAACAACAAGATAAGCAGTCTACAAGGTGTGAAATTTAATTAATCGAAACCCCATGTTGAGCGCCAATCCCAAGAAAGAAAAAAAATCATGTACCGGTCAGAATTGTATGTTCATTTAACAAGGTTTAGAATCTAAGCAAAAGTACCCTAAATCCACTCATGCCCAAGATACACAGGTCAGGAGCAATCATGAATTCTGCCCTATTTGCTCTTCTCTAAAATTAAAACATTATAAACAACACTTGTGATAACATGAAATTTTATTCATTCCAGTCCTGGAGACACAGCAGAGAAACATGAGATCTACAGGGTAATTAATGTAAATAAATAATATTAAATCTTGGCTCAATCAAATATCTTATGTAAAGGGACAAATCTATAAATTTAAATGAATTGCACACAGCTAGCATTGCAAAAGAAACATGAATTATAAAATAGTATCCATTCAGAATGAGCAAGAACAGAATAACCCAGAGATAAATGTTCATTTAAAATAATCAGTTATAACTTCTCAATATTACTAACACTATTATAAATATTAAATGGAATTCAATGATTGAGACTCAGTAAGACACACATGCATGAGTAATTCAACATAGTTTAATGAACATAAATAATTTAAATTTACATCAGAAACATAGTAGAGATTTAATGGGATTAATATTTTTCATATAGGCAACTGATATAATATGCTAATGAACTATAAATAATAACAAATTAATGTTATCAATGTTATGATCATTACTTTAAGTAATGATAAGGATGTTTATAAATTCATCTCCAATGAGAGGTTTACTCTTAATAAGACAGTTATATAATTTATCATTCATGAATATATCTGGGCCAGTACAAATGAGGAATGGATTAGCCTAAAAGCCTTACTGTGACAATCCTAAAATATTCGACTAATTATCAAATGAGTGGTTTACAACTATCACTGCACCATGTCTTATAGATAAAATGAGAACTACATATAAAAGAAATCACAGTGCTAACTATAATGACAGCGTTTAAATGGAGAAGATGTCCATCTTGGGACTGAAAGGCTTTATCACATATATGATTGTTCATGTATTTATCACAAGGCAATATTCGAAAATATGAGTGGTAAGGATTCCCTAGTACACCCTCTGATATTTCACATGCTGAGCCGTAATACTCTAATGTTTATCCTGAGATCGGTTCTACCAAACTTCATTCCTAGATGAGTTACAAGAAGAAAATCCGGAGTTCGAATGAATAAATATGATAAAGCAAAATATAAATTCTTTAAAATGCTATCATAAGTAAGCAACGTGAATATGGCTTAAGTCGTAAATGACTAATGAAATAATTTAAGCTTAAATAAAGCAATAATATCATGTGTAACACCATGATAAAATAATAACCCACTCAGCATGAAAGCAATAAATAATTATTTAAAATAGGTTAATAATTAAAATCATTTTAGAAAACATAGAATACATCCAAATAAATAGTGTCAACAACAAAAAGTTTATCTTATCCCATAATATGACATTTTAAACAATCTTCCATTAAGCATACATTTCAAAATATTTAACTGAGCGAACAGTGTTCAATAAGAAATTTTATGTTTAACTATTTAAATATTCCAAAAATATTGGAATGATGAATGAAATAATATAAGTTCACTAGATTGAAACATTAGCATACTATAAAACTAATTTAATGAGATATACAGTTTAAATAAGTTTTGCCACATGAAAATAATATAATTAGAGCATGAAACTTAAAAAATTAATGATAGATTTAAAGTACATAATTCTGTGCTAGCGTCTGATGGAATGAGATTTTAAAACTTAAGAGAGAAAATCACAAATTTAATGATAATTAAGTTTATAGTCAGTTATCAAATAAATAAAGATTAAATTATGATTACAATTAAGATTTAGGAAAGAAGTGAAGTGAGGAGAATTAAGAGTTCAATCTTTGGCAAAATGGATTACCTTTAGAAGTTATGGGGGCCACTTATAATAACATATATGAAGTTTAGTAAGGCACATTATTAATAAAATAATGGTAGGCATCTTCCAATATTCTTTTATAGTTAAACATAACAGTTCTCAAGCAGCGATGGCATGGCAGGGAGGCAGGACAAAGGCGATCTAAGATCAGGGAAAGCAAATCTTTTCACTACTCACAAGTCATTCTATTCATTCCCTAATTGAATACAAAAAAGAAGAGTGATTTGAACTCCTTTTGTGCATTCCTAGAACTTCTGCTATTCCTATACTTGAAATTTGGCAATATTGGAATATGTAAACAAATACGTTCAGAAAGCATTATTTAAACGTATTTTTAAAATTGCAAATTACTTTAAGAATATGATTTTTGGTTTGACTTGAAATAGTAAAATGAGAATGACATTTTTAAATTGTAATAATACTTTATAAAATATTCTGGCTTTGCTTTAGCTTTACATTAATTATATTTATTTTTATATCTGTAATACATATACACACATACACAATTATCTAAGTAAAGGAAATTTACCAGCTTGGAAATAAAATATACTTAAGCTAAAATAATAATTCAACTGGTTACACATAACCATTTTAAATAAACAGGGTGGAAGTGATATGTGTATATGTGTGTGCTTAACATTCCTGGATGACCAAATAAACATATAAACTGGTTCAAACCCTACTTTAAAGGTATGTAATATCATCAGGCAGTGAAGTTAAATATGTACCACACATTTACCACTTCAATATGCGTGAGAATACATATTTATTTCTCACTAATGATTTAATTATGGACAAAACTCAGTTTTGAATACATATAGCATAAATAATTACATAATTGAAAACAATAAGTTTTGTCATAGATTTAAGTAAAAGAAATGTAGATTTAAAATACGATAAGATTTCACATATGTGAAATCTAAAATTTGGTTTTGTTTTAAAATGAAATTTATGCAACATTAGCTGAAATTTAATTGATTCAGTTTCGATAATTATGAATTGTTTATAAAATTAATGATGGCAAACATTATCATTAATTTAAAATATACAAAATAACTTAGAAATTTTAATAGTTATTTTAAAATAGATCATTTTGCATTATACGTGACTAAAGTTATATTAAAACATTTAAAATATAGATTTTAGCAAGTTAAAACTAAATTACTTTTAATTACTCAAAATAAGATGAATACATAACTATATCAATCATAAATAAATTCAGCAAATCATATTAACAAATGAAATATGTTATTAATGCAAAATTAACTCAGATAAGAAATCATAATTTAGTTCTCAATTTAGAATCTATTAATAATAGACTAGAATCAAGGAAACATTTAACAAATCTGTCATTAAATCACTTATAAATCAGTTAATGAATTATAACAGTAAATCAGAAATCAGGCAAGATTTTAGAATTGAAACAAAATAAAAATTACATTTAAGAAATACGTTTAGTTTACATTATTATTATTATGGCCATAGATTTAGATTAAGCTATCATTTTAGAATTAGTTGACTTTAGTTGAAAGCTTTAGAATTGAAGGAATATTTACCATTTTCTTTTTTTTCTATGCTGGCAAGATATTTCTTCATCGTGGGACTTCTTTAGGTGGTGGCGGCTGTTACTTCATCTCTTCCCACATCAGGTAGCTTTTCATTGAGGTTGAGAATGTAAAAATTTTAACCCCCTACCTTGATATCATCATCATCAATTCTTTTTCAAGTACTTTGTTAAAATATAATCATAGAGTGTGTTTCAAAGATGGCTGCAGCAGCTTATATATCACCACACCCCCTCTGTTTTTAAAATTTAGTAGGATCCTGCTGTGATTATTTTTCACTTAGGTCAATTTAACCTCAGTGACTCACAGTAATTTATTCAATTTTTTTAAATTTAAATCTAATTTTAACCTTAAATTGAAATTGAGTCAATTTTCAACGAGAAGGATTAATTTTTCTGGCATCATCCTTTCTAGAAAAACTAATCTAAAATTTTAAAAACATTTTGTTATATATGTAACTCAACCATTTAATTTAGCGATATATTCAGAATATAATAATTTTAAATATTATTAATTTAATAAATATTTTAAAATAAAGAAATTTTAATGTTTTAAATTCTGTTAACATTATTCTTCTAGCATTTATGTAGTCTTAAGTTACACATACAACTCATTTTTCACTTATTTATTATTAAAAATATATATGTGCACATTTATAGAGGTTTACGTATATAAATGCAATTTTCTCTCTATATGTAGATATACGCACATATACATGGTTAACGTATTTAGGTTTAAATTTAGCCAGGTTTTTATGATAATACTAGCATGATATATGAGGATTTGGTGGTAGTTATATAGATAGAAATACTACTATAGAATATAGTAGGTGAAACAGTTGGATTGTCAAAGCTGACTGTTTCAATATATTCTTATGATTTAGAAATGAAGCTCTGAGGAAATTACTTGTTATTATACTGAAAAGTCAGCTATTTAGCTATTATGTTTTTATTAGATGGAAACTATGAACTCATCATTTAATCATAACAATATTAGACTTAATATATATATATTTATGTTGAGACAGTTGTCTCTCAAGGCATACAACCACATAGTAGTGTGCATGCTTATATATATATATATATATATATATATATATTGTGCCCTTTTGTATGGGTCACCATCTAATTTTTGTGCTAATCTATAAAAAATTTTAAATTTAAGATATATTTGAATATGTGATGTTAATTTTGCTTATGGTAATATTTCAAAAAGTTTAATTAAAGCAATCTATGAATATTTGATATGTGAAATTGTGCTGATATAGAGAGAGACATTTTAAATGATGATGAGTATAATATATAGTTGGGAAAAATGGCCATAATCAATACTGCATTAATAGATTTAATAAATAAATATTTAAAGCTAAAGTATTTAAAAAGACAAGTTGAAATTAAATGCATATGTTTATTGTTGATAAAATAATATTATAAAAGAATATAAATATTTTAATTATTGTAAGTACTTAAATAGAAGACTAATATTTGATTTTAATAATATTGGATAATGATTTTAAAATCTGTTATAATATCTTATTTATTTAAAATATTTATTTTAAAAAATGCAATTGTTAGTTTATTTTTAGACGTTGACAAGCGTTTCTTGTGTTATAAAAAAACAGATGTTAGTTAGATATACACAAGCATGCTTGGAAGTTATCTAATAAAGTTGCAAAACTATTTTAAAATCATGTTATAAAATTTATAAATAATACGTGAGTTATCACGAGATAAAATAAAGATAAATCAATGTAGAATATTAAATCTGATTCTAAAAAAATATTGCTTTAGAAATATAACGTATAAAAAGACTTAGTGTATTTTAAATAATCTTATAAAAGTTAAAATTATAATTAAGTCAGTAAGAATATTTTTAAAAGAATGTTTAATAAATTTAAATGAACGATAAAGATTATTTAGAAATTTAGTAATGTAATAAATATTAAATATTAAATAAGTCATTATTTATTTTTAATTTTGTGTTGTTGGTAAATATGTAAATAAGCCAGCAAAGTTGATTGTTTAATCTACCAATCAAATGGGAAGTTTCTTCCGGTATAAAAGCTCAATTCAATTGTTAGGAGAGGACTCTGTGATTGATTTTTCAAGTTAATTGTGTTATTAAAAATAGCAAAGTAAATTTGATAGACGCTCTTAAAATCAATTTTAAAATTACAAGAGTGTCATTATAAATAATTTATAAAAGTTTTAAATGATAGACATGCAGTGTTAATTTAATTTTTTCCTATCAATCGTCTCTATAAGCTCAGTTTACAAGCAAATAGTCATGGGAACATCATATATAGTGAAAATATATCGGAAACTTTATACTAGAAATATGACAAACGCTGGATTAGTTCAGAAAATTACGAGATGGAGAAAAGTAGTATTTTGGACAGTATATAATTTTAAAAGCTAATTACTAGTGATTATTAGAAAATAGATATTTAGAGAATAAAATACTTCTTTATGAAGAAAGTATTTTTGCAAGCTATAAATTTAAAAATATATCTTAAGTAGAGATATTAAAAATGAAGTAGTTTTATAAATACTTGCCTTGTTAAGTCTTTATGTTTAAAAGACTGAATATTGACAATTTTAAAAGGCAAATAAATTGAAAATATAAATTAGATAAAAGTCTTAATATAATAAAATTATTATATTGAAATAATTTAAACGATGGTCGTTTATAGATAAAGAAGCTTATTCTTACCTGGATATTTTGGTTATGGAATGTGCAAGTAATATGTGGACGTCCAAGTTAATTTAAAAATAATTAAATATAAATTTTTATAAACTATAGACTAAATTAAAATAATAACTTTTGAATAATATTTTTAAAAGAACTAAACCAGGATCCTATAAACTATTTTAATTTTATTTTATTTTCTTGTGGGAACTTATTTTTAAAAAAGAATGTTTTTCATTTTTTTTCATAAACTTTTAAAAAACACGTGATGGACTGGAAACAGGAAATGGTGTGCCAGTAAATATGTGCCTAGGATTAAAAAACTTTATGGGGAAAAGGAAACATCGCTGGATTTATGTAATATGAATTTTGTTTTATTTATCTAATATAAAAGTTAAATATTATTAATCTATTAAAAATAAGATAGGTACATTTCTTAAAATAATAACTAAAGTAATATAATAATTAATTGCATAAGTTTATCTTATAATTAATATAAAACGTAATATGTTAAAGAATGATTGTGAGTGTAAGTGTGATTTATTCTATGAAGCTGTAATTCCGAAGAATATTGGAAGATGGACTGTACATTAAATCTTATTTATGGTAAAAATTGTATAATTATAATAATTTTAATGTATTTAATATGTTTTCTTTAGATCAACCAAATATTATGTTGTTTGAATGAATGTATGATTATTTTAAAAATACACACACATTATATTGGCAGTGATAGTTTTATTTGGATATGCATAATTTGAATTTATGATATAAATATGATACAACATTACATAAGAAGCTTAGAAATAATTATATGATTCTTTCGTAAATAAATTTTGATATTTTGTTTTATGTTATAGTATTAGAATTATATTTATTAGTCATAAGTAATTATTGTATTGCAAGTTAAGAAGAGATTTTCAAAGTCTATATTTTATTTTTATTTTATTGGATAGATTAGGTTGGGTTTATGTAGAGGTTTATATTTGAGTTGAAGATTTACTGAATATAGATGATGAGTATAAATAGTTTTGGATAATTAGTATTTATTTAAAGTTGATGATTGTTTTTCCGGAATGTTTAAATAAGTTTTAGAGGATATTTTGTAGAAAGAAAGTTATTAAAAAGGAGTAGAATGACACATAAAGTAGAGTAATAATTTTACATAGAAAAGAATCATAGAATTTATCTAATGTAATACTTTATGAATTTGAAATAAATGAATTATTTTAATATTATTATTTAACAGTACATATATGTAATGCATATTTGATAAAACATGTAGCATGAATTGTATTAACTGAAATATAAAATTATAATCAGTTATTTGTTATTACATTATAAAGATACATTAGTTTCTATATTATGCTATTAGAGTAATACTAATAGTAGAGTGAACACATACTAGTACATGATGAAATAAATAACAGTAATACTTAAGTGATGTAGCAATTTAATTAGTAAAGTTTAATTGTTTACATATGCTACATAAATATTATTTACATAAATTTTTCTGTGTAATAATTGAAGTTCACTGATATTTATTTAAAGTCTAAGTTTTGAAAACATACTTCAATGTTATTAATACAGCATTTTAAAGAATGTATAATTACTTATTAGGAGTATGAATTAATAACAGTGTAAACATATTGTATTATTATTTTCTTATTTTATTTTCTTTGTTTTCATAATTTTGAACTATAAATATTGTAAATAAATTCTTAGTTGAAGTTAATGTAAATAAATTTGTTTAATTTGTTTTAAAAGTGTGTCGAGTTCATTATTTTACACCACAGCATTTGACAGTAGATAATTTGAAGAAACATAATATTTGCACAATGTGAATTTATTTATATTATTTTAGAAATAAATACAATATATTCCTAATTATCATTTTATGAGAATTGATTGACATTATTATATCATATTACAATGGTCATAGAGTAATTATAATACATTATATAAGAGTACAATATTATTTATTGCCACAGATTATTAAGTTGTAAGATTTTGATCTATTCTAAAATTAAGATACTATATGAAAATAAAAGATATACATATGATTATTTATTTATTGAATACTTAATAATATAACAGAAATAAATAAGATTAAGTTATACCCTAGGATTAGTATTGAGTATTATTATTATTAGAATAAGTTAGGTGTATTTAGGTTTGATATAAAATCCTTTATCATACTTATTTACATGAGTTATCATTACTTTAAGATAATTAGAAGAACCTGAGATTATTTAATTATATTTTAATAAAAGTTGAGATTTATTTTTATTATTAAAGATAGTTTATTTTATTTAAAAGCCATAAGAATGCTGTAGATGTAGTAGTAAGTTAATAAGGAGGTAATAGTATTCTTATGCCATTGAGACAATGTCTTGGTAGATATTAACTCAATGTAAATCTACTTATTGCTTTGTAACTTTACTTCACAGTCTCATGATTTTGATAAATACTTATTTAATTAGTACATATTATAGAACTCTATTGATTTTGATAATTGATAATAAATTTAATTAGAATATGATATTATAAAAGTAAATTAAAGATAGATATGCAAATTTTAATTAAGCATTATAATTTAATTGAGCTAGTCGTATTTCAAATAATATTATACATCGAGAAGTAAGGGTACAATATATATATATATATATATATATATATATATATATATATATATATATATATATATATATATATATATATATATATATATATATCAAGTCAGATGTCACATGACCTTGTTTAATAAGTTTGTTTTGTGAGCTCTCTCTCTCTCTCTTTCTCTATCTATCTATCTATCTATCTATATATATATATATATATATATATATATATATATATATATATATATATATATATATATATATATATATATATATATATATATATATATATATATATATATATTGTACTGTTGTGAGAAAAAGATACACATGAAATTTTTTCTAAAAATTATTAAAATAAAATTCTCATAAATAATGTGAAGGTTAATAAATCAATAAATAAATTTATAAAAATCTAAAGAGTTTTTCTTCTATTATTAGTAGTTTAAAATAAAAGTTACAATTATTTAATTTAAAAGTAATTCAGGAGAGAAAATTTGGCTTAGAAAAGGTTAAAACTATAGAAATGAATTTTAGATATAAAATATATATATATATCTTTCATTTAAAATATTAATGAAAAAAGTAGTTTGCTAAAAACAATTGATTTCTAGTTTTATGGGGAAAATTAAAAGTAGTGGATTTTCAAATAATTAAAAAGAAATCTCTTTCATATAAATTAGTGATTAGAATAAATATAGAAAGAAAATGTAAAAACAAAATGTGCAATGGCTACTAATTAAAAATCCACAAAAACAACATGTTGCAATGACCACTAATTAAAAGGTCTCCAACAACAGGATTAAAAGCTTATCTAAGGAATTTCAAGAACAAATATAGCTTGTGGATACCAAAATGACAACAAGTCATCATAATAAATAGTCCAGTTTTTTATTAGACAATCAGTTCAGATAACAGTTCAGTTTAGTTGAGATTAAATCAATCATCAATCAGTTCAGTTCAGTCAATTAATCAGTTCTGATTGCAGTTCAGTTCATATTACAAAAAGTTGAGCTCAATCTATCAGTCTTCAATCAGATTAAATCAATCAATTGATCAGTTGACAATGCAGTGTTAAAAGCCTCAGAAACATATGAACTTTCTTGAACCCTTAGTCTAATAAAGACCAGCAATTTGCCCAGTGAAAGTTATGCTGCAAAACAATCTGAAGCTGCCTGATGTCTAACTGTATCCAAGGATAGTGACACTGAATAATAAGCATTAAACATCCTCAAGAAAACCTCACATCCAACCCCTTGGGAAGATTTTCATTTGAAATAAAAACCAGCAAGAAGTCCACATTCAAATCCTAGATAGTAAATAACATTTTTCTTATTTTCATTTCTAAGTAAAGTAACCATTGCAATAGTTTGAAGTCTCCCTGAGTCAATTAATAATGAACTCTACAGCATGCATAAAGAAATGTTGATGTGTGTGTTTTGAAATGTTCAGTATGTTAATGCTTGAGAATATTTTATAGTGATGTCATGTATATATTTAAATGTCAAATATTATTTAATGTTTGTATTATGTTCTAGTTTATTACATGAATTAAGAATGTGTGTGGTCATTATGGATAATTATCCCTGTCTAAATTAATTAAGTTCTTATAAAAGTATTTAAGAATTACAATAATAAATATCTAATTAAATAAATTATCTTTAAGCTTAATTTTGTCAGTCAATTCTTTTTACCACTAGTTAAAGAAATAATTTATTATTGTTACAATAGACTGAGCTAGTCATGGGATATTTCAAGTGCTGTATTATGGGCCTACTGTACAAACATGTTAGTTCTCATAAGTAGCTGTTGACCAGGGTTTACTCAGAAACAAATAAAGTTCTTGGATAGTAGGGGTTTGAATCTAGCAGTCGAAGTGGGCCACCATCTGGAAATGTGATCATGTTATGCATTGCATAGCTTGGTCTGACTGTGGGTATTTTTGTTAGCTCTGATATTGATGATATTCTCCCCCTCTGTTTGGAGGGCCAGTTTGTTCACATAATATTTATAATATAAAATTATAAATTTATGATAAATAAGGTTAAACCCAGTTAAACTGAACAAATAATCTATTCCGAATAGTCTTATGAATGGACCAAAGTTGAAAGAATGAATAGATATAAACACAAACAAAAAATTTTTTATAGATATTTTCTATATTCCACTGGAATAACAGTTAAAGATTAATTTTGAGTTTGAAAGTTTTTTATTATAAATTAAACATTTAAAAAGTTCTAATTAATATTTTATTAATTCTGATTTTGAAATTAAAACAAACATGTTTTTATGTTATAATAGATATACTGGTAACTATAAAATTCCACTATCTATTTTGATGAAAGAAATCATTTAATTAAAACTTGTATAACATATTGTGATAAATATCCAACAAAGTTGTTTTTCAAAGTATTAAAGTGAATTGAAAAAAAATCATTAACTTTTTTTATCAACACAGGAAAAACTTATTTTTAATTATTGTATTTTTTCCCACATCCTGACTATAAAAGAGTTAGAAAAAAGATTAGAGGATAGTTTTTTAAAAGTTTGGATAAATGATGGCAGAGTTACCATGAAGTTATAACTAAAGGCAAGGCAAAACAGGTCAAGCTGCTGCTATTAGTGCAGTATGTTAGTGGTTTGGATTCACATGAAAGTAAAGGATATGATTTCTATATTCTCCAAAGCCCATATTGTATAATTTGGTGGTATACCTGAATTTTATCAAATTATAGACTAAAAATGTTGCTGATTGAAAGGCAACAGTTACCATATTATATCTTTGTTGAAAAATACAATAAGTCAGTCTTCTGTTCGAAGGGACCAGTTTACACAGAGATTCCATTAGCTCACTGAAGAATTAGTTTATATTTATACTGTGTTAGTTATGTGCAGAGAAGCACAGATAAAAAAATGTACTGCATTTATATATATTATATATATATATATATATATATATTATATATATATATATATATATATATATATATATATATATATATATATATATATATATATATATATATATATGTAAAGTTTAACTGGTGAGTAGTGTCACATATATTGAAAACAATAGTATATTAAATAATTTTTTGCAATAACTTTCAAAATTTTTAATTAAAAATTTTAAGAGTAAATGATCTTTGTCAACTAAAAATAAAACAGTAAATAATTTTAGTTTAAATTAAAAGTATAAAGAAACAAAGGATTGATCTTTTTAGAATAGAAAATAAAAACCTTTCTGGAATATTTTTTAAAGAGATGTTTATAATTAATCAAGTGTAACCTGTCAAAGATATATTTAAAAAAAATGAAAATGAAAACTTTTGTGAATGATTGTCAAAGAATCAATACTTTTTAAAAAAAAAAAAAAATAAAAACTTTTTTCACCATTAGATAAAGAATGAATTAATAAATTTAATTCATGTCATCTATTTTTATATATGTGCACATATATGTGCTTTTATGTATTATTAAAATGCTATAGCTTATTTTTATATTATTATATGACAATTCTCATATGTTTTGGCATATGTGTGTTTGAATAGATGCATGTGATGCAGACCCCTATATGTTAAAATTAACCATATTTTATTATTATATGACAATGCAAATACATTCATAAATTATTATACCACATGTCTGTGTGCTTATATATAAGTTTGTTTCATGTAAATCTATTGAAATAATTGTAAATCTCAATGTGATAGCTAGTTGTGTATTAATCAAAATCAGAAGGCTTAATTGATATGTATGGCATACTCAGCAGACCTTAATTCCATTTAAATTGTTATTGATAAATTTATATTTTATTGTTAAAATTATTCTGGTAAATTTAATTAATTCAAATAGATTTCAAATATTATAAATGTTGTATTATATTTCTTGTTCACAATAATACTTATAGAGCTTTTATTCCTAAGTTAGATTCATGCATAATAGTCTGCTATATAAAAGGCATTATGAATATCCAATTGGTAATGATCCTGGATGAGGCAAAGAAGATATCTTTTAAAGTCCATGCACTACCTTTTATTCAGTTTAGTATTTATTATAAATTAAGTTTATAGTTGGCCAGTACATTAAAGGTATAAACAGGAAAAACTCTCCATAAAGTAGTACCACTCAGTGCAAGCCAAGTAATCAATGGAAGCCAGAAATCATGTGCATAAAATCCCTATGTAGTTTATACTCATCCAATATTCCCAAAGTAGTTTTTAGCTTGTGGATTTCATCAGTGAGAAGCCTTGGATCTGAGAGCACTGCACTTAGATCTTAGGATTAATCTGGCTTGCACTGAGTGGCACTACTGTATGAAGAATTTTTCCTGTTTTAACCATTTGAGCAAGCAAAAGAAATGGTGATCATATGATGTTTAGTGATTATATTAAAGGTACTAAGTGGCCAGAGCATTTATGATAATCTTCATGTTTTAATATCCCAGCATTATTGTTTTTGTTATATATTCTGATGGATTAGCACATTATCAATAAAATATTATTTATTCATAGCCTGAAAAAAAGAGTGGTTTACTCCATTAATTACATATACACTAGTATATGAATACAAAATCTTATGACATAGCCCATCAATAACATCAGTTCAAATTTTAGCCAGATACTTTTTTTTCATTTTTCAATCAATACATAACCAAGTTAGATAACCATTCCATACCCTGTGATAAATGTGAATTTAGATAATTTTTATAAAGGGATAAATTAAAAACAGAAAAATGGTCAAGCTCTTAATATTTTCCATTATCAAGGTTAATAAGTAATAACCTCCCTTTCACTGTTTTTTATAAAAGTTTGCTGGAGAGAGTTTATTTCCTGTGGTTGGCTATTTAAAGACTGTTTATTGTACTGCATATATGTGTTAAGTAAAAGCATTATAAAATCTTTTTTCTAGAAGATTATTTATTATTGCATAATAAATCTCAAGATATTAGAACTCAATAAAATTACAATTTTATATAAATAGAATCAATATGGAGATGTTTGGATAAATGTATAGTTTGTGTATTTTAAAATTAACATTTTATTTCTAGTTTATCATAAGTTATTGGGTCATAGAAAACGTCTTTTATTCCCAAAGAATTGTTAACTTTGATTAATTAAAAAGCGTGGAAAGTTATTTATGATTTTCTGGTTTTTTTTTTCCCCAAATAATAATAATAATAATAATAATAATAATAATAATAATAATAATAATAATAATAATAATAATAATAATAATAATAATAATAATAATAATAATAATAATAATAATAATAATAATAATAATAATAATAATAATAATAATAATAATAATAATAATAATAATAATAATAATAATAATAATAATAATAATAATAATAATAATAATAATAATAATATCTGCGGTTCTGCTGTGTAGCAAGTACAACATACCAACGAACCTCTAAATAAAAAACTTTTAAAAAGTCGGAAAACTTAAAGGTAATTCGTTTTTTTTACACTTTTAACCGAACATATTTTAAACATAAGTTTAGAAAAAAAAAATTGTATTTAAAAAGAAAATATTGAGAATAAAAAAAAAAAAACAACAACGTAAATACACAGATTGAAAATCGTCAAATATATATATCAAACATGGCAGCGGCACAGCTAAAAAATTCAAATGTGAATGGTGCCAATATAAAATCCAATGATGGAAACATAAATAATAGTTTAAAAACTTATGCTAATGTAACAAAAGCTACTTTTGAAAATAAAATTATAACAACTCACTCAAACTTGATTGCAGCTAGTAGATTTCGAAGAGTAACCAACGATGATATGAATGAACTAAATCTAGGTTATGAAAACAACTCTGAGCCCCCATCGACTATTTGGTCTCAGGAAGAATTAATACAAATAAACAGAGAATTTAATAATACAATACCGAACAAGCTTTTCACCACATTTAAATTTTTTTTTTCAAACAGATCGATTGTCCTGGCTGCGACTGATAAAAACCTAATGCTTTAAAAATTCCCAAGAGAAATGTTATATGAAGCTATAACAGCAAATGGGAGTTGGGAAGCAATTTAAAGCATAGGGAAACACTCCAATTCTAGATGTTTGGCATTAGAATTCTTTGAAGATTATCAAAAAAATAAATTTTTAACTCAGATCAAAACAATAGGAAATTATGCTTTAATAGTTGTAGATCCAAACCTTAAAAACTTTATTACAGGCACTATTAAAAATACTTATTTTGGCTATAATATAAATGACTTTCAAAATAAGATGAAAGCGTTTGGCAAAGTATTATATTTAAAACCTATTTTACTTACTGATACGCCTATTCCAGTGTGCAGTAATAGTTTTACTTTTAAAATGAAACTCAATAAAGCAATAGCACCAGAGAATATCCCCACACAAGTCATAGACCAAGAAGCAATTCTAAATATATATATATATATATATATATATATATATATATATATATATATATATATATATATATATATATATATATATATATATATATATATATATATATATATATATATATAAAGGGCCTAGGACCACAATGCTTCATCTGTGGAGAGCAGGGTCACATTGCAGCAAACTGTATCAAAAAGAAAAAACAAAAAAATAACACAGACAAAAGCAAACCCCAATTAACTACAAACAACAATCAAGTGATCCAAACATCTATTCAAGAAAAAATGGAAACACAAGAGAGCATAAAAAAACAACAATTAGAGGAACTAAACAACAAAAACATAACTGGAGATGATCACATTTTGGATTTACTGTTAAAACAAAAATAAATGATAGAGAACTGAATCAAGAAAGACAACACAATTATACAATGGAATCGATAGAAAACACCAATGAAATAGATAGCAATAGAAATGAGGAAACAGCACAAACACAGCACATACAAAGAACAAGAATTATAAATAAAACATCTGAAGCTATTATGGACTTAACTATACCATGCCTTCCACAAATACCAAAAAATACCACACCTCCAAATAGAAAACCAGGCCAGCCACCAAAAAAGAATAGGACAGCCAAGAGAGTTAAAACTGAAGAAGATGATAGTGACCCAATATAAGATAATCAATCAAATAACTCAATAGATGAAGAAAGAGAACAAAATTATGAAGACACTATAGAACAAATTTTTTTCAATTCAAAACCTGAAAATAAATGTAACCACCAAACACCAATTTAATGAAGTTAAAATTGGCAGATTGAATGTTAGGGGTTTAAACTCGACCCAAAAAATTACAAAACTTAAACAATGGTTTTCACTTACACAACTGCATATACTCGGATTAATGGAGACAAAAATCTATGCTGGCTCACAAATTGATCCAGCAAAATATTTAACCAAAGAAGGCTTCTGTGCCTGTTCGAGAGACTCTTCAACACCTTCTGCAGGCACAGGCATGCTTATTTCAACAAACTGCCCTTTCACAGCTTTTAAAATTATATTCATAGATGCTAACTTACTAATTACAACTTTTCAACATAAAACTATAAACCTCAATATAATTTTGGTTTACCTGCCTATTCAAGATAGCCGAATTAACAGTATAATAATGAACATAAACTCCATACTTGCAAGTACAGCAAACCCAACAATATTGATTGGTGATTGCAACATGTCGTATCAGAAATTCATAGAAAAATGGCTTCACTGAATATCCATACCACTGATGAGTGGTGAAGGCTTCCTACCAATGAATACAATATCTTTTCACAATGGTCGTCATTCATCACTCATCGATCTATGCTTCTACTCCCCAATGCTGCACCACCAGATAGCAATAAAATTAACACCAACAGCTTTATCAGACCATTCAGCACAAATAGTATCACTAAACCTCACACAAATGCAGACATCACTTTTCCCACTAACAAGAACAATCAGAGTACTACTTCCAACAACCACATCAGAATTTGTTTTCTCAGAAACATACATAATGCTAAACAAAATAAAAGATATGAATCTCAACCCCATGCAACAATATCTGGCATACATAAACATTCTATCATTCAATATCTCACATGTGACAAAAAATCAACCACCACCATCCAAATTGTTGACACTTGCAAATGAAATTCATAAACAAATAACCATGATTATGCCATCACATCAAACACAGCAGTACATCGTCTAACAAGGACATACAACAAAACATGTGAAACACTAAAAGGATATTTGAGAATCAAAAAAAGCAAAATATGCATAAACCCAACCACATACATGGACCAGAGATTACATTAAATGGGTACTGGGAAACCCACCAATCATCAAAGTTCCAATGGCAATAGAAACAAAAGATGGCACATATACAGGACACAATATGATCCTTCCTATTTTTGAGCATTTTAAAACCAAACTCCAATCTAAAACACCACTTAAATTACACTCCAAGCTATTTCGACAAGCAGAAACACAAAAACCTTTCATAACAATTACTTCCTGACAAAACTAAATACAATACCAAATGCATGCCATCCAGGAAATCCTGGAATACCATTATTCATACTAAAACACCTAAGTAAATACACAACACAATATCTGTGCAACCTAGCAAACCACCTATCTCAAGAAATTCAGGATGTGGAGGGAGTTCATCCCATTGCAATAGTGCCATTCAACAAAAAAGCTAAAATTACCCCATCCCTCACAGAACTCAGACCAATTTTCATGGAATCTTTGCCAATAAAAATTCTTGAAAAAATAATAAAAGAAACAATAGAACCACATATAATGCCACTTATATCAGAAGTTCAATTTGCCAAAAGGAACTCCTCCACAATTCAAGCAGCAGCATTATTCAAAGCAATCCTGGATTCAACAAGACAGAAAAAATAGTCCAATAGCAGTTCAACTAGATATCGAGGGAGCTTTCAATGGAGTAGACATTTCCATATTGCTAGACATGCTTGGAAATACATCTATCCCCAAGACACATCTGTACATCATTGCAAATCTACTTCTCAACAGAGAAATACACATAACATTAAATGGAAAAAATTCTTCATCATTTGTTCCCACCCAATCCATATCCCAAGGCTCTCCTTTCAGTTCACTGTTATTTATTCTATATATTAATCCTTTAATAGAAAAAATCCAAAAAACATTTACCAGCATTCAAATACCCAGCACTACACAATATATAGCTTGCTTGGCTTATATGGATGACATCACTGTTTTTCTCAATTCAAAAAAAACAATTATCACAATTACAAAAAGTTCTTAAAGAATATACGCAACAATAGAAATTGAAGTTTAATCCAGAAAAGACTACTGCTTGGTCTATGTTTACCGGAAAACCATGCATGTCCATTTACAAAGCAAAACCAACACATTTTTTTTAGGATTCCCATTTCATCTGGGAATAACTGGAATGAGGTGTTTAATCCAAAATAGATTAAAAGAAGAAGCACAACACATTATCACCTCCCTATCAAAAACATATCTCTCTATATATTCTAAGGTCCAGCTAATAAATCAACTTATAATGACAAAAATAACATATTATTTACCAATAATAAAATTCTCAAAAGCTTTCAAAGTAAAGATTAAAACCATCTGTAACCAACTTCTATGGTCAAGAAAAGTTGTTGCAATATCAACAAAAAGACTATATCAACTCCTTATTAAAAATGGTCTAGGTTTGCACAATATTGACATTTTTTATACACAAAAATTAAGTAATCTAGTAATTTCCATTATGAATCAATTTCCAAAACTTAAATGCTTAATTCAAATTACTCCAACTGACAAACCACCCCCAACAGGTCTATATATATCATCAATCATCCATCAATATAAAACAACTTTTAACAGAACAGAGCAATATACACACAGATATTCACATTGGAACATTCACGAACAAATTCAACAGGAAAGATACCTAAACAACAATAACACAATACTCGGAATAAACAACAGAAAATTACTACATGAATACAAAAAGTGGTCACTAGAACCCAAATTTTTTGATTTCATTCTAAAAGTAAATCTCATCGCAATGCCAACAACATACTTCTTACACCATAAGAGGATGTATGTTTCAATAGACCCTTTTTGTGGATTATGCCACAAGGCTGAAGAGACCCTACAACACCTATTGTATCAATGTACTGCATTACACAATGTAAGAACAATGATGGGTGGGAATATACCACCAACAAAACATGACCATTTGTCAAATAATTAAGGTTTTTCAAGGCAGATCAATACCCAGCATTAGGGCAGCAACCTTTGTACTATATGCTTTTTGGTGTACCAGGTGTACCTATCTAATGGGCAACAACCCCAGAAGGCATCCATCCACCTTCTACAACAAACTAAACCAAATACGGAATAGAGACAAGACAATAGCAAATCCCCATATTTATGCAGCTACATGGTCTCTTATCAAACAACAATTAATGCTATAAGTGCCAAAAATTCAAGAACACTGAAAATTCAATAACAATAAATATGGAAATAAAAAAACGTTTTTTCCCTCTCTCTACAATAAATAATTTTTATGTAAAAATTAGATAACTTTTTATTGAAAACATGTAACTAAAGACTATAAAAATGCTTATATATAAAACCAATGGAAAAGTCACTGTAAAAAATCAATGTAAAATCAATGTAAAAAACTCTGTATTTCTTTGATTAATAAACTTCTTTTTTTGAAAAATAATAATAATAATAATAATAATAATAATAATAATAATAATAATAATAATAATAATAATAATAATAATAATAATAATAATAATAATAATAATAATAATAATAATAATAATAATAATAATAATAATAATAATAATAATAATAATAATAATAATAATAATAATAGATTGTATATTTAATTTTAAATATTTTGATTTACTATAATAATATTATATTAACTTGTTATTTGATATACAAACTTTGCTTTACTTTAACATATAGTAAATAACAGTAAACATATATTTAAGCTTTTTTTAATGTATGTAAAACGGTATATATTTAATATACATATTTAATGGCGCAAAATGTCTTATATTTATATTTGATTAATGTTTTAATGGGAACAAATATTTATTTATTTAAGTTGGATTCGTTTTTATCATTGCTTTAACTAGAAATGTTATTATTCATTTATTCTTCAGTATGTTGTAATTAAAAACTTTTGGTATTTAATTTAAAGACTTTTTAAAAAGTTCTTAAAGATTATCTTTAATAATTTGAAAGATTTGAAATATTGATATACTTTAAATTTTTTTATTTACTTTAAAATAAATTTATAATTATTTGCAATTTATTTTTTAAAGTGCTTTTATTATCGGTTGGTAATTTTTTATAATCACTATTTCATATAATTATCTACATGCATTTATAAAAATTAACATTTTTTAATATATATATAAATACACATTTATTACATTACATGTAGTTAGTTGTTGTTTTTTTTTTAGAATATTAATTAGGGAAGTTCTTAGTTGTGTGAATATTTTAATTTCTTTATTTATCATTGTATAATTATCTATTTTTTTAAGTGTGAGCAGTTAATTTCTTCGCTAATTAACTCAGTAAGTGGTAGGCAGATTTTTTCATTTCATTAGTATTATCAAACAACAGTAGTTGTTCTCTCTGCATTCCACCAATCATCCACTGTAAGCTTGAATAATTAGTATTTATCAGCCCTTCTCCAAAATTAGTTTTGCCCTTTGCTTTTATATATGATAAACTTGCTCTATTACCATTAAATAATCAAGCTTTCAATAGAAGGCAATATAATAGAAAGAAAAAAAGATGTGTTTTTGTTTGTATTGTTTATACTGCTATAAGTGAAAAATATTTAATAATGTCATATTGATATCACTAATAATGCTGAATTACAGTAACACTTATTAGAGGTTTTAGAAAAAAGACAAAACTGGGATTTTAAAACCTGCTACAAGATGACTTTGATTTTTTTTTAAAAATTAAAATTTGTTTATAATAATTCACAGCTATTCCATCATCTTACTAAAATATTCATTATTTATGCATTGATAAAAATATCCCATTATTTTGAACCAATACAAGATTTACACAATTTAATCCAAAGCTGTAAATAAATACATCCTTCTATGACATGCTTAACATGTTATGATAATAATTTCAATAAAACATGAGTCCACTCAAAAGCAAACTATATCATTACTACTCATTTAAAAGGCTGAAAATGACATACAACCACAATGCATTAGGGATATTATTACTGTCTTTTATACTGTCTTTTATCTGTAAGAATATTTTTCACAATTTCTAAGAGATATTCAAGTTGATCATAATGTCCTGCGTGTCCTATTAATAAAGACAATAAAGTCAATTATTCAAGGATTTAATAGATTTATAATTAGAGATGATAATAATCAACTCTTAAACTATCAACAACTTCAACCTTTAGTCAAGGCCCTCTTTAACAATAAAGGTCATATTACTATGGCCTAATATCTTTAGATAGGCACTAAGTATTGCAACTGAACCAAGGAGTGTAAGATTAATAATGCAGAGAAATTTAAACAAGCCTAATTAATCAGGAAAATATAATTTTCTATATATTGTTATGATTTATGAATAAAATTAACATAGACAATCAATCTATAGAAATTCAAGTTGACATAGTTATTTTTAGAAATTTTTAATTCCACCCTTTATGCTCATCTAAATCAACAATCAATGTTAAAACTATATATAACAAGATGATATACCAAACAGGAATTAAAAAAGTGTGATTATTTTTATTAATAGGTTTATCTATTAGCATAAAAAATTGTGAATGTTTTAATGTATTAAGATGCATTATAAAAAGAAATTTGAGAAATGGTACATGTAAGCAAAGTAATGGATATTTCACAGAAATAGAGCTCTTTTTTTCTTTACTATGGGATGTTATGATTCAATATTCAGATAAAATTAAATGAGTAAATCTTTTCCAACAATAAATGATGTAAATACATTTTATGCAAACCAATTCAAACACATTTTAGCAAAACTCTTTATTTATACATATATATACACCTACATTTCAACTGACCTGCAGTCTTTTTCAGAGCTATGATATAATGAACAAAATTTACATAACTATATAATAACATCATAAAAAATTTAAACAATAAAAAACTAAAAACAACATAACATATACATATTAAAAAAACTGAAATAAATAATCAAACCCAAATAAAACAATTAATATAAAATAAAATGTACAACATAAATAGAAAATAAATATAAATTATACATGTGTATTCATAACTTTATACATATATAGATGCAAGGACAACTATTAATCTAAATATATTATCTAGTTTGTTATTATTAACACTTTACTAATTATCTCTATTCTTCATAAACTTAAACATTATGATTAGTAACTAAAATTCTTTTAATTTTAAATCATATAATATTTATTATTTCCTTACTCATTTTTTTAAAAATAATATTTTGTATTTATTATTATTTCCAAATATTTAAAACCTATAATCATTATAATCTTTAAACCTACCAAGTTTATTTTGACCTTCTAAATAAAATTAAAAAATCGTTTTTTTTCTAAAAAAATTATCTTATACCCTAGCGCCCTCTATTACATATTATTTAAACTAAATATTTATTCCCTACAAGTTTTTATATATTTTTATACACTTTAACTTTTATTATTATTATATAATTCTCATAAATTTATATTATACTGCTTTATATATATATTCCCTACAACTTTATTTACATATATATTTTTTTCTTTTATATACTTTAACTTTTATTCTTATTCTTATAGAATTCTCATAAATTTTTATTATACTGTTTTATATGTAAATATGCTAAGTTTATTAATTTATTTATTTATTATTTTTCTATTATTTAATATCTATAAATATACCCATATTTATACTCCTATTTAATCTAACCATTTTTTATCATCCCCAACTCATTTTTAACAATTATCTATTTACATATTTACCTCTATATATCTTATTTAATAACTATAACTTTACCAATCTGATCCTAATCCCAGAATGTCTATTAAATTCTGGTTTTATCTTTCTTGTTAATATAGATTTTTTTATTTTCCTTTCTTTAATACTTTCTGTATGTAACTTCATTTTTATTGAACTTGTGTCCTGTTTCTTTTGGATGTATATATATCAGTGATTTATTATCTGCCATATGTTGTTTTAATCTTGTTTTTATAAAAAAAATTGTTTCTCTCACATATTTGTTATCAATCCCACTATCTAGACATTGTTTGCATTTTATCACATATACTCCATTAATTATTTCTTTATTAACTTTATTATATCCTATGTATTTGTTATCTATCAAATTTAATAGGTTTTCTCTTTTTTTATTAACTATTTTTGTATTAATTATCCTTTTGTATCTCTTATTAATCTTCTTTATAATTTTGTTAAACTTATTCACTATGAAATTATTATTCATTTTTATTCCTATATATCTATTTTCACCTTTTTTTCTTTCACTTTTTTCATTTTTATTTATCTTATACTCTATTTTCCCAATACTTTTTTTAATTATATATACAGGGACACCATTCATTTTTAACTCATTGATTATTAAATTTTTTTGTTTATTATAATCTTTTTTTAACAATATATTGCAGCTCTGTATATTCTTGAATATATACAACTAATTATATATTTCCTATCAATGTTGGAAAACCAACTTGTTATTTTGTTACCAATATTGTTCTTTTAATAATACTTGTCTCAATATACCATTTTTTATCTATCATTTTCTATTGAAACATTATATCCAGATATGCAATTTCATTATTCTCTTCCTTCTCAACCATAAACTTTATATTCTCCTCTATTTTATTAATATAATTAATAAACCAGCTTACTTGTCTTTGGCTTTTATTAAAAATCATTAAATAATCATCTACATATCTGTTAAAAAACAAAGGAACATTTTTATTTTACGTTATATTTTTATCAAACTGATCCATATAAATAAGATGTGATATATTGAACTATTTCTATCATTTATGAGTGAATGTTGAATGTAAAAAAAAATTTAATCTTTATTTAAACTTTCCAAATACAAACAACTTGTTAGTAATAACAGGTAAATAGACATTACATGTTAGTAATTACACAATGTTTCGAGTAGTATTATTCTCCACTCTTCTTCAGGTGTTGCTGGCCTATATGCACAGTGACAATATTCACTTAGAAGTTGAAATTGCACCTTTATATTCTTGAATATCAAATTTTAAGGCAAATGCTGTACCAACTGAGCTATTCTATCAAAGCCTTTGATAGAATAGCCTTTGACCAAATAGCTCAGTTGGTAGAGTGTTTTTCTTAAAATTTGATATTCAAGAATCTAAAGGTGTGAGTTCAACTTCTAAGTGAATATTGTCACAGTGCATATAATCCAGCAACACCTGAAGAATAGTGGAGAATAATACTAATCGAAACATGTAATTACTAATCTGTATTGTCTATTTATGTGTTATTACTTACAAGTTGTTTGTATTTGTAAAGTTTAAATAAAGTTTAAATTTTTCTTTACATTCAACATTCACTCATAAATGATGGAAATAGTCCAACATATCACATCTTATAATATACCATCATTACAAATCTTCTGACAAATTCATATAAATATTATTTGAAATTGCACTAAGAGCTTCTCCCATTAAAAATCCTTCTTTTTGCTTATAAAATTCTGTATTATATTCAAAAACTACATTCTTGCAACATAATTCCATTAAATCTACCAAAATATGAACAGGTAATTTTAATGTTTTATTTTTATCCTTAATATATTTCTCTATAGCTAAATTTATCACTTTACCTACATTTAAATTAGTATACATAGAAATAATGTCCATTTTTATAAACGTTAAGTTTCTGTATTCATATTTTTTAAATATGTCATTAATTTCATCTATTAAAATTTCATTATTTTTAATATTCGGAATTTTCATACTCATTACCATATTTTTTAAAAATTTCACTCAATAACCATTTTAAAACCTTGTCTAAACAAGATCCTTTACAATCAATAATTGGTCTTAGTGGGATATTTTCCTTGCTAATTTTTGGAGCCCCATATATTTTTGCTGTTTTACATTTTTTTCTTACTATTTTCTCAAATGTTAACCTGTCTCTTATCTCCTTTTTATAAATATGTTTAATTAATGTATATATCCTTCTATGTATTCTAATTTAAATGTAGGTAAAGTGATAAATGTAGCTATAAACAAATATATTAAGGATAAAAATAAAACAATAAAATTACATGTTCATATTTTGGTAGATTTAATGGAATTATGTTTCAAGGATGTAGTTTTTTGAATATAATACAGAATTTTATAAGCAAAAAGAAGGATTGTTAATGGAAGGAGCTCTTAGTGCAATTTTAAGTAATATTTATATGAATGAGATTGATAAAAATATAACAGAAAATAAATATGCTCCTTTGTTTTTTAACAAATATGTAGATGATTATTTAATGATTTTTAATAAAATCCAAAGACAAATAAGCTGGTTAGTTAATGATATTAATAAAATAGAAAAAAAATATAAAGTTTATGGTTGAGATGAAGAGAATAACCAAATTGCAAAACTGGATATGATGTTTCAAAAGAAATTGATAGATTAAAAATGGTGTATTGAGACAAGTATTTATAAAAAGAGCAATATTAGTAACAAAATAACAAGTTGGTTTTCCAACTTTGATAGAAAATACAAAATTAGTTGTATATATTCAAGAATACACAGGGATGCAATGTATTGTTCAAGAAAAGAAGATTATAATAAACAAAATGATTTAATAATCAATGAGTTAAAAATGAATGGTTTCCCTGTATATATAATTAAAAGAAGTATTGGAAAAATCGAGTATAAGATAAATAAAAATGAAAAGAGTGAAGGAAAAAAGAAAGGTGAAAATATATATATATATAGGAATAAAAACAAATAATAATAATATCATAGTGAATAAGTTTAATAAAATTATAAAGAAGATTAATAAAGGATACAAAATAATAAATAGTACAAAATAGTTAATAAAAAAAGAGAAAACCAATTAAATTTGATAGATAACAAATACATAGGACATAATAAAGATAATAAAGAAATAATTAATGGAGTATATGTGATAAAATGCAAACAATGTCTAGATAGTGGGATTGATAACAAATATGTGAGAGAAACAAATTTTTTTTATAAAAATTAAGATTAAAACAACATTTAGCAAATAATAAATCACTTATATATATATACAAAGGAAACAGACACAAATTTACACAAAGTTCAATAAAAATGAAGTTATATACAGAAAGTATTAAAAAAAGGAAAATAAAAGAAGCTATATTAATAAAAAAGATAAAACCAGAATTTAATAGAGATTCTGGGATTAGGATGAGATTGGTATAGTTATAGTTATTAAATAAGATATATAGAGGTAAATATGTAAAAACATAATTGTTTATAATGGTTAGGTTAAATAGTAGTATAAATGTGGGTATATTTATAGATATTAAATAATAGAAAAATAATAAATAAATAAATTAATAAACTTAGCATAATATTTACATATAAAACAGTATAATAAAAATTTATGAGAATTATATAAGAATAATAATAAAAGTTAAAGTATATAAAATAAAAAATATATATGTAAATAAAGTTGTAGGGAATATATATAAAAGATATAAAACAGTATAATAATAAATTTATGAGAATTGTATAATAACAGTAAAAGTTAAAGTGTATTAAATAAAATAATATATATATAAATAAATAAAGAGTTGTAGGGGATATATTTAGTTTAAATAATATGTAATAGAGGGAGTTAAGGTATAAGATAATTTTTTGAAAAAAAAAAACAATATTATATTTATTTAGAAGATCAAAATAAACTTGGCAAGTTTAAAGATTATAATGTTTATATATTTTAAATATTCAGAAATAATAATAAATATAAAATATTATTTTTAAAAGAAAAATGAGTAAGGAAATAATAAACATTATATGATTTAAAATTAAAAGAATTTTAGTTACTAATCATAAAGTTTAAGTTTATGAAGAATAGAGATAATTAGTAGATTGTTAATAATAATAAAATACATAATATATTTAGATTAATAGTTGTCCTTGAATGTATATATGTATAAAGTTAAGAATACACATGTATAATTTATATTTATTTTTTATTTATGTTGTACATTTTATTTTCTATTAATTGTTTTATTTGGGTTTGATTATTTATTTTAGTTTTTTTAATATATATATATTATTTTGTTTTTAGTTTTTATTGTTTAAATTTTTTATAGTGTTATTATATAGTTATGTTTTTTATTATATTTTGTTCATTATATCATAGCTCTGAAGAAGACTGCATGTCAGTTGAAATGTAGGTATATATATATTGTAGTCCTTTGGTCTATATCACCTATAAAACCAGTTGTAGAGGAGGAGAGATATTTGTGGAAAGAGGAAGGAAAAAAAAATTTTTTTGAATGTGGGAAAAATTAAAAAGCTTTATTGAGAAATCACTAATTGGATAGCTCAAAAATAACATATAGAGACAGTTTGTGTTTGTAGAAAAGATAGGTAGCATTATTTAGTGAAAGGGGGGACAATTTGATTTTTTTTGTACACTGCAGTAATGATTTGCCAATATAATGATGGAGAAATAAATATTTATATAGCTGGGATAGAGTTTTGTAAAGTTTAATGTCTATCACTAAAAAGTTGGTGAGAATTGAAAGTAAAATGATTATCAATAGCTTTTGTTTAACAGCTTCTTTCAGGAGAATAAGCTTAAGAGTTATAGAAAATAATAATGGGAATTTGTGTTATGATTAACATAGATTATAATTAATATTGCGTTTGTAATTATAAGAAATTGTGAAAGATATTTTGTGTTCATGTAGTCTAAATAAGCCATTTTCTATTAAATAATCTACAGATGTATGTGTGTGTGTAATACAGATATATGAGTTGACATTTTTTCTTTCCTTTATAGAAATTGATACCATTTTTTATATTATTTCCTGACAAGTGTGAAACAATGGAAAAATAAATTAATCTGTTGTAATTTATTATTAGTAATTCAAAAATCTAAATCTAAATGGGAAATTGTTTAGATCAAGATAAGTGTAACAATTGTTTTACCAAAAAGATTAAAAAAAGCTGTCAAAATCTGACAACTGATAAATGGTTCAATTGTTTGTTCTGAGAATGGATTATCTTTAAAAATTTGGAAGGCAACCACCTGTGGAGAGGGAAATTGACCAATGTTTTCCCCCTCTCTCTTCCCTTGTGCTGTAAAATATAAAAGGGGAGTCAGAGAAAATGACAAGGGACTTTTTAAACTTTTGCTAGAGAGGAACTTTTTAAATTTTTGCTAGGTGGGGACTTTTAACTTTTTGCTTCTTGCTGAGAGAGCAGTTCAATTATCTCCGAATTTTTATTAATTTTCCATCTCAGAAGTTAACAATGTACTTGAGTTGTATAGTTTACCAAAATATGAATTTCTAATTCATATTTGTGGTGTGCATTTATTCTTCCTGAAGTTAATCATGAAACAATCAGCCTTCAATAAGACATTTTTTTCTGAATGCCAGAGTCTATCGGTTTTGCTTATTAAAATTTTATTTAAGGAAAGAACTGTCACACTATGGTATAACTATGAAGGATCAATTTATATTATCATAATTTTTTGGCTGGGTAAAATTCGTTTAAAAAAAAAGCTACAACAAACTTCTGAATAATATTTAAAGGAAAGTTAATTCATGTTTGGTAATGAGAAGCCGCTTGTTGTATGTACTCTGAACCTTTGAAAAATGGAAAAGAAGAAGAAAAGAAACAAATGAATTCAATCCCGGAAAGAAACCAACAAAGTGGAAGGTAATTAACAAAACTCTTTTTAAGATTTATTAATTGTCCTGCAGCTACTACCTTCTCATTTAAAATAACTCTTAGTTTTCTACATTTTGATTTAACATAATTCTTCATTTTCTACATTTGATTTAAAATAACTCTTCGTTTTCTACATTTGATTTAAAATACCTCTTTGTTTTCTACATTTGATTTAAAATAACTCTTTGTTTTCAACATTTGATTTAAAAGTAACTCTTCATCTGCTACATTTGATTTAAAAGTAACTCTTCATCTTCGACATATGATTTAAATATAAACCTTCATTTTTCATGCATTCTGATTTTAAAAAGACTGTCTTCATTTTTTTTATCTATTGTGTTTCAAATAACTATGTGCATTTTTAGTATACATCTGATTTAAAATAAATGTCTATGATGTGCGTTTATAACTGCTATCTCCAAATAAAATGAACTGTGTACAATCAAAGGAAAAGAGATTAGAAAGAGACTATAGTAATGTTTAGTATTATTCTATATTTTATTTCGTTTATATAATATGTTTTTTTTTTATTATTATTTCATTGTATAATATGTACATGTTTGATAGAAATATTTTTTTTTGTTTTACCTCTAGAATATCTTAATATAATAAGTTTTTTTTTCATTATTTATGTTTTAAAATATGCAAAAGGAAAGAGAAAAAGAATGATTTTGATCCCATTGAAAAGATAAGTATTTACGTAGATTTAAATTTAAAGAGAAGAGAGAAATGATATAAAATACTTTTTATATTCTTAACAAATTTCTATATGTATTTGTGCTTGATATTAGGTATAAATGATATGGATGATCATGTGGAAAACCACGGTTGTGCTATCAGTGTCGATGATCTGTTATTGATATAGGTGTAGGGGGTGTGTGATCGGCTCGGTTGTTTAAGATTGAAGTGATTCATACATGTTTTAATTTGGGATCCAGTTAGTCTTTGTCATTCATTTAGACTGTAATCAATGTATGTGGGTGCATGTATAAAGCATCGTGCCACCTCATAGATGGAAAATAACTGTCTTATGATTGATTTACCATGATAGTTGGAGATGACTGAGTTTCACTCCATTTATTCTATTAAAGATAGGGAATTATTAATAAAGTTATTGTTGAATTGAGGAAAAGGTTTTGCATGCCCATTATGAATAAATGTGTAGGTCAGAGCTCCTCACACATTCTAAATCTTAAGAAAAAATTTCTTTTCCACGGGCTGAAGCAAACAATTGGAGTTAAGAGTTGAAGTTGTCGTTGGTTTGGTTTTAATTTCCCTTATCCAGATGCTGCTGTGTGCATGTTATATATAAACTGCATGGTATTGAAGGATCTAGAGAGTGTTTTTCTGATGTGGGACAGAATGAAATTGCCTTGACAGGATACGGATTCGGTCAGATGGAGGTATGATGAGGAATGACAGAGATTTTAATTGGTAAACTAACCGATCCATATTGATTTTGTGAATATGATAAGTTGAGAGCTGTCGAGCTGATTCAACAGACTAACATATTAAAATATCTACGGCTAAAAACGTAAATATCTGACAGGCATTAACATAAAAGTGTGGGTTTTTGAATTTAAACCAATCCACAAGACCAGTAAAGGTTTTTTTTTTTTATATTATATGTTATATCATCCTTTTTCCATAAGAATAGAAAGAAATTATTAATTAATAAATGATATGGAAATTTCTGATTAGTTAACATCGCTGATTAGAGTAAGTGAAACGAGGTATTATTTGGAATAGTCCATTGACAATGTTTACAAATAAAAGGGGAGTATGAGTTTATGGGGTTCTTCTCTTTCAAGATATAGATTTATTAAAGCTAAAAGAAACACGGAATTCTGATTCCGTGTGTAAGCATGTATTATTTTGTGTATTTATCTTAATAAATAAATGGGTCAAAAGCAATAAATAAGTTATCTAAAAAAAAAAAAAAAATAGTAATTTTAAACATGTATTCAAACCATCATATTTAGTGGATCTAAATATATATATTTAAGTGTAACCATATTATATTTGTGTATGTTTTATTTTAATTCTTGTTCATATAATAAAGTTTTACTATTGTTATAAGTTACATTGTGTCTTGTGTTTTGATGTTTCCAATATCTACAGAATTTTCATACAACACCTATAGTTTAAGTAATATTAATTTATATTTAAATTTAATTATTCATTTTTCTATTGATGATTTATTTCCACGATCGATTTGCAGTAGTCATTATTATATTATTTCCATATTCGATTCACATAGTTAATTTTATATTGACAATTTATTTCTATGATTGACTTATGATGTTGATTTTTATATTGATTATTTCTATATTCGATTTACATAATTCATTTTATAAGTCACTTTTCTATAATTCGGTTTCACATAATTTATTTTTATAGTTAATTCACAAAACCTAATTTTGTAATTTATTTCCGTAATTTACTTACCAGTAAATTGTGATTGATTTATCTGATTAATGTCCATGGTTTACTTCCATAGTTTATTTAGCGATATAGGATAGATTTAAAGCTATTAATTAAAGATTGGTCAACATCTGAGATATATAGAATAAAATGACAGAGATTAGTTAAGTTAAATTTAGTCAAGTTTATCTTTTGTTTCATGGTAATGTTGTGAATATTGGGAGCAGACATAAAATCCCTTTCCTGCTCTCGGTGTTTAGAGTGATTCCCAATAGTAAATTCGTATCAAAATTTGGCTTAAGATATTTGGAATCATATCCATTACAATGCAATCATGTGTAAGTGCATCTCTTGACAGATCTAAACCTTGAGAAGGAGCAGTTCAATTATTAATCTAAGAACTAGTTCGGAATTCAAGTAGCATCATCTAATAAAATTATCATACTGTTGTTAAAGTAGGGATCATAAATTGATAGTCGATTGACAGGTTAATTTAAATGTTTAGAAATAAGATTAGGGATTCTCAGATCAGAGAACATAACACAGACATTCCGTGTTATATAATTGTAGCTAATTTAAAGTGATAGATGCTGAGAACGAAAAATAAGGTAATGGAATCAAATGAGGAGAATTGATCTAGATAATTTTTTTTTTTTATCTAATGTTAAATTAAATGATAAATTTATATTATGAACATAGAGTATGAGTTCTCTGCATCGATTACTGATTCATTTCCAATCCGATATAAATGAGAAATGTGTATAATAATTTCTGTAGTTACCACTCGAGATCAGAAATTTATAATAAAGTTATGGGAGAAAGTTGTATTATTATTATTATGGATTTGATTATAAATTAATTATGAAATATTTGCATGACTCAACCGAGTTTGAAATTAAGGCCACATAGATTAGATGGTTTTATCAATATCATTGTTGTTATTAATTTTTTTTATGAGACAATTTATTTGCTTTCTCCAGTACCCTCTATAGTCCTAAATATGGCTAATGATGATGATCTCTGGTGGGCATTACAATTTATAGCTGCAATTTGGTGCCCCGGGTATATTTGATCCCAAGTTAGTATTAAATTCAGTTGTCTAGCTACTTGAAATAAATTAAAGTTTATTGATGTTAAATGAGTGAAAGAGTGCGCGGAGAAAGTTGAGGCTACAATATATATATATACACAAATAAAGAGTTTTGCTAAAAAGTGTTTGAAGCGGTTTGGATAAATTGTATTTATAGGATATTAGCAAAAATAAAGAAAAGTGTGATTTTGGTAATAAATGATGTAGTCGTAAATATAAATAAACTTTTTTTTATTCACAATTAATAATATTTTCTCTCTTTATTCACTTTTATGTGAGTTCTTTCTAGATGTTTTATAATCTTTTTTTATCTAGATTACAACTCCAAATTGTCTGTTTATTGCCATAGTATCCAGCAACATATCCAAGTCAACTCCATTTCAACCTTTTTATTTTTTAAATAATATCAGTAATGACTATTTTTCTTTTGACTATCAATTTTATTTTCAATCTCTGATTGTACATCCTAATATCAGAGCAATACATACACTGGTCTAAAATTTTTGTAATGATTTTTGATTAAGTAACCAAGTCACAGAACTATAAATAATCACTACTAAACTCATTTATTAAAAAAACTTACTTTTTAAATACATGAGCATATTTTTTTTTAATGTTAGTTATTATTACAAACGTAATCGCATGCAAATTTTATTCCTTGTAATTATTTTATCCAAATTGTAATCTCAGATCATGGACATTTATTACTACAGCTATATTGTTTTGTGTATGTTATTGAATTATTTGCTATACAAAGTTTCATTTTAATATTTAAAAAAAATTATAAAAACTTTGAAAATTTTGCAATATTTTAAAAAGTGACAGTCTTAAATAATTTACATAAAAAATGAGTTAAATAATTAGCTTTCAAAAATATTAGCGGCAATCAAATTATTTCAAATAATAAATTTCAGTTATAAACTTTTGAAGACCTATTGAATTTCTTTATTCTTTCAAGCTTTTGTTTCAATTGTTTGAGAACCTTTTGTAGTTTTTATTTTTGTCTTCTGGATTATCCACAAAAGACATTTCTTTTTACAAACAATGGAATTTCCAGTAGGCTGATTGGTAAAAAAGTAACGGAAACTTCCTCTCGAAATCCTTTTTTTTTAAAAAAAACAAAACAAAAAAAAACAAACATCATTTTAAAAAATGTAGCTCTTTTTTAATACGGCTATTTAATCATTATTTGTGACTTTTTTAATTCAATGTAAAACGTTATTATGCATTTAAAAAATCATTAATTTTAAGTCAAAATTATAACGGCACGTGAAAGAAATTTTCTAATAAATCATCTCACTTTTATTTAGTCAAAATATATGTCATCACTTTTGATGGTATAATATTAACAAAGGAACTAAAATAGTGATATTTTTTTCCATATACATTATTTAAATATTCCTAGAACAAACTTTAACATAAAGAAAAGTAACTGCGACAAAAGAATTCCTCTACACAATAGTAATTGTGTAAGCTAATGATCAAATAGCTTTGTCTCAGGATCCTGATAGTTTGACAAAAGCCAAAAATATACATATTGGAAGAACACAACAGAATATAATACTGAAAGATGGATTGAAAAATAAGAATATTAGTAACTAAATATAATGATGTAAAAGGCAATAATAGATGAAGCTATAAGAAAATGAAATATATTGGATAGAAATGTTGCAGCAATAACAAAAATATATTTAAAAAATTCAAAATATATAAAATATTAAATAAATTTATGATTTAATATAAAAAGTATCATTATATATGAAATATAGATTTGGTAGTTAAAATAAAATAAAAAGAAAAAAAATTAAAACCTACAGAAATGGATTACTAAGGAAGACCTGTGAGATTGTCAAAAAATGAATAATTAAATAGTAAAGAATTTGAAAAATAATAAATGTTGGCATATTACAAAAAATGAAATCTGAATGAGACAACTAGAATGGCATGAACATATGAAGCATTTTTCTGGAAAAATTGCTAAAACAAATATTAAACTGGTTATATTTGTGAAAGAATAAAACTCTCCAAGAAAAAAAAAATAGATAAATTAAATAAATTTGTGGAATAGTTATGAGCTAACAGAGAGATATGGTAGAAGATGAAGATTGACAGTAATAAACTAGAAAAAAATTAAAAAATATAAATATTTTGGTCAAATTATGAATAAATAAAAACGTTCATGGAAATAATATAACATTGAAAAAATATGTCTTTGTGCTTTCCTTATTCTTATTTAGGTTTAAGACTAAAATACTTAATAAATGAACAATATGGAGACTGAAGATGTAAAGAATAAAAAGATGGATATTAAAATTAATATGAAAGAATTAAAGAAGAAAATAATAGTTAAGTATTAAGTTGGAGTTGGAATGAAGCTTTTATTAAATGAAATAATTTTAGATAGAGAAATAAAGATTATAAGATGCCTAAAAAAACACTCATGGAATGAATTTTGAAGAGAAAAAAAAGGTTATAAATCAAAAGAAAATAAATTTAATTAAGAGAAATCATTATTTTCACTGGAATTAGTAATAATTGAAATGATATTAAGAGTGTGTGGATTAATGTTATTAGTTATCTACTCAAATCATTCTTTTGCTCTATTTCTCAAAACCTATATAATTTTTTTAGTACAACACTTAGCAAATAAATAAAAAAAAAAAAACATCAATTAATGATGAATTTTTTCAAAACATATTTTTATACTGAAAATCATTATTCAATTTCTATCTTTTATACTACTTTTGTTTATGTTATGTAATTTCCTTCTAAAATATTTTTTTATAATTCTTGTCTCTAAATACATGCCAATCTAATTCATCTTTGTAGGTTTCTCAAAAACTATTTTTTCTCTTGCTCTTTATAATATTATTATATTGCTTATTTTTCCTCTCACTTTAAATTCATTTTTTCCCTTCACATTTTCTGATTGACTCCATTTTTTATCTTTATAAAGATCCACTTCATAAAATCATATATCAAATTTCTTAAATTTGATGGCCCACAGAAAACTTTATTCTTATTAAAACCTTGTGTATTTATTGAAAAGTTTGTTCTATTTTTTTATCACTTCTTAATTAACTTTCCAAACATTTAATAGCATTAATTTGTTCTAGAACCATGCTTTTTTAAATATTTTTCTGCTAGTTATTTTAATTAATTAAAAAAAAAATTATTTATTTTATTTTATTTGCAATTATTTTCATTATAAACATTCTATGAACTTTGTCACTTCCACATAGTAATTTCTTCAGTTTCTTCATTCGACTTATAAGTATTGCTTTACCATCAAAAAATTATATGCAAATATCTTCCTACCCCTAAAACTATTTCCATTATTATCAAATCACAACAATTCATTTCAACATAAATTAAATAAAAATTGTGAATAATCAGTTTTTATTATATGTATATTTTCAGTAAGAACATTTATTGATAGAAATATGTACTGTATTATATCCAATTTTCTAATTATTCATTTGTGTTTCTTTTTTTATGTACATTTAATTTAATATTTAAATTTATTTCATTAAATATATTTTTAAGACTTGTAAATCTAATATTAATTAATATTTTGTTTTCTAAATAATTACTTTTATCATTTCAATCACCTTTTTGTCCTCTATCTTTTAAAATTTAATTATTATTGAGATATAAATATATCTAATCTATTACAAATATGTTTATTCAGTCAAACGTTGTTGGCCTAACGGTTAGCATAGCTGCCTTCCAAGCAGTTGGCCCGGGTTCACTTCCCAGTCAATGCTTTGACATATAAAATAATAATAATAATAATAAATAGATTTATTCAAACTATCAATAGAAACTGAACCGTCTGAAAGATGAAGATAATTGTTTCAAAATTTTAATATCTTATTGAACTGGCCATTTTTCTAAAAGATCATAATTACTAAAAAAATATTTTAACCATTTTTCAGTGCTTTCTGTCGTGGTTTTAGTAAATAAACCATAATTTAATCAAATCTTGCATCTTGTCTATTATCATCAGTTAATATTTTTATAACTTTTTCCTTCATTACTACTCAATCTACTTTTTGCTTTTTAAATATTTTTTTTTTTCAAATATGTTATTGCTTATTATACTATCATATAAATCACATATACTTTTTTCATTTTACTATTATATCTACATTGTTCTTTGGTCTTTGCTTTTTTCATTCAAGACTATTTTATTCTAATATAAACTAAATCAATGTTACTTTGCTATTTAATTACTGTATAATTCTATACTCTCTTTCTAATAGCTTTCACCATTTTATTTGTCTCATATATTAATTAATTGAATAATTTTTATATATTCTTAATATTTTTCTACATTTATCTTCACTTCATTAATCATAATAATTTCATATAAAGACATTTTGTTTTCTCACTTTTTTTAATAATCCTGTATATTTACAGCATGATATTTATCTTTTTTTTAATGATACCCATATTTTATTTCATTTATTTTATCTATTAGCCTAATATTATTTATATTTATTTTCTTATCCAATAACTTTAAAAGTTATTCACTATTTTTTTTAATATATCAATTCAATTTCCTTTCCCATTTCAGTTCTTTTTATTCTTGTAAAAGATAAAGTGTGATATAAGTTTAGCAGGTGCACATGTAATTTTATTATTATTTCTAAATGTATTTTGAACCTAAATGTAATCTAATTCAAATTTATGTTTTACTTGCAGCTTTCCATATGCAAATTATTATCACATAATTTTTAAACTACACATTTATTATTGTAATAATATTTTCACTATAAAAATTATCACTCTTTTATTTTTCTCATTTCTTAATCCAATTCAAAATATCAATAATTTTATTATATCTTTCATATTTTATATCATAGCAATCAAATACTTCCTTGTTATGTAATACGTTTTTATATTTAATGACTTTCATTTTATTTGTACATTCTTTTATTTCATTGTGCATACAGATGGATAAATTACTACCAGATATTTTGAATGTGCTATTGATTAAAATAGTAACAGTTTATTATTAACTGGAGTACATTTTTATAATTTTTTATGGACCTAAAACAATACTTTCCATTCCATGTATTTATCATCAAGCAATATATGTTAGATATTTCAGATAAATATTTCAGTACTTTCGGTAATAAACTTGAAGTTGGATTTGTGATTTAGAAATTAGCCCATGGTACCATCCATATTGTGAAGCTTTTTTTATTCTGCAAATCAACCAATGGAAATGTAATCAATAAAATGCGTCATGATTGTGAATTCATAAATGCTCGCACATTTGGAAATATGATAATCTAAAGATATAGAAAGAAACCATTGCTGGAATTGTAAGTTCTGAGTAATTTGTCAGATCATATTACATATAATCATTATTTCATTCATTATTATTGTTGGTAATTCATCCTCCTGGTATAAATGTAATATTGCATTACAAAATTTTATTTTATTCAAGGCTAGTTTTAATAAAGTTATTACTTAATTTCATATAACAGATATAGATTTGTAGGCATACAGAAATAATCTAAGTGACATTAATTGATTGTTTGAGCTCATTTTCCGAGTTTATTAAGAGCAGAGAGTGGGAATGCATAATATGAATATAGAATTTTTTTGTTGTTAATAATTTAATTGATAAAATTGTAAACGTTATTGAAACAGCGTATAAGAGAGAGAGCCTCTAAATATCAGGTGTTAATTAGTGTAATTTAAATGTTATTTTATTTTATCCAAGTGTATTTAGTCAAGCTGGTAATCAATGTAAATTATTGTTAAATCATCTCCAATGTGTTGTAAAAGAAAGGGTCTTATAATAAATGTTTTGTTGAAATAAGATTGCCTCATAATTATTTTATCATATATGTTCGATTGACCATTTCCACACACACATATGTTCAATATAACATAATTATAATATTTATCAATTTCATAGTATATGCAATCTATCTCGAAAGCATTGAGTTAATAGAGCCAAACATTGTATAATGCCAGGATGTAATTTTACCTTGTTTAGAATAGATAGTGATGTGGGACAAAAATGTACCCCATCATTATCATTGTCTATCCATTACTTTATTGTAGTAGATGTCAATTTCACAATAGTCCTCATTGATTAATAGTCATATTATATTGGGATTGACTTTTTGTTCATATAGCAGAGCCCTGAGATTAGTTCATAATTTAATAGACATTGATATAGCTGTTCAATCTAAATTAAATGCCAGTAGATTGATTGTTGTTGCACTGATCCCCAAACATATTAGATGAGTGGCATGATTGGTATGGCATGTACTTGGATGATGAGAGAAATGAATATATCATGATTTAAATTAATCCATAAATTGCTTCCTTTTGATAACTTAGTAAATGCTTATAATATAGTTAAATAAACACTATATAATTGTTGCCTATAAAAGCTTCTCTCATTTCCATTTTTATTCTAGATGACCATGATACCCTATAACCCCCAACTGAGCTAAGCTGTAAACTAATAGTACAACAAGAGTCTTATCAATAAGTATAGATGCAATCTAGATTATAAATTTATTCTATCTTGTATAGAATTGGCACCTGGGCATTTATTTGTTCATAAAGCGATATAGGTGAAGAGTGAAGATATACAAAGTTTTAAAGAAAAGGGGAAAAGAATAATGGTTATAGGGAATATGAATGGACATATTGAAGAAAATGATGATGTAGATAATAAAAATGGACAGCTTTTGAAAAATTTTTGTCAGAAAGTGAATTTGAGTATTGGAAATTTATTAAATATTTATGAGGGACAATACACATGGTTCAGAAATAATATATTTCACACAATAGATTATGTATTGGTAGAGAAAGAGGGAATAAATAAAATTCGGAACATTAAGGTGTTTGATAATGAAGAAAAAGTATGCACAAGTGATCATAATTTCATTGTAATTGAAATGGTTAGTAATGTGATGGAGAATAGAAATAAAAGTAGAAATAATAGTGAAAGATGTGGATGGAGAGTGAATAATAAAAATAAGTTGGAAGAGTATAAAATACAAGTTGAAAAAATAATGAAAGAATGGGTTGGGGATGAGTATAAGGACTGGTGTAAAGAAGTAAAAAAAGTGGCAAATAGGGTTTTAGGTGAGAATATTCTGAAGAATAAAAGTAATAAAAAATGAGAATTAGTAAAAGTGTAAAAGAAAGGAAAGAAGCATGTAGAGAATATAAGTGTGCTGTTAAGAATAAGGAAAGTGAAAAAGATATTAATGCTAAATGGGAAAAGTACTTAGAAAAGAAGAAGTTGGCTAAAATAGATATTTATATAGAGAGAATGAAATTGAATAGTAAATTGTTGGAGGAGATGGGAGTAAAAAGTTTTGGAATTATATTAAAAGGAGAAATGTGGGGGAGAGAGAGTTAGTATTACTAGATGATGAGGGAACAGAGTGTAGCTCTAGAGAAGATTTAGAGAGAATCTTAAATAGTTATGTAATGAATATAGAAAAAATGTTAGATGTGAATGATAGAGTGTTAAAAAATATGAAAGAATATAGTAATGGGAATATTAGTTTTTCAGAAAATGAACTAAATGAGGTAGAGAAGAAATTGAAAAGTGGGAAGGAAAGAGGTTTAGATGGATGGGCAGCAGAGATGGTAATGAATTTAGGATATAGGGCAAAAGTAAAGTTATTATCCTGTTTTAATAAAATGGCACAGAATAGAGTTTTCCCAAGTAGTTGGAGTAATACAAGAGTAAGGTTATTATTTAAAGGAAAGAGTAAGAATAATAGAAAGTTGAATAATTATAGACCGATAGTGGTAACATCAGTTTTATATAAAGTTTTCTCATATATGGTGGCTAGTAAAGTTATAAAATGGATGGAAGGGAATAATGTAGTGGGGGAAATGCAAGGAGGTTTTAGATTAGATAGGTGTATAGGAGATAGTTTATTTGTAGTTACACAACTTATGGATATGAGTAGGAATGCAGGTAAACAATTATATATGAGTTTTATAGATATAGAGAAGGCATATGATAGAGTAAATAGAAATAGATTATGGATATGTTTAGCAAATTTGGGAATAGATGAAGCTTTAATAGATATTATTAAGAAATTATATGAAAATAATTATTATATATATATCAATTAAAAAATATAGAATCAATTAAAGTTAAAAATGGTGTGGGACTAAGGCAAGGATGCCCTATGTCACCTATTTTGTTTGTGTTGTATTTGAGTGAAATGAAAAGAGCAATAGAAAGATTAGGAAGAGGGATAGAGATACCGTTAATAGGTAGTAAGGGAGTATATATTTTGTCAGGTCTTTTTTTTTGCAGATGATATATTTTTGTGTGCAGAAAAAAGAGAAGATATGGAAGTTATGTTGAGGACATGTGCAAGGGTGGGTAAAGAGATGGGGATTAAATTTAGTGAAGAAAAATCAAATATAATGATGGTTAATACTGGGGAAAGAGAAGATGTAGAATTTTTATTGGGAGATATTAAGTTAAATGTGGTGAATAGATATAGTTATTTAGGAATTATTTTAAGTAATCAGAAAATTATTTGGATGAATGAGAGAAAAAATTGATAAATGAAGCAAAGGAAAGAAATGGATTGATAAAGAAATTAACAGTATTTTCACATAATAAATATGATGTAGCTAGAATTATATGGAAAGGAGTTGCAGTAGCAGGGTTAACATATTGTAATGATGCATTATATGTTAGTAAAAAGATATTAGATTACTTAGAAAAAGCTCAAAGGGAAGTAGGAAGACATGCATTGGATGCAGAAGTATGGACAGCAAGGGAGGCAATTCAAGGAGAAATGGGATGGTCAAGTTTTCATATGAGAGATGCAAAAAGTAAAATGAAAATGTTTGGTAGATTGCAGTTTATGGATAATAAAAGAATAGCTAAAATAGTATTTAATTAGGTTATGAGTAAAGGGCAGGTAACAAAATGGGTGAGAAAGGTAATGCGGTATACAAAAGATTTGGATAAAGAATTTATATCAATATATTTGTACAAAAGATGGGATGATTGTGTTAAGAGGATTATTGAGTGTTATAGTAGTAAGGAATGGGATAAAAGAATAAATTTATTAATAAAGACTAGGGAGTTAGAGAGATGGAGAAATAGTATGGAGAGTAAAAAGAGTTTAAATATATATAGAAATAAACAGAATATTAGGTGTGAGTTAATATATGATAATAGTAAGGAAAGTAGTTTATTGTTTAAGGCTCGAATGGGATCTTTAGCTACAAAAGAATATACATGTAAATGGAAAAATATGGGTGATTTATTTTGTAAATTATGTAAGGAAGGAATAGAAAATATTAGGCATTTGTTAATTGAATATAAATGTTTGAACACAGAAAGGGTACATATACTGAAGTTGTGGAAAAATAAATATGAAAAGAGTGATTATACAGAAAGTGAATTATTGGTTTTTATGCTGGGTTTGGGAAAAGATAAGGGGGATTTAGATATAAAGGTTATAGAGTTGACAAAGATTATGTTGTGGAAATGGGATAGAGCAAATTATGGGTAAATTTAGAGTGGGGAATGTAAAATAAAGTGGCTAACAGGTTTATCTGGGCATAATTGCTGAGATATTCTTGACTTCGTTTAAGGAGAAGCCATAATACATCACATCACATCACATCAAAGTTTGTTTACATAAATGCTGAGAGAGATAGAGTTCAATATCTCTTCCATTGTCTCCACATTCAGATCAGCTGATTTTAAGCTAATTGGCTATCATCAGTGAAGGGTAGGGACTAGAAACTAGACATAAACACTAACTCTAAAACTCAGCATTTATGAAAAAAATTCTATCAGCTTGCAAGTGTGAATTTTTCAGATACGTAAATATCTTCAAATCCAGTTAAACAAACTAGACAGTTATAATGGACTGAAAACAATTCAGTTTCACCTTATAGTAAAAACCTCTGCACTATATATCATTGCAAAAACCCTCAAGAATACATTTATGATAAACAAAACAAGTTATAAATTATGTTAACTTGCTTATAGCTTGCATTTTATGATCACTAAATGGAGCTTTACCAATATCTTCATACAAGCTTTGCAGAGGCTTTTATTATATGGTGAAACTGAACTGTTTCCAGTCCTATATAACTGTCTAGTTTGTTTAACTGGATTTGAAGATATTTATTGAAGCTGGAAATATAGTGCATATTTCTGCTTCACCTAGTGCCAAGGTCATCAACACTAGTCTGGGTTTGAACCCAATCCTTATTAACTGACACCCATCTCATATTAGGTGGTAGTATATTTATAATTATTATAATCTTTTGATTAATTTGTATTTTATGATTAACTAACCTTTTATAATATTTTATTTATTTATAATATTTGTAAAAATGTATATTGTGTTTATTTTATTAAATTGAATTGAATCCTAGATATCTATAAAATGTTACAAATATTTCAAATTCTTTATTAAAGTTCATTTTTCTTCAATTAATCAGTTGATAACATTTTATATTTATCTTTTAATCAATGTACATTAGAGAGTCAATTATTTCAACAATGTAATATTTGTAAGAAATGTTTTGTAAATTTCTGCTTAAGTTTATGTCAAATATGTTTGAAAGTCATTTTACCAAATTCCTAAAATTTTTCTGAATAAAATCTACATTTTTGTTAATCTAAACCTTAATTAAATAGACTTTGTTAGTACAATGACTGATAAACTTAATATGCTTGTTGTTTTTTTTTTAATTAGCTAATCAACCCTTGGGGCATGTTCATGCAGAGTTATAGATTTTCCCTCCAAAACAGGCACCAACCTCAGAGAAACATTCAGAGTGATTGAAATTGGCAGTTGTCACTGTAGATTCAATCCTATAGATAAAGACCAGAACATTTTATATAGTGGAAAATTTGATAAGGAGAATTAATTATTTGTTGAGGTTCACTGAAGAGTGTAGTTTAGATTCAGTACATAATGATTAAAGAATGACTGGCTGAAAGATCAACCCTTCCTTTCCGGAGCTCTGTTCCACCAGCCCATCCACGACTTTCCAGTGCTTTAAACATCTAGCCAGAGACTGTCTGTGTCAGGAAGCCTGAAATGATCTGACTGTATTAACTGCCTGTTTCAAGCCATGGATTGCCTACTGATTGATTCTGAGGTAACGTCCAATTCACCGCAAGCCATTGATTCAATTTTACTTGTTTTCCAAATCAATACTAATTTATATTTTATATATCTGTGTGATGTTTATACAGCTTGGTTGAAAATGCATCTTTTAATTTTATTAAATTTAAAATATCAATTCTTATAAAATCTTACATTATTTTGATGCGGCAAATTAAATTGATTTTTGTTGGTTTATTTAGAATATTGGAATTACTGAAATTTCCAAGTACAAAATTCAATGAGCTATTAACTTTAAATTCTCTCCCTCTTATTTTTCCAGTCAAAATCATTATGGGAGACTTACTTCCCGTAAATTAATTAATAGAAAGCTCGTTTAGTTTTGTATATCATTATAAATTTATTTTGAATGATTTATTTTAAAAGTATCTTACTATTACCTCCAATTTAAAATAGCCCTGTAATTATCTCTGAAAGAATAAATAATTTTAGTGAATCAATTAAGTAAAATTTATCATAGAATTTTCTCAGTATATATTTCATACATATATTTCATTTGTCAGAAAAATATTAAAATTATGATTTACAATTTATTAGTTTGACATTCAATGCCCATCTATGTTAATTAAAAACAATCTTATTTTGTAATCTTTGATAAACTATTTAAAAACTTATTAATAAATGAAATATTTGTGAAGTGTGGAAAACAATTTATATTTTATAATTTCTTTTTTATATATATTATATTTATGATTCATTCATTAGTGGACTAAGGTTTGTGGGGACTTTCTATCGACGTCAGGGAACTGATTATTTTAATCAGGAATTCACTGATTAATTTTGTTAGTGATACACTGTCTATATATATGTCTAAGGCATTAATGTTTTTTATAGCTACAACCATTCATTTATTATTTTGCTTTGCTACTTACTCATCAGGACCTTCAGAAATTTAATTATAAACAATCCAATCTTTCACACTCCCTCAAAGTAGATGTAGTTCATACCAAAGGATCCATTTTGGGGCATTGCTATTTAAGATGTGTATGGAAAGTCCAGCACATCAAAATATTATTATGATTATTTAGAGATATGTTTTGGCTGGAGGGTCAGCATTTCCCATCATCTAGTTGCATTTACTAGGAATTTCCTTTAGCAGAGCCACCCAGAGCTTCATAACAGACCTCATTTATTTTTGTTGTAATCTATAATAGCATACTGCCTTCTTCATCATTTTATATCTTTATTTAGCAAACCTGAAATGCTCTCTGCCATGATGGCATGACTTTCACAAACAAATTTCATAATTAATTAAATCTGACTGTATAATTGTCAATTATTTATTTGAGAACTATTTTGCTTCCCACACTTATTATATGCAAATGATTTTAAATGTATTAGTGTTTTAAATGCCTATCTTTCATGTCTTGTAATATATATATAAAACAGATTTTTGAAGAGGGCTAATAATACTTTATTGCTGATTGGTTTTGGCCAACCAATTAACAAACTTTTACTTGCCAAAGCTGCATCAAAATGAATTAAAGAAAATAACCAAGTTGTGTAAACAAAAACTACTTATTTTGTACTAAATTCCTTAATAAATTCCTATAATATTGTTATTTTAAATAAGCTTAGTTTGTCATCACTCCCAATCTCTAAGGTTAATTACTCTATTTATTTAAATATTTCCTTGATTTAAATTCATTTCTTCATAATGTTGCCAGAAAGAATTATCATTATTATGGTTCAAACCATTAGTAATAGATAAAATCATATCTGTACTGTTCTGCAATCATCAGAATCCATTAAATCATTGATTTTTCATATAAACCCTTTATTACTTAGAGTCTCTATGTGAACCATGACCTCCAGCTGGGATGGAATAAAACCAAGCACTGGTAGTGTCATCACAAACGTTATCCATTAGTCAGAGAGGCAATAGTTTAGGAAAATAGGTTAGGATTCATCCTTGTCCTGACATATGTATCTTATGCATGGTTGGATTCAAGGTACTTTTGCTTGGATTATTGGTCTTGTTGAATGAATACACGATTTTGACTGGCACAGAGGCTGCATTTTTTTTTCAGAGTTTGGACACACAATCATGGAGCCTGTTAATTATTTCCACACCCTGAATAATTCATTAGCTATAAGTGTATAATTTGCTATATATAATTTAATATAAACATTACAAGCATAAAGCTAAACTAGTCAATATAAAATCAAAACTACCCCAAATCTAAAATTAAACCAGACCAGCATAAAAATAATATTAAAACACAACCTAAGGTTTCACTGCTACAAGCAGACTTCTCAAGTGTAAAGAACTACAAAAAAACCACACATTATATATACTATTAAAAACTACCCACAAATCCATTCACTTCCCATCCACCCTTAATATTAAAAGAACTCTTAAATAAGTTAATTGCTTCAGAATAATAAATTTTCAATAATAAAGACTCTTTAATTCTTCTTTTGATTTCATTTCTCTCAAAGAAGACAACCTTAGCTTCATCAAAATCAATAGTGTGGCCTGTATCTTTTTCATGGACATACAAAGCAGAACTAAGATATCTATTTTTAACTCTACTTTTATGAACCTTTATTCTTTCATTTAAACTCAAACTACTCTGACCTATGTAAACCTTCTTACAAAATAAACAAGGAATAAAATATACCACACCAGGAATAGTCTTTCTATCAAAAACTTCTTTTGTATTATTTAATAAATTATTCAATGTAACACCCCTTTTCCAAGCAATTTTCTTATTTCCAAACAATTTACTATTTCTACACACAATTTTATAAGAAGACAATTTAAATGGCAAAGAAATAAAATCATATTTTTCTTTAACCTTTACATCCTTACAAATATTACTATTAAATAAAATACTTTTAACAAATTTATCAGAGTATCCAACACTCAAATAATCTTTATAAAATTGATATTTCTGAAACAAAGCTACCCCACTAGAATTATTTAATTTAATATTCCTATGACAATAATTCCTTAAAGCAGCTACTTTATGAGATACAGACTGATAGCTATCAGGTTTAATTATAGATCTTAATTCTTTACTTTTAACTAAATGACTGCACAATAAACAATTAGTTTCTATATTTCTAATCACCAAAAGATCTAAAAATTTTAACTTACCAAAATCTAACCCCCCTCCTTCTAACACAAATTTTATAGAAGGATCAAAACAATTAAACTCATTTACAAATTCCTTCAATTTATCATTCTCAACTACAAATAAACAATCATCAACATATCTGACAAATAATTTTACATATAAACAATTCTTTTTAATAATAATTTCCTCTTCCATAAAACTAATATAAACTGAACATACTAAAGGAGAAATAATATAACCTATTATCCACCCTTCCTTAATCTTATAAAAATTACCTTTATAAGTAAAATACATAGAATCTTCCAATAACAAAAGCAAATCTTTAATTACCTTAATTTTATTTTTTGATAAAGAACTTTTCTTAATCAATACAGACAAAAGAACATCAATACTGCTTAACCTATTAACAGACTGATACATATTTTCAATATCTAAACTTCCAAATACCCAATTACTTTCCATTTTAAAATTATTAATCTTATCAAAAGCCTCAAAAGAAGAAGAAACTGTGTACTGACCAAAATCAACAAATTGTTTTAAAAAATTATTCAAGAATCTAGAAATACCCTCTACAACACTACCTGTAAAATCAAAAATAAATCTTAAAGGAAAACCATCTTTATGAGTTTTAATATTCACAAACATCTTAGCTGATGTAAAATCATTAGGATAGCATTTTAAATAATCTACTCTATTAAAAATTTTTAAATTAACCATTTTCTTCATAATATCTATCAATTTTCTTTTAATCAAATTACCTGGATTTTTATCTAACAACATATATTTACCATTATTTAATTCTCTATCCATTTTCTCTTTGAAATCATCTCCTTTCATAATAACAAACCTACCAGCTTTGTCTTCATGAGAAATGATTACATCATTAGCAATTAACCTATTTTTAAGATGTTTAATCTCAGCAGGATTAATAACAAATTTTTCTTTCCTTTTTAAACTTTTATTCAAAATCGATTGAATACCAACTTTCTGCTCATCACTCAAATTACTAGATTCAATAGACGAAATTGTATCAAAAACTATATTTTTTGAATGAAATGGAACAAAATTAGGGCCTTTACCAAGAATATCTAATTCTCTATCATTTAACTTCAAATCCGTAAGATTAACAACTCTATCCTCAGAAACCTTATTCTCATACCCTTTATCACTACAATAAACTTTATTAACTTTCCCAAACAACCACTTTAATTTTCTTTCATATTTTTTACAATAGAAATTTGACCTATTCTGTCTAAATTGTCTCATAAAAAAATTCAAAATTGAATAATTAAAATCTTGCCTCCTTTCTAAATAATATCTATTCCTTTTATATAGATAAATAAATTTATAAAACCTTACAAAAGTATCTTTTAAAAAACTATTCAATATATATGTTTGTAACTTAAAAACTAAATTTTTATTTTGAATCAACTTTTTATTTCTACTAAAATTAATAACACAACACCTAGGAAAAACACTAAATTCCCTACATTTTTTAAGAAAATAAATCTGCCAACGTAAAGACTCTATCTTATCACTCAATTTAGACAAATTTTTAATCCTTCTAATATCATTAAATGGAAAATTATTAAAAATTAAACTCCACAAACCCATACTAAATACCCAAATTACCAATACCCTTATAAATTAAAACCCAATAAAACCTACACACACTTCTATATATATATAACTAAATAAACACAAATATACTCTTTCAACCCAAACTCAAACAACAAACATAATATACATAAATGACATTCAAATATACCAATAATTAAAAACAAAAAACAAAAATAAATCTATCAATAATAAAATGTCAATAATAAATATCAATAATAAAATATCAATAATAATAATAATAATAAAAAAAATCTTTACACTACATCAGCAAAACTACTCTTAAACTCAAAAAACTCATTAAAATGTAAACATTACAAGCATAAAGCTAAACTAGTCAATATAAAATCAAAACTACCCCAAATCTAAAATTAAACCAGACCAGCATAAAAATAATATTAAAACACAACCTAAGGTTTCACTGCTACAAGCAGACTTCTCAAGTGTAAAGAACTACAAAAAAAACCACACATTATATATACTATTAAAAACTACCCACAAATCCATTCACTTCCCATCCACCCTTAATATTAAAAGAACTCTTAAATAAGTTAATTGCTTCAGAATAATAAATTTTCAATAATAAAGACTCTTTAATTCTTCTTTTGATTTCATTTCTCTCAAAGAAGACAACCTTAGCTTCATCAAAATCAATAGTGTGGCCTGTATCTTTTTCATGGACATACAAAGCAGAACTAAGATATCTATTTTTAACTCTACTTTTATGAACCTTTATTCTTTCATTTAAACTCAAACTACTCTGACCTATGTAAACCTTCTTACAAAATAAACAAGGAATAAAATATACCACACCAGGAATAGTCTTTCTATCAAAAACTTCTTTTGTATTATTTAATAAATTATTCAATGTAACACCCCTTTTCCAAGCAATTTTCTTATTTCCAAACAATTTACTATTTCTACACACAATTTTATAAGAAGACAATTTAAATGGCAAAGAAATAAAATCATATTTTTCTTTAACCTTTACATCCTTACAAATATTACTATTAAATAAAATACTTTTAACAAATTTATCAGAGTATCCAACACTCAAATAATCTTTATAAAATTGATATTTCTGAAACAAAGCTACCCCACTAGAATTATTTAATTTAATATTCCTATGACAATAATTCCTTAAAGCAGCTACTTTATGAGATACAGACTGATAGCTATCAGGTTTAATTATAGATCTTAATTCTTTACTTTTAACTAAATGACTGCACAATAAACAATTAGTTTCTATATTTCTAATCACCAAAAGATCTAAAAATTTTAACTTACCAAAATCTAACCCCCCTCCTTCTAACACAAATTTTATAGAAGGATCAAAACAATTAAACTCATTTACAAATTCCTTCAATTTATCATTCTCAACTACAAATAAACAATCATCAACATATCTGACAAATAATTTTACATATAAACAATTCTTTTTAATAATAATTTCCTCTTCCATAAAACTAATATAAACTGAACATACTAAAGGAGAAATAATATAACCTATTATCCACCCTTCCTTAATCTTATAAAAATTACCTCTATAAGTAAAATACATAGAATCTTCCAATAACAAAAGCAAATCTTTAATTACCTTAATTTTATTTTTTGATAAAGAACTTTTCTTAATCAATACAGACAAAAGAACATCAATACTGCTTAACCTATTAACAGACTGATACATATTTTCAATATCTAAACTTCCAAATACCCAATTACTTTCCATTTTAAAATTATTAATCTTATCAAAAGCCTCAAAAGAAGAAGAAACTGTGTACTGACCAAAATCAACAAATTGTTTTAAAAAATTATTCAAGAATCTAGAAATACCCTCTACAACACTACCTGTAAAATCAAAAATAAATCTTAAAGGAAAACCATCTTTATGAGTTTTAATATTCACAAACATCTTAGCTGATGTAAAATCATTAGGATAGCATTTTAAATAATCTACTCTATTAAAAATTTTTAAATTAACCATTTTCTTCATAATATCTATCAATTTTCTTTTAATCAAATTACCTGGATTTTTATCTAACAACATATATTTACCATTATTTAATTCTCTATCCATTTTCTCTTTGAAATCATCTCCTTTCATAATAACAAACCTACCAGCTTTGTCTTCACGAGAAATGATTACATCATTAGCAATTAACCTATTTTTAAGATGTTTAATCTCAGCAGGATTAATAACAAATTTTTCTTTCCTTTTTAAACTTTTATTCAAAATCGATTGAATACCAACTTTCTGCTCATCACTCAAATTACTAGATTCAATAGACGAAATTGTATCAAAAACTATATTTTTTGAATGAAATGGAACAAAATTAGGGCCTTTACCAAGAATATCTAATTCTCTATCATTTAACTTCAAATCCGTAAGATTAACAACTCTATCCTCAGAAACCTTATTCTCATACCCTTTATCACTACAATAAACTTTATTAACTTTCCCAAACAACCACTTTAATTTTCTTTCATATTTTTTACAATAGAAATTTGACCTATTCTGTCTAAATTGTCTCATAAAAAAATTCAAAATTGAATAATTAAAATCTTGCCTCCTTTCTAAATAATATCTATTCCTTTTATATAGATAAATAAATAAATTTATAAAACCTTACAAAAGTATCTTTTAAAAAACTATTCAATATATATGTTTGTAACTTAAAAACTAAATTTTTATTTTGAATCAACTTTTTATTTCTACTAAAATTAATAACACAACACCTAGGAAAAACACTAAATTCCCTACATTTTTTAAGAAAATAAATCTGCCAACGTAAAGACTCTATCTTATCACTCAATTTAGACAAATTTTTAATCCTTCTAATATCATTAAATGGAAAATTATTAAAAATTAAACTCCACAAACCCATACTAAATACCCAAATTACCAATACCCTTATAAATTAAAACCCAATAAAACCTACACACACTTCTATATATATATTTAACTAAATAAACACAAATACACTCTTTCAACCCAAACTCAAACAACAAACATAATATACATAAATGACATTCAAATATACCAATAATTAAAAACAAAAAACAAAAATAAATCTATCAATAATAAAATGTCAATAATAAATATCAATAATAAAATATCAATAATAATAATAAAAAAAAAAAAAATCTTTACACTACATCAGCAAAACTACTCTTAAACTCAAAAAACTCATTAAAATGTAAACATTACAAGCATAAAGCTAAACTAGTCAATATAAAATCAAAACTACCCCAAATCTAAAATTAAACCAGACCAGCATAAAAATAATATTAAAACACAACCTAAGGTTTCACTGCTACAAGCAGACTTCTCAAGCAATTAACTTATTTAAGAGTTCTTTTAATATTAAGGTTGGATGGGAAGTGAATGGATTTGTGGGTAGTTTTTAATAGTATATATAATGTGTGGTTTTTCTGTAGTTCTTTACACTTGAGAAGTCTGCTTATAGCAGTGAAACCTTAGGTTGTGTTTTAATATTATTTTTATGCTGGTCTGGTTTAATTTTAGATTTGGGGTAGTTTTGATAATTTAATATATACATAATTTTCCAGAATATAAAATGATTTTGCTTTGTCATATTGATTTTATAAAATCAAAACGAATTAAAGAAAATAACCAAGTTGTATCAACAAAGACTTAACTTATTTTGTACTAAATTCCTTAATAAATTCCTATAATATTGTTATTTTAAATAAGCTTAGTTTGTCATCACTCCCAATCTCTAAGGTTAATTACTCTATTTATTTAAATATTTCTTTGATCTAAATTCAATTCTTTGTAATGTTGCCATAAAGAATTATCTTTATTACGGTTCAAACCATTAGTAATCGATCAAATCATATCTGTACCATTATGCAATCATCAGAATCCATTAAATCATTGATTTTTCATATAAACCCTTTATTATTTTGAGTCTCTATGTGAACCCTGACCTCCAGCTGGGACAAAATAAAACCAAGCACTGCTAGTGTCATCACAAACGTTATCCATTAGTCAGAGAGGCAATAGTTTAGGCAAATAGGTTAGGATTCATCCTTGTCCTGACATGTGTATCTTGTGCATGGTTGGATTCAAGGTACTTTTGCTTGGATTATTAGTCTTGTTGAATGAATACACAATTTTGACCGGCACATTATGTATCTGAAAAATTCACTCTTGCAAGCTGATAGAAACTTTGTCATAAATGCTGAGTTTTAGAGTCAGTGTTTAGATCTAGTTTTTAGTCCCTACCCTTCACTGATGATAGCCAATTAGTTTGAAATCAGCTGATCTGAAGGTGGAGACAAGAGATATTGAATTAAGTATCTCTCAACATTTATGTATACAAAGCTAGTAAAGCTCCATCTAGTGATTATATATATATATATATATATATATATATATATATATATATATATATATATATATATATATATATATAGCACATCTTCATTCATAATCTTATTCTCCTATTTGATTGGCAATGAACAAACTATAACCTTTGGTAATCATTTATATGTAATTAAAAATAATTGATTGAATGAAATAATTTTCTTTTAAAAATATTATTACAATAAATAATACTAATATTCTTTGCAATGAGGTAACAAAACTTCATGATTCAATATGTTCTAAAAATTTCAATAATTTTGAAATCAATGTATAACTATCATGTATTAATAACTTCTGATACTCATTAAAATATGAAGCCTTCTATTATTAATAGATATGTTTACTATTATTAATGTGGATATCATTAATGAAATCTAAAAAAAATAAAATTAAGTAGAATTGATGTATCATCAAAACCATTATTTGAAATTTTGTACCATTTTTTTAAATGTGATTAAAATTCACCCTTTATCTCTTCTATATATCAGTATTATCATAAAAAAGAGTGCAATTGATATGTTTAATAGAATACAACGATATCGTTTTTCAGACCTAATTTCAAATGAATATATCTTTTCACAGTTTTAAGGTCACTGTCTTTAAATATCTGCGTCGCTTATAAAACTCCACAATAATTATTGAAATGAGCAGAGAATTTCACCTGTAATTCTTTTAATCAAATCTTTAATAATAATCATTAAAGAACTAATCATGATTCTTATTTTTAGAAATTCCAAGAATAAATATATTCACATCTGCAGCGTATTTTTAAAAAATATTATAAACTTTGATAACATGATAATACTGAAAATCTGGAGATAAACATTAGCATCATTCACATCTGTAATTTTACTCTCTAATTAAATAGCTTCTATTGTTAAAAATTCATAAGGATTTCAAAGGCTAAAAATACCAAAGTTAAATTTAAACTAAAGACTTTATGATCAGGGTTGTTGAATCTTAGCATAAATACTATTTTCTTTTCAAAAACAACTATTAAACCTCCTACTGATATGGTTGGAATAAAAAAAATATTTTAATACAATTATAATTTTAAATGTAAAATAATTTCAGCTTAAATTGTTCATGCAATATTAATTTCTTATAAATGTAACCCAGAATAGCTAAATGCAAGTCTTTTTACAGTAATTTTCTGTGCAAATAAATTGTTAATGATCGTTAATCCATGAGTTATACAAAAAATTCAGAATCTCAGAAACATAGGATTATAATGTTTAACTATATCATAAGTAAGCAGGTAATAAATATTTTATGTTATTAAAATTTAACCTGTACATTTAAATTTTTTTTACACACAGTAGCAAAATATTAATATTCTTCACATTAATTTAATTACTTTATATATATTAAAAAGTTTTTTTTGTCTGTATAAAACTGAATATTTGTTATTGAACTAGTATATGTATATAATAAAATAAAAATCATATACTTTTCTAATATTAGACAAATAACAAAATTTTAATAAAATTCCTTTTTACCATGGTTTTATATATTAACAAATAGAACTTTTCAAGGTGAAATTGAATAAAATATATATGGCTTATATAGCAAAACAAAATTGCCTTCCCATCATTAACTCAAAAAACAATTTTCTTTAATATTAAAGGATGTTTTCATAAGATTGATGTCCTCAGATTCAAAAAATCTTATCATTAATTTTTTTTTATTCTTCTGTTTACATCACTTTTAACCTCTGCATTGTCAAATAATATTTTATGATCTGTATACAGTTAATGAATATAAAAATCTGAATCATGATATCTATTTTTAACTCTACAGTTATGATCTTTAACTCTTATTAAAAGTTAATTTACTTCGACCTATATAAATTTTAAATCTGGAAAAAAGACCTTTATTTAAATTCATTATTAAATAAAACAGTTGTCATAAAATTTATATAGGTCAAAGGAAATTAAGTCTTAATAAAAAAATTAAAGTTCATGAGAATAGAATTATGTATAATTATCATAACTCAGCTTTTTATATTCATGAATTGATTGCAGGTTATAAAATATTATTTGATAATGCAGAGGTTTTTCTTTATGAAAGAAGTGAATTAAAAAGAGGAGTAAAAGCAATTCTGATGATAATTTTTTTTTGAATCTGAGACCACCAAAATCATGAAGATATTTTTTGATGTTAGAAGAAGTTGTTTTTGCAGTAAATGATGAAATAGCTATTTTGTTTTGTATATATTTGTTGTATGTATTTTATTAATTTCACTTGAAAAGATCTATTTGTTATTAGATGAACCATGGTAGTGGAAGAATTTTAGCAGAATTTTTATTTTGACTAGAATTGTAATATTATATGATTTTCTATTTTATTTATTATTATTTATATAATGGTAGAATATTGAAAGATTGGAAGAATCCATCTTTACAGTCAATTATAATCATCATCTTCATCAAATGTTATCAGTCCACTGCAGGATGAAGTCTCTCCAAGTTCAGTTCATCTTCTCTGATCTTTAGCTTCTCTTCTCCACATTACTCCTGCACACTTTTTTATTTCATCCATCTCACATGTGATCTCTTTCAGGATCTTTTACAATCTCTTGGAATACAGCTTAAGATTTTAATTGTCCATCTATTATCATCTCTTCTAGCAATATGTCCAGACCAACTCCAGTCTTTTAATTTTTTCAATGAGGACAGTAACACCTGTTTGTTCTCTTACTCATATATTGCATTTTGATTTCTTCTTGTTACTCCCAACATACATCTCTCCATACTTATTTGAGTGGTCTGAAGTCTCTGTATTACTCTTCTATTAAGTGTCCAAGTCTCAGATCCATAAGTAAGAACTCGTAAAACACATTTATTAAAAACCTTGCTTTTCAAACACATAGGCATATTTCCTTTTAGTATCAAGTTATTTCTACCAAAAACACTCCAACCAAGTTTAATTATATGATTAATTTCATCCATTATATTTCCATATATATTAATAATCTGATCAAGGTATTTGTAACTGTTAACTTCTTCTAATTCATCATAACCAATCTTTATTTTCATATTTTGAAAAAGTCTATTAAACATTACTTTAGACTTTTTAACATTTAGTGCTACTTTCCTACTTTAATCTAATAACTCCTGCAACATTTCATGCAGCTCTAAAGAATTGTTTGCAAAAATAACTACATCATCTGCAAAATCTAGATGACTTAAATATTTTCAATTTACTTTACTCTTTTAGCTTCATATTTTAATCCACAAAATACTTCTTGAAGCACTGCTGTAAAACGTTTTGGAGATATGGAGTCATCCTGTCTTACACCCTTCTCAATGTTGACACTCCTAGTATCATATAATCTAATTGTTGCTGTTGCATTTTTTGTAAATACTCCTTAAAATATGACAATATCCTGGATCTGTACCTTGATGATCCAATGCTTTAATCACTGAAGAAATGTTTATAGAATCAAATGCCTTTTCATAATCTACAAATCACAAGTATAATGGCAATTCATATTCATTTGACCTTACTATACCTTCTATCAATACCTGGATATGATCTACTGTACTAAAACCACTTTTAAATCCATCTTGTTCTCTTGGTTGGTGGAAATCCAATGTTCTATGAAGACCAGTTGTAATTATCATGGTAAAAATTTTGTATAAAACTGATAAAAGGCTGTTAGGACTGTATTTTCTAATATCTTCTTTATCATATTTTTTAAATATTAATATTAATACTGAAACGATTGGATCCAAACTCGATCCAAGTTTCATGACTTATTTAGCACTAACCTGAGATCTCTACCTTTTTAATAGTAAATTTGTTTAACAAATAGTTTTATACTCATACACACACTAAGCCTATTTTTCTTTCTTTAGCCTTGTTATATTCATTTAATAATGAATGTTTTAATTTTACTTTAATTTCTATAATAAGGTTTAAATAATGTTAATTTTAATAAAATAAGATTGATTTATTACATATTTTTGTGTGTGGATATTACATATATGTGTGTATTTTAAATTTTAATAGTAAAGTCCGTTAAATAGATTTGCTTAAAAAGTACTTTTATATTTTTCTATTAAGTTTTAGTGATTAATAAGTCACATTCTTTTGGATAAATTGGGAAAGTCACATAGGTCACTCAACAAAGAGTAATGCATTTACTTTTATTTATGAATGGAAAGAAAGGAACTTATCTTAAATTAATTTTATTTTATCTTATTAATCCATTTGCGAACTAAAAATGGATTCGTAACAAAATACTTAAAAGATTTATCAGAAGAGTCTATCTTAGAATCACAATAGAGCAAATTATTTTAAATGAATAGACAGAACAATGCCTGAAGCTATGGAAAGATAGAATAATCTGGAGTAATGGCTAAAATAGTATAAATACCCCCCCTTCCCCCAAAGAGAGTGATAGGGATCAGATTACTATCGTGAATGAGTTACAGATCGAATCTATATCGGTCTATTTTATGATTTAATGTATGCAAAAATGTAGACTAAGGTCAGGGTGCGTAGACGTACCCCGAGCCTTTCCCAGTAACATCAGTATGCTACTGTAAAAACATCTAATGCCTCCTGAAATCATAAAGAGAACTAGTGGTGAATGAACTTTGCTGAATAATAAAAAAATAGCTAGCTATTTCATCGATGGAAAAGTGCCTCATTTCACTCTCCAAAAGGAACTTGCTAGCAATTATGAACCCTACATATGAAAGGACTTGTTGGAAGGTAATATTACCACCAGAATATTTTTTTCTAAAATGTATAACTCGCCTTTCTTGTTTTAAATGGCTTTTGTAACATCAGTTATTAAATATTGCAATGATATCCTAGACAAACACGCTTTGTAAGATACATAAAACTTATATAACTTTTGTAATTTTACTTTTGTCATTGCTCTCTATAAGATTAATTCAACTTTACTAGTTTCTTTTACAAATGCCTTTTTATTTCATATTTCTTTTCTTATGGTGGTTTCTTATTATTTATTAATTTATGATTTAAAATATTTAAGTATTTATGTGCCAATAAATCTAATTCGGTGAATTGAAACCTTCCTTAAATATTTTCCATCGGCCCGTGATTGATTGGTCGATCTAATGCTTTCCCAAATGAGCAAGTGTTTGTTTAGCTCATTTTATTCATCGAGTTGGAATTACTTTATTAAACATAATCCAATAATACCTAGACTTCATAATTGCGATCTGTCAATAAAATGAATATTGTGTATTTTATTATTAGAGCACTAATTCGAGTTTGTGAGAAGAAAATGAATATTTATCACAATAGATTTTAGTGTGCTTTGACAAAATATTAAAGGTTTTAAATAAAATTTGAACTTGGGAAATCTCTAAATAAAAGGAAGTAATTACTTTTATTGTTATTTAGTACAACATTATAGTCATGATTGTCTTATTCCAATTTGATTTTGAAAGAGTTCAAGTCGCTACACTTCGGCAATTATTTTATTATTTAATTTATGGATGTGAATAAAGCATCTACTTCATTAATATAGACATTGCTGACATAAGAAAATTATCCTAAGCTCAATGGACTCGCTATTATTTAATATGTATTTTAGGAAATCTAAGCTAATAATGCAGATTTCAATTCTTCAGGATTCTCACAGTCGGACAGTAAAGCTCAAAGGTATAAAGGCCCATCCTCATTTCTCCTTATGTCTGAGGAAGCTCTCTCTCCAGGTTGCGATCTGCAAAAATGCAGAGTGACCATTTTGTTCTCAAATATAATGGCAAAATTTGTATCAATCTTATCGATGTTTTTATTCCTGCTATGTCAGTACTGCTTTCGTTCTCAAGATCTATAAATTTCTTTTAAAGTTGCCTCTTAAGTTGTGGTGAAGTGAAGTATATCAAAATCAAAGTGATTTTTATTATTTGTTTAGTTATCTCTTCTAACATCGGTAACCCACATGATTTATAGCGATTCCCTTTTAATAGCGAATTCCTAAATGTACGCAATATTTTATACAAAATGCATTATAGAAAACCCATGTTTTAATTATTGATTTATTTGTTAGTTGTTTCACCTTAAGGCATTATATAATTAAAAGATCATATTGTAGACGTATAAATCAAATATTTATTTGTGAATGATATTATTTTGTGGTTATAAAATATTAATTTTATTAATAATAAATTAGTGCACCTAATAGAAATGAGTTATATATAGTTTACAGATCACTACCTCTTTGGCACATAGATCTTCACCGCCTAGATTGAACGAAGCATTTAATTAATATATAATGTTTTCCAAATATTATAAACTAGTAAAGAAAGTAGATCTATTATGTTAACCAATTATTTAATCATATTAAACAGTATTGTGAAACTAACCTGTAGTCTATTGCTTTTATTATTATTAACCTCAAATATTATATTGCTAAGTTGATGGCTTAAACACACATACTTATTAAATTCTTATCCTAGTTAGATTATTTATTTATGAGTTTGCTTATTCATTTCTATATAAGTTCCATTAGTAAAGTAAAGACATGTGATGATAGTAGTATTAAGTAATTTATTCGAGTGTCTTATGTAAATCTCCATGAGTTAGCAGGCCATACAAAAGAAGTTTGTGTGTAATAATAATACTATGTACTGTTTAGCTATGATAAAGGAGTTCAAAGAGATGTAAAGTGTGAGTGATATCGAAACTGACTGGTACAATACTGTATTCTTCCAATCAACTGATACATCTTTATCATTTAGACATTTGGTATATAACTTTGCTAAAAAAAATTTCTATTTCTTCACCTGCTTTTTTTAATATGTCAATTATAATTCCATCATTACCTGGAGTCTTTCCTTTCATCATACATTTAATTGCATATCTCACTCCTTCATTTAAAATTCTGGGCAATTCGAAAATGAAATAGATATAGGAGATACTTATTCTTTATTCCTATATATTTCTTGATAAAAGTCTTCTACCCATTTTGTGATGTCATCTCTCTTTTTAGTAATAATTCCATCAATTATAATATCAGTATGTATATTTTAAAAAATGTATATATATTAAATGGAGGAAATGAAAAAAAAAATGAAATTTTTTTTAATTATGCATGAAGTTTTCAATTAAGAAATAAACCTTTTATTAAGTAGATGTCTATATATCTTTCTTTACAGAATAAGTTATTTAATTTATATTGTGATATTTTTCAAGATTGTAGCAAAAATGTTGCAATTTATGTGTGTTAGATTCAGTTGTATGTTTTGTTATTATTTTTCTTGTTTCCTTCCCACTTTTGTGGTATATATTTGTTTATGATTGTAAACTTTGGCAATGGTAATGATATATACAGAGTAAATAAAAAAACAATATGAAAATGACTTTGGAAATGCAAATGATTAATATATAGAGAGATAAATCTATTTAGTAAACATGGGATTTATGATTTATGAATGTGTACTTATTTATTTTATGGGTCATAAATGGTTTAGATCTATTTTACATATCTATAATATTCAGTCTTTTATTTAGTTTTTGAAACAATTGTAAAATATTAAAAAAAGAAAGTTTTAAAAAAATGATAGTTACATTCAATAGGATTTATACAATTATTATCTAATGATCTGCCAAGCTGGAAATGCCACATCAACCAATGATGCAACAAAGGATGAGGAGATCAAGCTTGTAATTATTGGTACTTATTTAGTCTGCTTTCCAGAAAAGTTTCTCCCATTTTATGTTAAATTATTCATTTTCAGGGCCTCAGGTGCTTCCAACACATGGTATAAAATATGGCTGATTCTAAATTATTATATTTAATATTTATATTTTTTTAATTTATTAAAATGATAAAGAAACACAAAAGTCAAAAGGGTTGTAATTAAAGTATTTTTAATGTAAATGCAGTAAAAAAAAAAAAAAACATAATTAAGCAAACTATAACAAAGGAGCAGACAGACATCACTTTTTAAGTAAGCATTATCCTGTAGTTTAGAAAAGATTGCACAAAAACAGATAAAAATCCGAAGGGTTGTAATTAATTTTTTTTAATGTAAATTCACTACACCAGCTATAAACTAATCTCACTGCTCTCACAAATAATGTTTTGGAGCCTTCTAATTATGTTCCACTCCAAACAGATAGGGACTTAGAGCATATTCACAGATAGCATGGTCATTGTGTCTCTATTCTCACATAAGGTGTAATATCAAACCCTTATTACATATTTTTCAGACAGCACTATCTTGCATATTTGAAAATATTCCACTGTATCCTGTTCTGTCGATGAAAGGTTCAAAATTTTAATCATATTTCCAAAAATGATAAGGTAAAAAAGAAATGTTAAAATAACACCATGTGTTAATGAATGTCAACAAAATAAATAATGTTAATTTTAATCACATGTTATCCATTTACCTCATGTTAACATCTGGAAGTTATGTTTATGAAGGGTTTGTTAACTTTAAAAAATATTAACAAATGTATTCTAACTGAAATGTTAATTTTAAAAAATTTGAATACATTTTAAAATAAATTTCATTCACAATATAATGTCCAAATGTTAACATGTAGCAAACAGATAACATGTGATTACAATTAATATTATTTTTGTTGATATTCATTAAAAGGTGGTGACTTTTTTAACATTGCTTTTTTTGGCTTATCATTTTTTGAAATATGATTAAAATTTGGAATCTTTCATCAACAGAAAAAGATACAGTGGAATATTTTTAAAATTTCAGGATATAGCCCATTTAAAAATTATGTGACAAGGGGCTTACATTACACTTTATGTGCAAATGGAAATGCAATGTCAAATCATGTGCAAATATGTTCTAAGTGCCTATCTGTTTGGAGACGAACATGGTTAAAAGGCTCCATAACATTATTTGTGAGTACATTGAGATTATTTTACAGCTGGTGTAGTAAATTTACATTAAAAACAACTCATTACAACCCTTTGGAATTTTATGTGTAAGCAGTGCAATATTTTTAAGATTATGAGATAGTGCTCACCTGAAAAGTGATATCTGTCTGCACATTTGTTATAATTTGCTTAATCATAATTTATTCTTATTTTCTTTATGACAGTTACATTAAAAAAAAAGTTAATTACAACTGTTTGAAATTTTAATAAATAGAAAATATTTAAACATTAAATGCAAAAGTCAGTCATATTGTTTATACCATGTGTTGGGAGCCCTGGAGCTCCTGAAAATGGATAATTTGAAACAAAATGGGTGGTAAACTTTCTAGCAGACAAACTATGTAGGTACCAATTTTGCAATTTTTTTATAATTGTTTTGGCTGAAAGAAAATAACAAACTATGCTATCATTACATTTTTTTTTTATTTTTACCTAAGTTAATTAAAGAAACTTTATCTTGATTAACTATATACTAAAGAATGGCTAGACAGAAAAGTCTTTTTAAATGGAATTTGATTCTTTTTGACCTATTTCTCCCCAACTAACTTCCATCTGAAAGAGGATAGTAAATTGTCATCAAGCATGTAGCTGAAGGGAGAAAAGAAATTATAAAAAAAATATTCCTGTCCTAAAGATAAAAATAAGAATTATAATGATAAAAACATCTGAAAGAATTCTACTACTACTACTATTGTTTATTTTGGTAGAAAGGAGTCTCAAGAAAATTCAACTTTTATTATTTATAAAATTCAAGTGTTCATCAATGAAGATCACCTGCTATGCTAATAGGATTCAAGGAAGGTTAAATCTAAACTCCTTCAATAACTGTCAATATATATATATATATATATATATATATATGTTGTACCGGTCATTTCTTCGCTTCATTTGATCACCAAGGGTGCCACTACATCACTAATTATCTACAAAAAATTAATTTATGATGATCAAGAGTTGCTGATAATAAATTCTACCAGTAAGCCCCAGGGAGAAAAAGAGATTTCTAACATTGTCCAGATGATTGAGAAAAAAACACCAGACAAATAGCCAAAATAATTACGAACAATTTTAAAGTTTATTAAATTCAATTATAAATATTAGTCAAACAAAATGAGACAGTTTCATCTAGATTTCTCCAGAGGATTTATCAGAGGGTGTACAAAAGTAAGGTAACATTAAACACCCTGACAGATAAATTTGTTTTCTCACCTAAAAATTAAAATTGATTTATGTCTTCCTGCTAGTGATTTATATAAACAAATTTCATCCTTTATTTAGAGATTTCAAAACAGAACAATCTTGCACAGAAGTTGATGAACAGCACAGGTGAGCTCTCCTTAGCCTGAAAAAAAAACATCAGGACATAAAAATATCAAATGTCTGCAAATGCTCCAGAAAATGTCACATTCAAGATCCCCATGGCTGAGTCTGACAATAGAAAAAGATAAGATTATGATATCACATAATCTGAAACATAGAAAAACCAAAATCTCTGCTGACTAAAAAAAACAGAACAATACACTTGATAAATCACTAACCAAAAGATTTGCAGTCTGCAGGAAATTCCAACAAGAATGTTTAAATTAATGATAATAAAAAAATAAAGGAAAGGTGAGTTAAAAAAATTAATATCTGCCCAAGCATTTATCAAGGATTAGTATTATAAAAAGAGTAAACACTAAGCATATGAAATATAAACTCACAATACGCTCTCGAATAAATAAATTTAAAATATGAAATCTTAAAACTAAGATTTCATACATGTAATAATAAAAAAAATACATAGTAAAATAATTAGTGATATTTAAAGAAGTTTTTATAATATATTATAGAGACACATTTGTTTTTAGATTAAGCAGAAACTTTAACCAAGAGATTTAAACCAGAGATTTAAGTCCTGATTATAATATAAAAATGTCCATTTACCTTGAGGCATAATGTTCTTTCAGACTGATTTCTTTTAGTGGGGTAGCACATAATTTATTCTACCTAGAGTTTATCATGAAGGTTTTTGATGCCCATTTATTTATCTGTTCAGGAGTCTGAAGGCAATCATTGGGATCAGTTCTGGATCAAATGTTTAGACCATGTTCTTGAAGGCACAATTATGGAGCTCCAGGGTTCATCTTTGGGTTGACTTAGCACTGCATTTTGTTTAGATTTCTCATCACATATATTTTTGGCATGGTAAATGGATGGTCACTATTAGCATGACAAATAAAAAATAGTATTAGCAGTCCACAGAAATCCAACTTCAGTGATCTGTGTTGAGCAATTAGCAAATATGAAAGTTAGAATCACTCTAAATAAAAATGTAACAAGAATCTGAATAAAAAGTTTAATATAATCCAGTCAAAAATCTAGATTACTATGTGCATTGTTATCTCTCACCTAATCTTTAATTAAAATATTTCGATCAGGGTAAATTTTATCTTGCACTTAATCATAATTGAAAAAACAACATTTAACCAGGGCTCTTATCTATTTCAAAATTAATTTTAAAAAATATAAAATAAATTACAATCCCAAAATAAAAAGGAACTGATCACAATTAAAACTTTTTTTAAAATTAAAATGCTTTTACAAATTGATTAAAACTTTGCTTGCTTTTAATTACTGTAAAAAACAAGTGTTAAAAGAAAATTATTTTAAACTAAAATCTATTGAAAAAATAAAATCACAGAATTTTAAAATATAAATGAGTATGTGCATTATTGCCTGTACTCTTAATACATAAAAAATAACATACAAAACTTTTAAATACAATTTTCTTTTAAAAACTTTATAAATATAAATATTAGTTTTAATTTCACAATGGTTATCTTTGAAGTGGATAAAGCATCCAGTTCAACTGTCTCAACATGCCATGGAAAAAAATAAAAAAATTCCTTTACTTTTTTAATTTTTAAAAATAAAAATTAAACTTTTAAACCCCCTCCTAGAAAACCTGCTGAATGTTTATCCTTTGTTCTGTCTACTGAACTATCCCTACTAATATAATTTTTCAACAAAAATATTTTATGTTATTGATTTAACTTTATCTCTCTTTATCATATGCAAATTTTTTAAAGAATGTCCATCCAATTTTTTTATAAAACTAAATCCCTTAGCCTTTGTCAGGCAATTCTTTCTATCAACTAGTTTTCTGATATAGGACCCTTTCCCTATCTTGTCAATTCCTTGCTTATAATTTTTGTCTTGCCATTTTTAAGTTCTGTTTGATTTTCCACCTCATACACCTGAAGACTCTTTTTCTGAGAAAAACTCCACATTTCTTTGAAGTGTCTCACTTTATTATAGATCACATTAATAATAGTAAATGGAAAGAATCAATCTTCTACAGTCTTTTTGAATGTTTTAAATAAGATTGCTTTACAAATATCTGCTATTTCTGCTTCAAAATAATATTCCATAATCATTTTCCTAACTCTTTTCTTTGTTTCAAATTCATTTTCAAAATGAACAGTTACTTTAGTCAACTTATTTTTAGTTTCCTGTAAAAACATCTTTACATTATTTTCTGTCTTTAACTTACACCTTTCTTCTGTATTTTGATATGCATTTTTTAATTTTCCCATCACATTATCTGTATCCAATATTTTTCCATTTCTATCATTATTTCCACTTTATCTGCTCTATCACTATTCGGTTTTAATTAATTTCTCATATCTTTTACCACCTCAACTTCCTTTTCTACTTCCTGACTCTATCAGTCAGATATTTATTATGGTTTCTCTAGTCTCCTGATTTTTCTCAACTTTTTCCATTATTTCTTGTCTCATTTCTTTCATTTCCTTTGTAATTTCAGCTTTGAACTCTGCCAACATTGTCTGTTGACTTTGTTTGAATTTTTTATTTTGTTCTATTATTGTCTTCAGTCTTGTTTTATTTCCAGTAACTTTTGCTTTATCTTTCTATTGTCTTTCATTATCTTCATCATCATTTTCATCATCATCTGAGTTCTGATCTTTCTTTTTCTTCTATCTGGGGATTTTTGAAAGAAACAACATTTTACAAACAAGATCAAATCCAATATTTTTATATTTCTTAACATTTATTTATGGTTTTCCAATTTTTTTTACTTTTTTAAAAAAATATAATTTCTTAATATTAATTTATTTAACACTTTTTTACATGCAAAATAACTCAGGGGAATTGTATAAAAAGTAATTTAGTGATGGAGTTAATAATAAGAGTAAATTTGTCACTAAACAGGAAAATATGTTTGGTTACTCTAACATTCAGCAAGAAGCAGTCATAAATAAAAGAAAGATTCAAGGTGAAATGAAGCTTGTGTTTCAGTTAAAACGTTTATCTGAATCAAGATAACCATCAGAGGAAAATTTTTTTTGAAGAGAAGTAAATTTGATTTAAAGTGGAAGTGATAAAGCTAATTTTAACTTAATTATTTATGCATATTGTTTCAGACATAATATGTATCCTAACAAAATATGTAATGAGCAAAATTCTTTAATAATTGTTAATAAAGCAAAAGTGTATCTTTGATAAAATGAATATAATACACATAGTATTTACAAGTAGTAGATAAACTAAATATGTTCTTTATGATGTGGTAATCTAAAATGTGTATAGTGTAATATTATTTAATCTATGTTTTATTAAGTGCTGGTTAAAGGAGTATATATTAAATTTAAAATTTTGATTTTTATGAGGGGTATTGTGACCTTTTATGTAGGTTCCTGGATTTAATAATCCAAAATTTTAAACCTTAATAATATATTTGGCATTAAAATCTTAATGAGTGGCTTTGAACAAAGACCGTTTTGGATACACTGGGAAATTGCTTGAGTGGAGATAAGATTTCAAACCCAGTCTAGGCTCAGACTAGACTAAAACAACAATTTAAAAATATTGTTATTAATTGGGAGATAAATATGTTGCTATTTTATTATTGTTGAATAGCAATTGAAATAAATAAAAAATTAAATCAAATTTATTAAAACTTGTAAAATAAATAGTTATAGTCAATTGCTTAAGCATATCTTTTATGTAACGAATCTAAAGCTGTCTTGGATAATTGTGAGTAGTTATTAAAAATGAAGCCAGAGAGGGTAATATTAATTATTCAAACTAATATTATTGGTTAATTTGGGACCACAATTCCTGGTAATAAAAACTATATATATTAAAGCAAGGCTGTAGGGTGGGTTGATTAAGAAAAAACAAGAACTAAGCAACCACAGATCTCAATTCTGATTTAAAATAAGGAGGGGAAAAAATTAAAAATCAGAAAATTCTGGAATCTAATTGAATGGAATTATAATATCTTGATATCTAAAAATGTTTGAATAGAAAATCTTAAGACCTTGCTATCATTTTAAGCACCATTTCCACAACTTTATACTGAAGCAGTCGAATCTGAGTTCGATCCTAGCTTCATGACATTTAGCCATAAGCTCACTTCAAACCCTAGTACTAACCTTAAATTTCCGATGCAATGAGGCTTTATATGTTCAATCCATGCTAATTTCCATGAAGAAAAACTTATTTTATAAATGTGTATTAAAATTAATTTGTTTGAGTTTAAATTGATCAATTCTATTAATAAATTCATGATAGAATTATTCATGAATTTATATATTATAACTGCATGGATTGTGCATATATATTTGTAAATATTTAAATATATAATTGTTTAAAAGTTTCATTGCGTCGGGAATGTTTGATTTTATTTTTAAATAATTTGTTAAAGTTTTAGTGATTAAAAGCTACGTTCTTTCGACAAGCTTTCAGATTTTTCCTTTCCAAAAACAATAGTTAAAGTTTTATTAATTAGAAAAAAAGATAAGGATTTCCTAATTAAAATCATTTTCTGATTTTAAGAATTCATTTTCTAATTAGAAAATGAATTCAAGTTAATGAGCTTGAAAGCCTTATCAAAGGAATGTATCTAAAAACAACTATAATAAAAGAAGCACTAGCCTGAAGGCAAGGACCATATATATAGCTCTGAAAAGTTTGAAAAAAAAGCCATCTTTGTTGTAGAGAAGTGCAGTAAACTCGGGGTGTTTTAAATAGTGTTTCGATTATGGTGAAGGGCTAGAACATCAGGAATCTGGATACAGTTCAAGAAGCCATTTGAGAATCTTCAATGAAGCTGTTAAATTCTTTCTGGACAAATCAGGCTGCCAAAATCAAATAAAATGCTGTTCAAGTAATCAATCAAATGATACCTACGTTTTACCAACTCGGACATGTAACCTAAGGAGCCCAGCCCAGAAGAAATGGGTAATATATTTCTATAATGAACCTTAACTTTCTGGCCAGTTCCAAACTTTACTTTACAATCCCCTTAAAGAGCTCTTCTCATTTAAATGTAATACTCTATGTAAACCCTTTTATTCATGCTATTTTAAATTATATAAATTCTCTCAATCTCTAGTCTTTAAATTTAACTTTCTTTTCTTACGATGGTGATTCATTTATTTTATTATATATATTTATTAAGTAATTTATGAATTTTGTTATTTTAATTATATACCAATAATCATTCGACTTGATGAGCCCCTTTGTTCCATTGGCTTTATGCAAATAATAATATATTAATTCTAATAGTAATTCTCACCCATCAGAACTAGGTTTATACAGTTCTATTAATCATCGAATCAAAAGAAATTATTAAATGATTGTTATTTTTATCATTGGCTAATAATAAATTATTAGCTTTGTTTTTAATCTATGCCACCACTATTTTCTCATTTCACTAATATTTATTTATTTATTCAAATATAATCTTAAAATGTTTTTTTGCAAAGGGCCAATAAAGGAATCAAATAAATATATTCTAATTCAACTTTGTTATTTTCTATTAAGATTCAGGAAGGGTAAGATGATTGGGGCATAATTAATATGATTTACAAATACTTTAAAATACTGTTAGTTAAAAGCTCATTTGACTTTAATTCATTTGATCAACTCATCATGTAGAGCATTCTATAATTGGGTTTTATATTCCAAACGGTGACTATCATGTCATCATCTTTGAACGTTGCTGATGTAGGGCAATCTTCTGCTCCATTATGCTTGTCGATGATAATATTACTGTTATTTTAAATTTTCGAGGAAGAAAGCACTTCCTCTCCTGTTCATGTTATATTTGGAACACCAAAGGCTCGTAGTTATGACTTGGCCTGGCTTTCCATGTTCCACGTCTACCTAAAAGGCATAAGACTTGTCAGATACAAGCTGCCATGGGACTTTGATCATCGACCAGCTATTGTCTTTCAATTTCATTTTATAGCTCATAAGTCGTCAGCACCATTACCTCTCTGTTCCAGTAAAGCCCACTCTGATGCTCGTAATTCATGATGAAGTGATTTCAATTAAAGTTAAACAAATTCTCAGTTATCTCAAATTAAATAAGTTTTCCAATAAAGCTTAAAGTTATGCCCTAAAATACACATCTTGCTCTTCATGAATGGATTTGCAAATGTGAAAATAAATATCACATTCTTTCGTATAAAATTAAAGTAATAATTTCCTTTACTAATGAATACCTTTATCTGCCTTTATTTTCTTGTTGGGGCATAGACATAAAATTCCAAAATATTGCATAATACTCATTGGCATATAATAGGGACTGCTGGCATATAATAAGGACCGCCACTCTTATTATAATTATAAACTTTGTTTAAGGACTAGAATTAACTAATATAATCATTATTTAAAATTCAAACAAAACAAACTATTATTATTAAATATTTTCTAAACACACTTGGTTTCTGAGTTCTTAATTCTTTTATTTTATAACTCTTTTAAATGTTAAGGCTCACTGTCTGTGTTGGCAACCCGAACATATACATATGATTCGACTTAAAATTATTTTAGTCAGTTCATTATCCGATATTAATGGCAGCTCAGAGGTCTCTGATCCTCACTAACCATTGATCTAGTTTCATGATGCATAGCACTGTGCCGTCGATTTAGATTTCTACTAATCTGAGCTGGTGAGTTGGGTTTGAATTCAGTTTGATTCAGCTGAGTTTGGTTCTGACTTGTGTTTAGGTGGAGGTGTTTTAACGACTGGTACAATACCTCCTAGGATTCATACTGAAGAAGGAAATAAAAGCCATGGGAATAAGACTTTGTTTAAATAAGTATTGCTTCAAACCCAGGAAAATTCAAGAAAAAGTAAGCTTTTGCTTTTATGTAGTGTATATTTTTAAAATCTCTTCTTTGAAAATGATGCACAAATTATTTATCGGTAAACCAAAAAGTTGATAATGTTTGGATTTTGTGCGCTATTCTTATTACCCAGCAGAAGAAGATTGTGCTTGTAAAGTAAAATATCAAGAAAAAAAAAAGAATTCAAGATAATTTTGAAAACAAGTGTTATGTATGATATATATAGTAAATAAATTTAAAAGTCATTTTTGAATCATCTAACTTTTAATAAAGTAAAAATAAAAATAATTGCGTGATTTTATTCTCTATTGTCTGCTGATTTTTATTGTGGAAACTTATGTAATGATAAAAATAATCAATTACCAATTAATTCAAAATGCTAAGGATATCATAGTAATAAATGGATAAATTCCTTTTAAGATGATAATTGTATAATACTTTGCTAATCAAAATAGGACAAAATAATTATTTGCTTATAAAAGTTTTCTGTGCAATACGTATAAATAAGATTTTGAAAATGGTTTTTAAAAATGTCCTACTGTTCAAAGATTGCGACATATATATAACCATGGAAGAAAGAATAGAACTAACAAAGAATTTTAAAAAAGATAAATGTGTTAAGTGTAATAAAATTCTACTCATTTTCAAGGAAAATTATTCGGATTTTAAATGTAACTAAATGATCTTGTTATACTTCATGTGAAACACTTACAGAATAAATCAATAAAGGTCTTTAAAAAGTTTGTTTTGAAGATTATAATAATCTAAAGAGATATTTAGGAAAATTATCTAGAGAAAAATAGATAAACCTATCCTTTTAAATATGCGACAATTGTAAGTGTGAATTTTAATTGCCTTATTAATTATCGGTACAGAAACCATCAAATAATTTTTGCTTTTGGATAAGTAGTGAATATTGCATTATTATACATCCAACAGGATAATAAACAGATATACACATTATCTGGAATGTTTGCTCATCATAGTATGTTATTATCAGTTCAACTCACAAAGATGAAATAACTTGGAGGAATTATATAAAATTTAATGGAAGAAAATGTTTGTTTATTTTTTTTATTACTGCTGTGTTATATATATTCCTTACGTAATGTATTATTTGGGGAATTTTGTTTTTTCAAACATATATGTTTTATTGTGTCATGAAAAATAGATATACATTGAGTTAAAGAAGATAATGTGTAAAATATATACATCTATTGCATGTATTTTATTTTTTTTAGTTAGGGGAATACATGAGATTATATATACAGCATTTATCTAGAGAGAGTTAAGAGATATATTTACTTCTCTCATATTTTAAAACAGATTTTAATGTATTTTATTAAAGCTAAACAAACAAAGATTTTGTGAAAGATATTAAAATGGCGAGATTATTTTCTTATATAAAAGAAAATTTGTTATAAGCCTTTTTCATTTCGTAATTTTGTATAGAAATGAAATTTCCCACTTTGAATACAAATGCAGATTTAATCTTTATTGCTTAAATACATTGTGCTCTCTTTAACAAAAGTATAATTGTCATTTTAAAATAACTGGCAATCATTTGACATATGTATTTTGGTTTGTCTATTGATAGATTAATGATTCTGCATTGTGAAATGGAATATGTATATCTCCACTGATATTGTTGGTATTGTTTTGCCTTGCTATAATATTGAGAATGAATTATGAATATTCCAATAGAATGGCATTCAATAGATTAATATTAATATTGAGCATGGACTGATGGAGAGTCACCTATTGCTGATTCCATGAGAGGAAGTTTTGGGTAGACGCTAAGTGGTAATTAATGCTTATTCGTATAAATAATCCTAAGAGAAACGATATCCATGGTCTGAATTCTATTTTTTTGTGATGAGGAAAGCCCACATATGTTTATACCCATAGAGAGGTAGTAGAATTAGCCATATTATTATACAACCGTCATGTTGTTTTTATAGAGCCTTCCTTTTTAGTATTAAATCTCTCATGATGATATAGAGTTAGTTTTTCCACCATGTATGGTGAAGTATAGTAGTTCAAAAAATCATATGGCAAGGACAAAATAATGTTAGATTTGGAAACAGTAATCTAGCTATAGTGTTGGCCTAATTATAATAGTGTTTATGATGTTATAGGATCATTATCAGTTATAGACAGATCAAACTAAGATTATTAATAATGGTAGAATTTTTAGATATAAAAGCAAGAGATGCACATTGGCAGTGTGGATTCATCTTCATTAAATAATGATTTGACAATGGATTGGTAAGATCAAAAGTATTCAATAATTAAGTTGTGGATATAGGTAATGTTGTAGTGAGATCTATGTGTATTTGACTTTTGATATTTATTCTTACTTTAATGCACCCAACCTATTCATTTCAAATTTGAATAAGTTATTAATTGCACAGAATATGATAATTGCCCTTATCATATTCTGATAAAAGAAAGGGCTTTAGGAGAATGCAATACCTTATAATTTTTTTGAATTCTAAATTTAAACTTGGTGCATATCCTAAAGTTCTAAATATACTGTTAATTGTAATTTAAGTGCTGGTCAGCTTAAATAAGTTTCATTATCCTATTCTATAAAATAAGCTAAACCGTAACAAGTGATACTTTAAATTCCATTTTATAAGCAGGTGGTATCATTTGCTGAGTATATAGTCAATGGGATACCAAGTATTTTCTCATCCATAAGTTCTTTTAATATATTAGTTTTATTTCATGCCATGTCTGTGAATTAAAAATTTGTAAATATTGTAAATAAAGTTTGTTGTATTTAAAAATTTATTTAGCTGCCTGTAATCTTATTTCTAAGTACCATAGACACACTATTATTGTTATTGCTATCGACCCATCAGAAGATTATAAATTGAAATCATCATCAACCAATATAGTAATATTAACTATATGTTGTTATACCCTAATAGTTTTGTTAAGCCTTATAATTTATTAGTACATCTAATGCATTATCATACAATAATCAAAATGTTAATAACTTATAGTACAGATTGTTTTAAGTAATAGATTAAAAGATAAATATAATATTGATTTAATTGATTTAGTTAAATCCACAGAGCTATCATTCACTGATCTTGATCACATGGTTTATCATTATCTAATAAAAGGAATTTGGTAAGTTATTGGATTATTTAGTAAAAAGGTATTCCCATTTCTTAAATATTAAAGTTATGAGTTATTGAGTTCATAAATTTTATGTGTAACTGCTAAATATAGTTCTTAATTTGAGGTTATATTGAGAGCTGTTTTGTGCAATATGTTTGGGGAGTGGTAAAATCCCTCTTACTGACCCAAATATAGTTTGTATAATGATTTTGAGTGTTTGAACCATGAGAAGAATTAATTGCTATGTTTTAAAATTAGAATTTGAATTTGTAATAAATTCTATAGATAGTTAATTATTATAGTTAGACTTGAAATAAATTGCTTTCACTGTTTTATGAAAGTCAACTAAACTTTAAGGTATAATTTTTTTTTTTTTGTTGTTGTAAAAAAGATAGTTTGTTTTAACTTCATGATAATATTCTGGTTGTGTCAAGCTTGGAATCCCTATTTTTAGTTAACTTATCTTTTTATCATTTAATACCATATTAGTTTATAGTTTAAGATTTCTGTCTCCATCATTACACTGTTCTTCAATTTCATCTTGATCATTCTTTTATTTATTCATTCTCATTTGACATTGATTCATTATCATGATTGATTAATCATACATTAACTTTTATCATCTTAACTATTCATTAACTCTTATTCTATCATCATCTTAATCATCCATTATTCTCATACATCTTCGCTCTTTTCTCTTCATTTTTAGACTCATTTCATTCCACCAGTTAATTATTACTTCTTTCCATCATTCATTTAGTCATCTACATCATAATTTAATTATCATTTCATTTATAAGTTTAATTTCATAATCATTCCAGAAATATAATTATTAGTTATTCATTGGTTTGCTGAACAGCAAATTTAACTCATCACATTTTGTTTGTGTGGATTTCAAAGCTGGTTTGACCAGAAGTTATTATCTTTATTAATCACTTTGTGATCTTCTTTAGATCTATAGTTTCATGCTAGTTTTATTTCATACAGGAATCATCTCGTTAGTTTTACATTTTTGTTTTTTTATGCCCATATTCTTGATAATGAGAGTATGATAGGTTTCATAGGAGAATTTAGTCACTAAAAATGTATGGCATGATTTGTTGATGACCAGTTAGACCAGGGAGAAGGTTACTATATATATATATATATATATATATATATATATATATATATATATATATATATGAATATATATATATATATATATATATATATATATATATATATTCATGGATAAAAGATGTCATATTATTATTACTTTTTGCGGGATATTCCGTGTAGTGAAAAAGCTAAATGCTGATGTTTCAGTACAATATCAAGTACCTTCCTCAGAGCGTCCTCTTTCTCAAATCATAAGAATGTGTGTGAGATTTAAAATTGTTTTTATCATTTTCTTTCTCCTCATATTTAAATTCTATTGGTTGAGAAGTATTAAAATTTATTTTCTCTTCCAATAGCTTCTTCCAAATGTTGTTAATCTTCTTTAATTCACACCTTTCATTTATGCTCTTGGGCCTTTTAAAAATCTCTATAGCTTCTCTTAGCAATCTCTGGTCATATTGTTCAATTTTTGCTAAAATATTTGTTTTTTCAAAATTGATATCATGATTTGTTAATTTTATATGGAAATAAATAGCTGATGAATTGGATTTTTCTCTGACTGCCAGAATGTGTTCTTCCTTTCTAATATTTATTCTATGATTAGTCTGTCCAATATATGTATGTGGACAGACCCTACATGGAATTTCATATATGCCATGACACTGCAAAGCAATTTTATCTTTAGGAAATGGAAATATTTCACTAATTTTTTTATAAGTAGTATAAATTGTGTGAATATTATTTTTTAAAATGTTACCAATTCTATCAGTTACTCCTTTTATACATGGCAAAATTGTCTTAATTTTTGATGTATCAAAATCTTTTTTCTTTTTATATGTATAAGCCCTATTAATAATGTTGTAATTGAAACCATTATGAAGAAGAATTTTATTAGTAGCAAAAAGGTCTTGGTGAAAATGGCTATCATCAGAAAGTCTCTTTGTTTTATCCAATAAGGTCATTGCCACTGAAAATAGTTGTGCAGGATGATGATGAGAAGAAAAATGCAGATATCTCCCAATGTATTTTGGTTTTTTATATATACCATGGGATAAGGAACCATCTTCCCTTCTTTCAATCAAAACATCTAAAGAAGGTAATTGATTATTATTTTCCATCTCAATAGTAAATTTAATATTGTTGTGAAAAGAGTTTAAAAAATTAAAAAAAGTCATCAAGAGCATGCTTACCATGAGGCCAAATAACAAAGGTATCATCATCATACCTCAGCCATATAGATGGTTTTTTAACTGCTGAAGTCAAAATTTTATTTTCCAAATCCTCCACAAAAATAGAAGCTAATGCTAGACAAATTGGTGAACCCATAGCTAGACCTGACATTTGTTTATACATCTGCCCATCAAAAACAAAAAATGTATTCGATAAGCAGTGTTCATCCAAAAACACAGCAAAATTAGGCAACTGAATATTTTTTAAAACTTGAATCACTTCATTTACAGGTACACTATTAAAAATTGAAACAATGTCAAAACTTACCAAAATATCATTCTTAGTCAATTTAATATCCCGGATAAGCCCAAGAAAATGATTAGCTTTAATATATGATGACATCATTGTTAAATGCGGCTGTAAAAAAGAAGTCAAAAAACGAGCTAGTGTCTGTGTAGGTGAACCAACTTCACTTACAATCGGTCTCAATGGAATATCTGGCTCATAAATTTTGGTAAATCATATAATTTTGGATAAAAAGATTTTTCCCTAGGGGTAAGGTCAATCGAAAATAAACATGTTTGTTTTTGTTTTTTTTTAAGTTTGTCATGAAATCAATGTTCCATTAAGGATTGTTTTTTTTTAATACACATACACATTTATAATATATATGTCATATACAAAGTACATAATGACATAAATAATGATTTGCAAGAGTTTTATTAGTATTAATTGATCACATTGAAGTTATTGTCATTGAAATTTATTTATTTTGACAAATAATTTGGAGTAACGAGATACATTACATAAACAAATAAATCCTTTTATTATTTATGAAAGTTTGTTATATGAAGATATTTATTAAACTTAGAATAATTTAATAATAAATTCTCTCATTAGATTCTTAAAAAAATAAACATGATATACAGGAATACATGAATTGTTTTGCTGATAATTGAAAAACATCTGTAGCATAAAAGAGATCAGCTTAAGATATCTGCATTTGGCACTTGAAAAGAGAAAACTGTAGTTTAGGAAATTTCGATTTAACATAGTATAAGAAGAATATCGCAAATTTATTATGATCATCCCTTAAAGAATATATCTTTGATTTTAAATGCATCTTATGCATCAACATTAAAGGTAGTCATGTATTTATTTTGCTATGATGTCATTATGCTCAACATTGTTTTTGCCAGTAAGCGTCATCAAAAAATTACTTGAAAGTTGTAATGGCAAGGAAGACACTTATATGACTAATCCAAGAGGTTTGATTTTTTTCTCCCGTAAGATTTGATTTTTTTATTTAAAAAAACAGATAACTTTTTTTAAAAAAACATTTAAGTTTGTAAACATATTATTGTATATGTGTGTATGAGACTATCTCAGGAATTGAAAATTTTATACCAATGCATTTAAACAAAGAGTTTTTAACTGAGAATATTTCAAATTTATATTATTAATTTAAAAGAATTATAATGCTTCTTTAAATCTATTGCATTAAATCTTCTCTCACATATATATGTAAGTGGTTACAGACATATAATAATGTTCACACAACTTAATTTAATTATGTCATTTTAAATTTATAACTGCATATACATTCTCTTCATACAGATATTAATTGATTAAATGTGTGCACATATCTGTACATACATGTAAATATATGCTATTACATATCAAAATAAATTTTTTTTATTATATACATGGACTGTGAGGGTTTGAATTGGTGGAAAAGATTTTAACTATGGTAGAACATAGTAGGTGAAATGGGATGATGGCTAAATAATACCGTTTCAAGCAGAATCAAAAAAAAAAAAAAACAGTAATAAGTTTTAAATTTGTTGATGTTTTTTAAAAAAAAGTGAAACCAAAATCTTGCAATCTTTGACATAACATCTCGATGTGATATGCAGACAAATTTTAGTGCTTAACTTTGTCCACAAACCACTAAGTGACACTATCTTAAAGATCAGAAGATTAGAGTAGTATGCCTTCAGGGTAATGATGTCATAGCAAGATAAATACGTGATTACCTTTTAAACTTTTTGATACTGCTAAATGACATTATTATTATCATTATTTTTTTATTACTGCATCTTATTTTTTCTTAAATAGTAAATGGTTTTCATTCAGTCACAAATGTAACTTGATAAATATGTTATGAATAAATGTTATAAATATGAATATCATAGAAATCAGGTGAAAAGCCTATAAAACAAAAATGGATATTATGCTTTGTTGTTTTATTGTTATTGCCATTTGTAAAAGAACTGAGAACTTATAGATCAGAAATAAAAAATATTTTACTGTTTTTCTTAAAGTGACTTTGTGAATTGTTTTAATGACTTATCAATACCCTTGAAGTCATTGAGGAGTACTTGATTTTGTTAATTGAATTATTTTTAGCCTAAAAATGTATAAATGTTAATGATTACTTATATAAACATCAATAAATAGTTACATTGTTTAACATTAGTAATTTTAAAAATACTACATATTTATATTTCATTATTTGAAAGTGTAAATTAGATTCAATAAAATATCCCCATTGTTTTTGCTTTGTATTTTGGCAAGTAATCAAGTTTTATTAGTTATTTTTAATGCTAAATCCTGACAGCAGGCTATTAAAGTATTGAGAGAGATAATATGGTCAAATGTATTTTTTGCTTATGTTATGAGTTTGATTTATTCAGTTATAAGGTGCCTGTCAAAAGCTAGCTTATTATCATATTAACTGTGAATAAAGTTGGACACACAACTGATAAAATTTCTTGTTCCTTATTTGTTTATTTTATAATTAAAAGGCCATTTTTTTGTAATGAAGATCTAGATGTATAGAATCTAAAGGACATTTAGATTAGGGAACATTTATACAGGTGTAAAGAATTAAGTTACTCATTCTCTCTCATTCCCAGTTACATACTATTTTGGTTTGTTTAGAATGATATTTTTTATTTTAATTTAGATAATCATTTAAAATTATTCTTCAATAACATATATGTTAATAAAAATATAGGAGCATATTATATGTGTAAATGATAGATTTAAAAATAACATATGTTTATTGTAGTAAAGATGATTTTGGAGTATTAATTGAATTACTGAGCAAATCAAATTTTCAGAACTGAATGTGTCACTTCAGTTTCATTGATTATTTATAGCCACTAAAATTAAATGTATTGTAAAATTAGCACATATATCTTCTTAAAGTGTGAATAAAGTTATTTGAAACTAAAATGCTAAGATTATGAATATTGAAAAAAAAATAGTGGGTCATAGATTTTTACAAAAATAGGATTTGATATTGTAAAATAATGCAAGACAATGTAAATATGTTGTGAAAAAAAGAATAATTAGTGTAATAATGTATTATATGAGAATAGCGTAAGATCTAATAGAATAAATGATGTTTGAAAGTCACTAACAAAAATGATAAGAAGTACTTCTGTAAAAGTTAGATTATCGATGGTTAGGCTCACATCTGTTCATGTGAAATAAGATTATGCTCACTTTTTAATGAAATAAAAAAAACCTTTAATAAAGAAATAATTTGTATAATGAAAATGAGGAGTCAATATAGTATTCTAGAATAAAACAAAATGTGGCATAAACATAAACAATTATAATCTATACTTGGGAAAGGAGAGAGGCAAAATGTTAAGATACTTTATAAAGCCTATGATGAATATATTGTTGAATAAATTCATATAAAATTATCCAAGGAAAACTGGTAATAAGCATAGATTTCAAGTTAATTATATCTGATTCAAAGTATTAACACTAAATTAAGAGTAAATGTATTAATAGTTAATGTGTACATTTGGAAGCTGGTATAGACTCAAATCATTATTTCTTGGCAATAAAATTAAGAACATATTTTGTAAGTAAAAACTATAGTTCACAATTATTCAGTATGAATTTAATAAATCAAAAAGAATATAGTCTTTTCCCTCTATTAATCTTAATCATAATTTTATATTAAAATCTTTATTACTTCTCACTGTCCATCCTATAACAATCATAATTTTAGATTGCCTTGCTTCTCTCTCTTTGTTATGTTTATTTTTTTTAATGTTCTATTATTAAAATCTATAATGGAAACAAGTAAGTTGTTAGTAAAGTTAGTCATAGTACTTTCATTGAAAAATGCAGACATTTATTTGCTCTATGCAAAATTACAAAATCCTTTTCATAGCTGAAACACACAGGCTTATATATACCTGGGTCTATATATGTAATACACCTGGATCTTTTTTTATGAAGACTTATTTAACACAATTTTGAAGTTATGAGATTTATGTTTCACCAGAAGTCAAACTCCGATAAAGCACTATTACTTTAAATAATAAATTTTTTGCACTTATGTTATATTGAAAGTAATAGCACATTATTGGAATTCGACTTTAATCTTAGTAATTTCAATATTTTCAGTGCTTTATAATAGTAAGATTTTATGCAATAATGAAATTAAAATCATGATTTCCACATCTTATGTATACACACATTAAATTTTACAAGATTATAATGTAAATTTGTTCAAACATTGTGCATGTTAATTTTGCATTTTAAATCACATTCTGTTTTTGCTTTTTAAAAAAAAAACGTAATCAATTATTAAACATTTAGTGTACCCAAGTTTATTTTTAAAAGGTGAGTAATAGCAGTGAGCACAATTAAATTTGACAATTAAAAATTAAAATCTGATTTTTAATTGTAATTAACAATTTAAAAATTACTTATGGCGACTTGAAATTAATGTGATGTAAAATGAAATTTGATTTCTAAATGGAATTGAAAATTAAAAAATTAAAGACAAAAATAAGAATTTAATTTTTAGTTGTTAATTTTAATTCAATTTTTCCCAGCTGTGGTGAATAAATGTCTTTTCATTATCATAAGTCTAAGTTCATAAGCAATTAATAAAATCATTGTCTCAAAGATTAATTACTAATTACATTGTCACCAGAAAACCATTGACACAACATGAGTGTGAAGTTGGCGCTAGTTGTATTTCCTCTTGTGAGAATCTGATTTTATACCAGTTTGCAAACGAACGTGTTTTTCAGCAAATAGCGATAATAATTAAAACGTGTATAAAAAATGTAAATTACTGTACTGTAAATTATGCATAAAAATATATTATTTTGAATAAAATTAAATATTATAGTTAAAAAAAGTTTGTCTTGTATCAATTTTTTTCAAATTTGAAATTTTTTATTAGTCATATTTTATTTCCTTATTTTTTTTTTTTGCATGAATTTTAAAGTAATTTTACATTGGTGCTTTGCTTTTACGCGAATTTTGAAAAATCACAGATCGCATCCCCCCTTTTTCAATGTAAGTTACGTCTATTTTCGCATGATTTCATTTGCACATGTTTTCTGAGGAACCTATCTATCATGTAAAATGAGACCCAGGTGTATATAGGGTATATGAGCATAGACTTTAACCACCACTCTCCACACTATCTCATAACACTGATACATTCGAACACATATATGTTGAAAAGATAAATAATCACCAATATACATATTTCATGCTAAACCAGCAATCATCAGTTGGTCCAGATTACCATCTCCACACATATATGCTATAAGTGCTCAGATATATATTAGGATAGCCAAACCTCATACTTTAATGGACAGGCCTCAATCTACTCCACACTCAAACTCTTCAACCATCCATCCAATTGAAAATCTGATGATGGAATGCTCAAAGGCCACCCTGAGGCCGAGATTTTGAGTGTGGAGTAGATTGAGGCCTGTCCATTAAAGTATGAGGTTTGGCTATCTTAATATATATCTGAGCACTTATAGCATATATATATATATATATATATATATATATATATATATGTGTGTGTGCATATATATGTGTGGAGTTGGTAATCTGGACCAACTGATGATTGCTGGTTTAGCATGAAATACGTATATTGGTGATTATTTATCTTTTCAACATATATGTGTTTGAGTGTATCAGTGTTATGAGATAATGTGGAGAGTGGTGGGTCATGTGAAAGTCTGTGCTCATAAAATCCTTTTCAATAAGTATAAAATTCTTAGTGATGTAATACTACTAATGCTTATTTTAGTTAAAATGTAATTGCTGTCATATTAGAAATTTTATAATTAAAAACTTCATTTTATATATATATATTTGTCTGCAATATTATTTGATAACTTTTAATTTCATCATAATTAATACATTGTACAGACTTAACACCTGCATTTATATATGTAATATAAGCAGGATTCGAACTCAGACTTTCACATGACCCACAACTCTCAGTGCCATTTTATATTGCTGACCCAGATGATCACACACATGTTGAAAATATAAATAATCGCTAATATAGTGCTGGTTTAGCACAAAATATTGGTGATTACTTATCTTATCAACATGTGTTTCATCATAATTGTAAAAAGTAAGTATAAACCCAAATACTCATTTTGTTTTAAAATTAAACTGAGAGACTGCAACCTCTCAAGTGCTTATGACTAGCACTAGCCAATCAGATCGTAAACACTGAGACAGAGAATTTAACAAGAAAAGGGTAGTTCCACCCTCTTCTTTACTTGTCTTTCTATATATCCAAGCCAGTCCAAAGTACTTAGATCTGCGCTTTATAAAATAAATATCATTTTGTTTTACTATTTGTCATACATTACTGAGGAATTCAGGATTTAAATTACGTTTCCTTTCCAAGTACACCAATCATTTATACATATACGTCTATGTGCAGTTATGTAGATGATTGTTAACTTAATTATAATGAATTATAAAACGAATTGATTTTTGAACTAAAAGAATAATTACAAAAAAAAACAACTAATATATATATATATTGAATCAAAAAAATATATTTAAAAACTTTTTATTATCATAATTAGTTATATCAAATTAATTATATGATTAAATGAATTATAAATTTCATTATTTTTATACAGTATTTATTATAATAATAAATATATCTGTACTTTCATTACAAATGATAAAGGAAATTCTAGAATATATGCAAAAAAGTGAGACAATGAATATATTATAAAGACCGCAATTATTATATTTTATTTATTAAAAAAAACTCCTGTTATGAATAACAACGATTTAAAATAATCCTAACATTTTTTTATGTTATGATTTAATTAAATGAATTTAATTAAACGAGTTAAAGTAAATTATCTTTTTAAAAAAAACAACAACAACAACAATACAATTATTATAGAAGTCATTTGCTATATATATTTTCAAAATCGTTTCAAACTGTAATGTATATTCCAATGAAGTATAACACCTAATAATATTATTTCTAAATAATAGATTCTACAAATAATAATAATTTATACATATGAGTTTTTTTTTATATAGATATAATTAAAACTTTTATTCAGCCAAATATTTTTGAAACACGTGGATAAAGACATCTAAAAAAGTCGAATGATTTTCAAGATAAGCATCTTAAGTTGGTTCAGCAGTCACCAGTTGGCCCATGTCACAATCTTTTAAACATGTTTTTATCATTTCTTCAATATTTATTAATTCTAAATTATTACAATTTGATTTACAAATCTCACACTTTATGCACTGACATGATGACATCACCTTCTTCGAATAAATATTTAAATATAAGTATATTATATATACTTTTAAGCTAGATATAATTAGAGTAGATTTGAACCCAGACTTTCAAGCTCTCTTTAGTTATCCACTTCATCTTATATAACTGACACACATGACCACATACATGTGAAAAGGATAAATGATCTTCATGTTGAACCAGCACTTATCATTTGGTCCTGATCATCATCTCCCACACACATATATAATCAGTATTTGGTTGTATAAGATGGAATGAATGACTAAAGAAAGCTTAAAAGTCTGGAGTCAAATCCCCTCTAATCAAATAAATATTGTAACTATATGAAATATGGTTATAAGTACCCTATAAGTTAAAGTATTAATTTACAAATTAAAAAGAGCATGAAAAGTGTTTTGCTAAATATAAGAATGATCAAATAAATTTTAAAAAATCCCATCAAAATTTTTATAAATAATTAAACTTGGTTACTGGTTTGAATTTTATTTTATTTTATACATATAATTATTAAGGTGAAAGCAAGTCTCTATAGTAGCATGCATTTAAAATCAAATGGTAAATTTATTGACTCTAAAATATATTCAGATTACAATTAATAATCAATAATCTCAGGAAATTAATAATAAATTTAATCAGACATGTGACTAGGTTTTATGTAAAATGAGTGAAATTCTTAATAATTGAAACAGATAACTATTTATTAATAAGAATTATTTATATTTTATTCAACACTGCTAACAGAATAGTAAACAAAATTAAATTAATAAACATTAACAGCTTAGATTATTTTATAATGTTTTATTTGTGAAACTGCTGCTAATGTCTTCAAATAAATGTTATAAAGCTTATCTTAATATTCTGAAGGGGAAAATATTACAGTTACTGAAACAAGCAAAAGGATTACTTAAGTTTCCTCAACTTTTAAACTATACTTAAAGTTGTTGATCCTTTGGTTTATTCACATAAACTAAAATATTAATGATATATCTACTATCTATCTATCTATTCATTCATTCATTTATACATTAAGAATGTATGGGCCAATAAATATATAAAATTATATTAATTTTTATATTACCTGCACAAGCAATTGATATCTCTAAAAGTTCTATAAGATAAAAATTATGCATGCACAATATTTGTACAAAAATTAATTATTTATTGTTTATTATTTTTTGAAAACTTTGTCTAAATGTTTATGTAAGAAAGTTCTTTGTTTTAAAATCTTTGTAATTGATGAAGGTTATTGTGAATGAAGATTGAATTTGCTTTAGACAGTTATGTCCTCAAACTGGACTAATTATCCTTTTTAGTAAGATAATGAAATCTTCTAGAATGTTTTAACTTGAACAGCTTGCAGGGAAGTAAACAACACCTTCCTCAGAATTAAGGCATGTCAATAATAGTATAAACACAATTTATAAGCAGGATTCTTCCAGTATGGCAATGACTAATTTTCTAAATGCATTTGACATTTGATCTAAGTAGACTAGAATTAGAAAGAGCAGGGTATTTATCCCTTTTTTATTAAACCTTTTCAGCAATGGGTGCTGGTAGTCAGATATCAATGGAGATTTTTATGTAAATTTCTGATGTTCATGACAGCTAGTTCAAACTGCAAGCAGGTGAATTTTTTAATTCTCTATTATTTTATTAATATATTTATTGGTTACATTTTATATGCTTTTTGTTTTACAAATTCTAAAACAAGTGAGATTGTGCTGATCAATTATCCTTTTATATAAAATTTGAAATAGTTCATTCATTGTCCATGTTTTAAAACTTTTTTGGAGATTAATAAAATGTAAATGAATTATCTTTATATGTAGTTTACCTCTCTTAAATAATTTAATTTATTTACTAATTTTAATGACATTTGTGCATATAATTATTGTAAATTAATTTATTGGTCAAGTTTTAAATAATAGCTAAGCTTTTCTATTTCTAACATTTATTTTCAAATTGAGAACATTTTAAAGTATTTAGATAAAATACCAATTAATTAATTTGTGCGAGACAAACTGTATGCAAAATAAAATAATAAAACAAACATTTTTTTAAAAAAAATATTGATTGGTAACTTAGAAATATGCATATTGTTATAATATATTAATAATTTTCTACATTAGAGATTATTCCTAGCCCAGGTATAAATTTTAAACCGAAATTAAAGATTAATACATGCTTTTTTTTATATTTTGGAGATAATTTCTTTTTTTCAGATGTTTAAAATTTATTCATATGATTCAATAATGTGTAATAGAGTGTATGTCTAATTGATACTTATAAAAAGATGTTGCACATGAAAAAAAGTTGAATTTGAGTTATCTCTGTATTATTGAGATTTAAAATATTTGGGGTAGGGATAATCTTTAGTTTATTAAATATTTGATATTTGCTATCAAAATTTGAATACAAAAAGTTTGACATTTGTACTTATACCTTTTCAGATTATTTGTTCTAAGAACTGCAATTTTATTCTACTTTAAGATATATCTAATGTAAGTTTAAATGACCAATGGACAACTATAAGATCAAATTTTTATGTACATTTAATATTCAATCTTATATTATTGGATCTAGAGTAGTATGAAAGTAATTACTCCTGAAAGCATACAAGTATGCAAATGAGAAAGTTATGTGATATTCTTTGTTGATATATTATTTTGTTTGTTGCAAATTTTGTAAACTAAAATTTAAAAGATTTATGTATCATTTTTTAATGTTTAAGAATTTAAGATAATAAACTTCTTTTACATCAAGTTTAAAATAAAATTGCATCAAAATTAAATGGATGGACTTTACTTTGACTCAATAATTTTGTACTAGCTTATTAACTATAATTTATCTGTAGTAGTTATTACAGAAAATCTTATAATATATTTACAAAAAAAATCATTGTGAAACTGATAATCTTGAACATATTTTAAACAAAACTATAAATTAAAAAATCCATAATTATAAAACACCTAAATTCTTATTAATTTTTTTTACAATACTGTATTTTTTAAATGTGCAACATATTGTTTTAACTGTTGATAGATTTCAATGACAGCTGAGACTTTAATAAATTCAATAAGAAAGTAACTGATACTCTATTAAAAATAACTACATAAACTTCATTACAAAAAGAAGCAATTCATCAGTAAATTTTTAACTTGTGCAAAAAAATGTTAATAGAAAAAAGAAATATGGATATATTTAAGAATGATTCATTTACAAAAATCAAATAGCTGTAATTCTATAAAGTGATGTAAAAGAGTCAATAATGATGTAAAAAATATAGCAGTGAATTGGTTAGAAAAGCAGTAGCAGAGAATAAAATTTTAAAAAATATAAAAATTATTTTAATACTGGGGAAAAAATATTTTAGGAAGAAACAGATAAAAATATTATTAAAAGGAGAGATGATATTATGATATATGTAGAAGAGTTCTGCAATGAATCATATGTTATTAAGAAAAAAAAAGCAAAGCTACAATCACTATATCCCTTGAATTTTCAAGCATTTTAAATGAAGCAATTAACTATATAAAGAAGATAAATGCCCCAGAAAGTGATGCAATTGTTATTGATATCATAAAATAAATTGATGAAGAACTAGAAAAATTGTTGGAAAAATTATATATTGTATCTAAATAATAAAGATTATTGAAGAATGCAGTAATAATATTGATATTTAAGAAAGATGATAAAGAATATATCATTTACAGAGCTATTTAAAAATTTATTACAGTGCAGCAGATTACATTCAAGGATTATTATGATACAGAATCAAAATATAATTAATTTTTGATGAAAATTTATTGTAATATAAGACTAGTAATTAGATTACATTGTGATACTAAAAAGGTTAACATTGACAATAGTTTAAATATGACAGGTGATTTCACAACTGCAGAATCTTTTACAGTAGTGTTACATAAAGTATTCTTTTACATTAAAATATAAATCTTAGAAAATAAAAATTAATACACATTGCTTAAGACTTCTAGATTTTATGATGAAATAATTATTTTTAGAATTAATACTTCAAAAAATATAAAAAAAATGATTAAAGAATGATAGTACGAAATATTTTTAAAAAAAGGTCATTATATTAATACAAATGAAAACATGGTGGATTAAATTATTTTAAAATTAAAATTGAATAAAATATCTATTACAAAACAAAATCTATATATGTGTCTAAAAATCAATGTTTTTATTAATATGCCTAATTGATGGTTGTTTAAAAGAGAGACCTATGCTAATAATAAAAATTAATCAAAATGCATAGTTAAGAGAATAAGTCATTATCCTAGACAACAGTAAAAAATTAAGAGGATGCAATGCATTGATTTAATATATTATTTAAAAAATGGCAACAGATAACTAATTGAAAGTATATATTGGAATTTAAAAACTCTAAAGCAGGTAACATATGAATTGGATGGATGAAATAAAGAAGTTTGTAGCAGTGATGTAGAGAAAAGATTATTCTATAAATCAGAAAAACTGAATTAATAATGGAGAATTCTTTATTTAATGGCATTGATAAGGATGCTGATTGGTAACTTAAGTTTTAAAAAATAGTGCATTGTAAACTTTCTTAGCATAATACTACTACAGAAAACAAATGTTTTCTTTAATTCCAAATTTAAATATATCTTTGAGGCTGGATTTTTATATTAGACAATTTTCATCATCTAATATATACATTGAATGTCTTTGGAAAAAACTGCATCTATGAAATACCACATTAATGTGGAAGAACATATATGGGTGAGACCAGTCATCTCATTGAAAACATCTTGCAAGAATATAAACTGATGATTAGAAGAGAGAAAACAGGTATCTAAGGTAGCAGATCATGTATGTACCAATGAACATATGTTCAATTGGGAAAATACAAAAATATTGGATAAAGAAGAAAAGTTACAAAGAAGAAAATTTCAAGAAGCTGCTCACATGACAATAGCAAACAATCACATAAGCCAGCCTAGCGTGACTATACATAATATATATAAACCACTAATCAACTTTGCTCTTAGGAAAAAGTGGAGAAATCAGGAGGAACCTCATAGATAAATATGTGAAATTGCTACAGACTGTTGTCTTTGTCAGGATGGCTCAGTTGGTTAAAGAGTTGTGTTAAAATTCAATACTCAAGAATCATAGGACCCAGGTTTAAATTCCATGCTAGTACTGTCACTGGTCAGTCCAGCTACACCTGAAGAAGAGGGGAGAATAATACCTCTTGAAACATTGTGCATATACTAAGCTGTTTTATGTGCTATTACTAGCAGTTGAATGTATTTGGAATATTTAAATGAAGGTAAATTTTTTTAAAGACATTCAAAACACATATTAGTTAATGGAAATAGTCCAACATAAAAATCCAACCAGAACACCATCATCACAAACCTTCAGGAAAATATCTGTCTGTTTGCCATTATCTATATCAAAGTTAAATATTTTAGAGGCATAAATAAATTTGTTCTAATTAGTTTATTTATTAATGCATTTAAAGATATAAATGATAAATGAATTTGTATATTTTATTAAAAATAGTTTTAAATAGTATTAAAAATATTTACATCCACAAAGTCAATTATACATAGATAATTGAAAAACCAAAATTTTAATTTATCATAATACATTCACCCATTAATTTACTTGCCTATCTTTTTGTGTCAGCAAAATTCAATATCATATCCAAAAAAGAAAGATATATCTATTTAGAATTTTTATTAAAAAATAACTGTTTCCTTAGATTTTCATATTACTCTTCTTTTGAAGTCATTTCGGCACTTTCTTCATTAGCAGCTTTTTACAATAAATGTGGAAATTTTATCTCGAAAGGATAAAAAAAAAAAGAAGAAAAAATATGAATAAAAGATTAAAGATAAAATTTACATTCACTATAAACACCAATCTGTGAACTATGTATGTGTCCACATGTATCAAATAATAGATCATTAGTAGATTTGCTTAACACTTTGTGATGCTGATTTTTTCATCTTATAGAGAGAATATTTTTTGAAAGATTTCAACATGTGTCTAATTATAGTTGGCAATTGCATTATATTCTCAGAAATATTTTGCTAATAAAAATAATTAATATTGTTTTTTTAAAGGCGGTAATTGTAATAAGGTAAATGGAGATGATCTTTTTTACAAAAATTATGTTAAAGTTGTCATAAAATAATTTTTAAAAAAATTAATTACTTTTCATTTACTTCACAAAATCAGTTCGATGTTAATGTTATTTTATAATAATAAATTCACAAAATTATATGCAGAAAATTGTATAAAGTGATGGATCTTATGATTTTGCTATCACATTTTAAAAGTTTATAAATATTCTTAAAAATTTCTCATTACCTTTACATTGTATTTGTAAAAAGATCAACTCTCATTCCACTTAATGTAGCCTAAGCTTTAATGCATTAAATATAACAACGATTTGGAGTCTATGTTACAGGTCCACATTCAAGAATGCATTTATATCTAAAAAGCTATCACGATACTTATATTGGCTTATATATTTGTGATGATAAAAGTCTGAATAAAATTATTTTCGATTTTTTTCAGCACTAGTCACTACTTGAGTTTTTGAATTTGATTAGAAGGCTCTATCTGCGGATTAAATGTTAATAACATTATAAAAAATTACCTTTTAATTTTCTATGAATATATAAATGATCAGTATATTGTAAATAGAAAAACATGTGCAAATTATAGTGTTACTTTTCATTGTTTTAAATTTGAAATTTCATCATCAAGTTCTTGATAATTACTTCATAAAACTATTATGAGCTGTTTCTAAGAAAAATATTGGTATTAATCTTTGTTCAGAAACAAGTCTTATTTCAACTGCTTATATTTTCCAATAAGTGTAATAAAGCTTTCTGTCATATTTGATCTTACCTTCAGAAATGGACTAGTTCAGATTCCTTCCTTCTCTAATGGAATTGAACACTCATAATGTGTAAACATGTGGATAAAAATGTATAAACATAGCCAAAGAGTAAAACATAAATATGGCCAAAGTATAAACGTGTATAAAATTGTAACATTGGTTAGTACAGGCCAATAGGCAATGATGCTCTTTGAATCTGATTGCTGCCAGTAAGGTAGGAAATCGGGCAATAAATAGTCAGCCTTTTTGAAGGCAAACTAGAATTCAGGGAGAGAGAATATCTGTTTAACTTGGATGACTGAACATACTCTCAATTAAAAACACTTCCACCAGTGATAGAGTTTCTAAAATTGTTTTTACCTATATGTCTACACAGTGAGTCAAGTCCATGTTAGGACTGGAAGCTACTAAGACTATGGCCAACTCAAGGCAAGTTGTCCATTAAAGTCAGAAGAGTCTTAAGTAAAACTCATGAGGCAAGCTAATATATAAAGCTGGAAGTGAGTCCAGCATGATGAGCACAGTATTAACTACATTTATCTAACAAATTATATTTATTGATTGTATAATATGTATGTATATTTGTTCTAATAAATTATACATATTAACTTCAAGTCTTCATATTTTTATTGATATCACTGTTGGTTTAAGTCTGGAACTTGCAATTAAGACCAAACACAACAGATTTGGTGCAGACAGATGAAAGAAATATTTATTCCATTGACTGAAAAATATAGTATAAATGTGAGTATGAAGTTAGATATTTGTTGTACTAAAATCACTATTCTGCCCGAATAAAAACAAGATTTGGCTGTTTGGAAAATATACAGGAGTGCAAAGAAAATAGACTTGTCATATTTACAAAACAGTATTAGAATTCTATCACTTAGATCTTCCTGAATAAAAAACAGGTACAGCAGATTTATAAGAAAAATTGACTGCAAATATAATAGGCAAGGTTGAACTTTTATAAAATACAATCATCACATAGGAAAGATTCCAAGACTATATTTTAGACAATGGTCAATCGTTATTACTATTTTTGTACTAATGCATCACTCATAAACATTTGTAACAATAATAAGTCATTGCATTAATAAAAAAAATATAATAGGCATGTCATTTAAAATCATAAATGAATCATGAGTGCATAACTTGTAATAAAGTGACAATTCTAGTGACAATTAGCTTTATTAGGACAGTTACAAGCAGTAGCTATCAAAATTTAAAATTACAAGTTATAAATCACAAAAATTAAAAATAAAAATTACTTTTTTGTTTCTCTTACAAAGAAATGAGATAAAATTAAAAAAAAATAGCTAATTCTGTAGGCTCCATGGAAGCATTTGCTCCAGCCTACTTGAGGTCTGGTCAACCGATAAAGAGTGATTAATATTTTTACTACAAGCTAATCAGATCATGAAGCCTGAGATAAAATTAGCCACAGTAATGACAATAACTGAGCTCAGACTTATGAGATCCTGAGATCACAATCTACATCAAAAAAGCCATCTGACCTAGATTTTGGTAAAAAATTAGCAATACTAACATATTATTTCTCCCCTAAACCTATGACAATAATGCAGAGACATTATTTCAAACTTAACACAGAAGCGGAGCTAAAGAGTTTGCAGTTGACATTGGCATTAAAGTGTGAGTTCAAAGACTTTCTGAATGAGTGCTTTGTGATCATTTTATTTGGGGAATAAATGATCACAACCTAAGACTCAAACTACTAATGATGCTGGGTTTAGGTTTTGAATTAGCTTTGTATCAAGCAGTACTAGAAGAATCAATGGCTAGTTAGGCAAAGTCATTAAAAATTAATTTTGATGTCAAAAAATAAGTAAAACACTGAGTTGATCAAACACCCAGCCAGCTCAGATAAAGTGTTGCTATAGATGTGATAAACAGCACACACATATGAATGCTCACAACACTATTCAACATATACATGTTGCAAGTGAGCCAGACATATAAAGGCTGCATGTCTAAAATTTAAAAAGTCAGACAGCAGATATGCAATGGAAAAATCCATTCCAAAAAACAGCAAAGACAACTATAAGAAAAACAAACAAGTTGCCTATATAAATTGTATTAAAGACAATCATGCTGGAGTGCCACTAAAAACTCCTAGACAAATTCAGTGCCTCTGGCATTAAAATAAACTTGGATAAGTACATATTTGAAGCCAATGAGCTGAATTTCTGGGATATAGGATAAATGCTCAAAAGAATATGATGGCAATAAAAAAGCCAAAACACCTTCTTAAAGCTCATAAATTATTATGAAGAGTTTTTATACAATAAAACCTAGATTGATGACTACTATACAGGATACTGAACAAAAAGCAGCCTAGAAGTGACAGAGTAAGCATGATAAAGCCTTCAATAAGATAAAAAATTTAATATCAGAAACAGCAGTGTTGGTACATTTCAACCCCAAAATGATGCTAGTGCTAACATGTGATGCATCATCAGTTGGATGGGGACAGTGTTGCCTCATAGAAATAATGACAGAAGACACAGTCCTATTGCCTTTGCATCAAAGTACCTCCCAAGGGCTGAGATAAACTATGCTCAAATTGATATTGAGGTGATGCTTTGGTCAATGGCATCAAAAAATTATATATATATATATATATATATATATATGTTTATATATATATATATATATATATATATATATATATATATATATATATATATATAAAAATTACAAGTATAAAGCTAAACTAGTCAATATAAAATCAAAACTACCCCAAATCTAAAATTAAACCAGACCAGCATAAAAATAATATTAAAACACAACCTAAGGTTTCACTGCTACAAGCAGACTGCTCAAGTGTAAAGAACTATTAAAAACTACCCACAAATCCATTCACTTCCCATCCACCCTTAATATTAAAATAACTCTTAAATAAGTTAATTGCTTCAGAATAATAAATTTTCAATAATAAAGGCTCTTTACTTCTTCTTTTGATTTCATTTTTCTCAAAGAAGACAACCTTAGCTTCATCAAAATCAATAGTGTGGCCTGTATCTTTTTCATGGACATACAAAGCAGAACTAAGATATCTATTTTTAACTCTACTTTTATGAACCTTTATTCTTTCATTTAAACTCAAACTACTCTGACCTATGTAAACCTTCTTACAAAATAAACATATATATATATATATATATATATATATATATATATATATATATATATATATATATATATATATATATATATATATATATATATATATATATATATAAGAAGGAATATGAAGATATGCAAGAATGATGCATTAAAAAGAATTGAATATCTCGAATTTTGTAAAATGGTGCGGAAAAGAGTTGAAAATGATATAAGAAAGTATAACTGTGAACTAGCAAGAAAAGCTGTAGAAGAAAATAAAAGTCTTAAGAATGTAAAACAACATTTTGGTATTGGTAGGAAATTTATATCTGCAATAAGGAAAAAAGATGGAATTATTGCTAAAAAGAGGGATGACATTATGAAATTGGTAGAAGATTTTTATCAAGAATTATATAGTAATAAAGAACAAGTACCTCCTATATCTATTACATCTTCCAAATTGCCCAGAATTTTAAATGAAGAAGTGAGAAATGCAATTAAATGTATGAAAAAAGGAAAGGCTCCAGGTAATGATGGAATTATAATTGATATATTAAAAGAAGCAGGTGAAGAAACAGAAAAAATATTAGCAAAGTTATATACCAAATGTCTAAATGATAAAGATGTACTGGATGATTGGAAGAATGCAGTAATAATATTAATATTTAAAAAAGGTGATAAAGAAGATATTAGAAATTACAGACCTATCAGCCTTTTATCAGTTTTATATAAAATTTTTACCAAGATAATTACAACTCGTGTACAGAGAACCTTGGATTTTCACCAACCAAAAGAACAAGCTGGATTTAAAAGTGGTTTTAGTACAGTAGATCATATTCAAGTATTGAGAGAAGTTATAGAAAGGACAAATGAATATGAGTTGTCATTATGTTTTGGATTTGTAGATTATGAAAAGGCATTTGATTCTATAAACATTTCTTCCGTGATTAAAGCATTGGATCATCAAGGTATAGATCCAGGATATTGTCATATTTTAAAGAATATTTATAAAAATGCAACAGCAACAATTAGATTACATAATGATACTGGGAAAGTCAACATTGAGAAAGGTGTAAGACAAGGTGACTCCATATCTCCAAAACTTTTTACAGCAGTGCTGCAAGAAGTATTTTGTGGATTAAAATGGGAAACTAAAGGAGTGAAAGTAAATGGAGATTATTTAAGTCATTTAGATTTCGCAGATGATGTAGTTGTTTTTTCAAATAATGCTTCCGAGCTGCAGGAAATGTTGCAGGAGTTATCAGATGAAAGTAGGACTAAAGATAAATGTTAAAAAGACTAAAGTAATGTTTAATCGATTTGCTCAAAATATGAAAATAAAGATTGATTATGATGAATTAGAAGAAGTTAAGAGTTACAAATACCTTGGTCAGATTATTAATACAGATGGAAACATAATAGAGGAAATTAATCATAGAATTAAACTTGGTTGGAGTGCTTTTGGTAGAAATAACTTGATATTAAAAGGAAATATGCCTATGTGTTTGAAAAGAAAGGTTTTTAACAAATGTGTTTTACCAGTTCTTACTTATGGATCTGAGACTTGGACACTTAATAGAAGATCAATACAGAGACTTCAGACCACTCAAAGAAGTATGGAGAGATGTATGTTGGGAGTAACAAGAAGAGATCGAAAACGCAATGTATGGGTAAGGGAACAAACAGGTGTTACTGACCTCATTGAAAAAATTAAAAGATTGAAGTGGAGTTGGGCTGGACATATTGCTAGAAGAGATGATAATAGATGGACAATTGAAATTTTAAACTGGATTCCAAGAGATTGTAAAAGACCCAGAAGGAGACCACATGTAAGATGGATGGATGAAATAAGAAAATGTGTAGGGGTGATGTGGAGAAGAGAAGCTAATGATCGGAGAAGATGGATTAAACTTGGAGAGACCTTCATCCTGCAGTGGATTGATAATGGTTGATAATAATGATGATGATATATATATATATATGGTAGACAATTCATCCTAAAAACAGGTCACAAACCCTTTTTGGGAATATTTGCATCTCACAAAAAATCAATCTTCTCAGCATGTCTCATCATAAATGTTGTGATTGTTCAATTTTTTGTCAGGCTATAACTTTGCAGTACAGTACATTGAGCAAACACATATTTCCCATGTAGATGCATTAACCTGATCGCCTGTAGAGTCTGCAAACAATCTAATATCAAATCAAGCAATTTATATGATGAACTTGAACTCATGCATACCACTGAACAATGGCTGTATGGACTATGAATGACCCTGTAATCCAAAACATACAAAAATGGATCCAACAGGATTAGCCAAATAAAAAACCTGGTGAGTTGCATTCAGCCTACTGGACATATAGGCTGAACGGCTCAGCTGAACATGGATGCTCTTCAGTTTTCCCCAGTTGAACATTACCAAGTCCTCAGTCTGTTACATAATGGACATCCAGTGATAGTCTAAATGAAGATGCCAACAAGATCATACATGTGGTGTCTTACTTTAAATGCTGGTTTGAGTCCAAAGTACACCACTGATGGCAATGAAAAATGAATCAAAACATACCAGCAAAAGACTAAACAGCTCAGTGGCCCAAACCTAAAGGATCCTGGTCTATACTCCATGTGGACCATGCAGGGCCATGAAAAAGCAAACTTCTGTTGATAATAGTTGATTCATACTCCAAGTAGCTGGAGTTAGTGAAAGCACAGCCACAATAGAAGCTGTTAAAAGACTGTTTGAAACACATAGCCTATGTAAGACAATAGTGTCAGATAATGGCACAGCATTTACAGCAAGTGCCTTAAACAATTTTTGTACTAATAATGACATTGTGCTACTGTACATCCTACCATCCCATTACAAAAGCAATGGCTGGGCAGAGAGACTAGATTAAGAAGCAAAAATCTGATAATAAAAATTGATACAGGAAGCTGGAAAACCAGGATTGCCAGAATACTACTAGCATAACACTCCACACCATCAGTAGACCTCTACAAACTAATCTGTCAGTCCTGAAACCTAATTCCAAATACATAGAAAAAGAAAATTGCAAAGTAGAAGTACAAATAGGCACTCAGGTTCTATGTATAATCTACTATGGATCCACACAATGGATACCAGCAGTCATTACACAACTGAAAGGACTCTACATAGTAGTAGTTCAAACAGCAGATAAATATCAGCATCATTGCCATGTAAACCAATTGAGACTGAATCACAGAATCAAGTACATCAAATGAAAATGATTACTACCAGCACAAAAGCATCAACAACCCAGGTGAACACCTAAAGACATGATTATCAATGAAGGCTGATAAACAAGACAAGAACAAAAATAAAACTGAGAAATCAACAAGCAAACAACATGTTGTCCAGATCATCTTGATCATTAAATTTTCCAGGACTAAATTTAGCTAGGGGAAGAGGTGTCATATCTGGTTTTTAACTTCAAAAGTGGACTAGTCCAGATTCCTTTCTTATTTAATTGGATTGAGCACTCATTGCTGCTAACCAATGTGTAAACATGTGGATAAACCAATGTATAAATATAGCCAAAGGATAAAACATAAGTATGGCTAATGTGTAAAAATGTATATAAAATCCTGGCATTGGTTAGTATAGGTCAATAGGCAATGGTGCTCTCTGAATCTAATTGCTGCCAGTAAAATAGAGAATCTGGCAATGAATAGTCAGTCTTTTTAAAGACAAGACAGAATCAGAGAGAGAGAAAAAGAACATCTGCCTAACTTGAATGACAACATGCTCTCAATCCAAACCACTTCCAGCAGTCATTACCAATATGTCTACAGAGTGAGGCAAGTTAAAAATAGTATTTGAAGCTGATAAAACTATGGCTAACTTGAGGCCAGCTGTCCAGTGGAGCTGGAGAAGTCTTAACTAGAAGTAGAGGTAAGCTGATCAGTAGAGCCAAACGAGTCTTGACTAGAACTCACAAGGCAAGCTAATATATACAGTTGGATGTGAGTCTGACATGATCAGCAATATTATCTATGTTTATCTATATAAAATTTTATTTATTAATTATATAATATGTATGTATATTTGCTTTAATAAATTATACATATTAACTTCAAGTGTTAATATTATCTTAAAATTCAATAATCAAGAATCTTTAAGAGTTCAGGTTCAAATCCCATGCTAGTACTGTCACTGGTCATAACAGCAACTCCTGAAGAAGATGGGAGAATAATAAATACCTCTCAAAACGTTGTGCATATACTAACCTGATTGATGTTCTTTTACTAACAGTTGCATATATTTGGAATATTTAAATAAAGTTACATTTTTTTAAAGTCATTCATTACTCATATTAGATGATGGAAATAGACCAATATAAAAATACAAGTAAAACACCATCATCACAAATCTTCAGGAAAACATTATAATAACATAACTTATATTTCAGACCATACTTAAAGTATTAGTCATGCAATTAAAATTTGCAAAGATAAAAAAAAATTAAAAGTAAGTGTGTTTATTAATTTATTTTGAACAATAATTAAAAATATTAATGTAAACGGAAGAGAACAAAATTTTAGCATTTTGATGTTGAACGAGGGGATTAGAGAGGGGGGTGAAGTTTTATTTAAGCACCTAATTTGTGTAGTTATGCAACTTTCATTACAATATATTGCTTATCTGATTTATGAAAAATGAATTTGTTCAATTGATTTATCAATTTATTGCAATCAATATATAATTTGATTATTTTTTTAAATAAATTTTTATTGCTTTTTAATTTCATTACTCTAATAATTTTTACACAACTCAAAGTGAAAATTGTTAATGTTAGATGTCATTCTTCAAAAAATCTAATAAATGAGTTTTTTTTTTTTTTTGTTAACAAAGCTTAACAATAAAGTTAATAAGATGTCATTATAAAATATTCACAGATTCAACGTCAGAAAATAAATTTTTATCACATAAAAAGAACTAAAAGATATCTGGATGATGGCGTAAACATTTACTTTAAAATAATAATTTGAATCTATTTAAACTTTTTACTTTAATTATTTCAATATAATGGTTTCATGTAGCAATTGTGATGGTGAGTTTTTTATTTAAATTATTGAACTTTTTTGTTGTTAAGTCTATCAAACGTAAATAGTTTTAGGACAATTATAAAAAAGTTCATAAAACTAAGTACAGTAAACAGCTTTATAATATGCGAAAATATTATATATTCACTTACATCGATAAAGACTATCTTCAAAAAAGGACTTATGAATTTATAGTCTTCATCATTATTTAAAGAGAATCTTTCATATATAAAAAATCCAATGGAATTACTTTCTTCCTTTTTCTTTTTAAAAAACTTTTTTTATTTATTTACATGAACACATTTATATTCCAATACATTCCCACATATTTCCAACATTTCAACTACCTGCTTGTAGTCATTATTAAGAACTTTACATATATGTATACATTATTGTTATAAATATATATTTTTAAGTCATAATATATTTCTTTAGCATCTATATATAACTCTTTATTATATAAATTTTTACTATTATATTATTGGCATCAGATTTTCAATGGTATGGATGGCTGAAAAATTAGAGGTTGGAGTGGATTGAAACTGTCCATTAAACTATAAAGATTTTATATCTTAATATAAACAGATTACTGATTATATATATTGATACATACAGATCGATATAATATATATATATATATATATATATATATATATGTGTGTGTGTGTGTGTCTGTTGGAGATGGTAATCTGGACCAATTGATGAGTTCTGGTTCAGCATAAAATACATATATTGATTATTTATCTTTTTTACATCTGTGTGGTCATGTGTATCAGTGGTATGAGATCATATGGATAGTTGAAATTTGCTTGAAAGTCTGAATTCGAATCCCCTATATTACATTTACTTAACTCCCCCTATTCTTTATTTTTTTAACCCAATTTTTTATTACATATTATACAAATGTGCAAAATATTTACAAACCCAACAATACCAACAATTTCTTATGTATTATTATTTATATACCATTATAAATTACTCATAATTAAAATCATTGTTTAACAATTTGTTCTATTTAAACTGATGTTTTTATTAGTATATAAACTTTTTTTAACATCCTTTCTTTATGTAAGTTAATCTTTTGTAACATGTTTATATCAAAATTTCTATGTTTAAATTCCTTACTATGTATATAAATATTCAAATTCTTATCATTTAATTGCTGTTTCAATCTAGGTTTTAGTTTATTTTTGGTTGTAATATTAAGGCATAATAGAAAATTAGATAGGTTAATACATGATAAGAATGTGAAATATATAAATGCAAATAAAATTAAAAATATAGGTAAAAAATATGATTGTAATAAGAACAATTTTATAGTTAATTTAATAGTTAAGGAATTTAATGAAAGTGAAAGGAAGATATTTGAGAGAGGGTTAAAATATATACTAAATAAAAATATTAATGTTAAAAATAAAATATTTGAAATAGAAGCATATATGAGCATTTATAATAATAATAATAATAATAATAATAATAATAATAATAATAATAATAATAGTAGTAGTAGTAGTAGTAGTAGTAGTAGTAGTAGTAGTAATAATAATAATAACAATAATAATAATAATAATAATAATAATAATAATAATAATAATAATAATAATAATAATAATAATAATAATAATAATAATAATAATAATAATAATAATAATAATAATAATAATAATAATAATGATGATGATGATGATGATGATGATGATAAAGGAAAAACTAAGGATAGGAGATTATAATATAGTAAGATATAAATATGATAATGAATAGGAATAGGAAATTATTAATAATAATCAGAATAAATATAATGATGTATTGTTTTTAAAAGAAGATAAAACTTTTAATATGGTAATAATGATGAAGGAGGAAGGAAAAAATAAAATAAATAGAATTATAACAGAAATATAGATGAAAGGTAATATTGATAAACATGATATGTTAAAATTGAAAAGAATGGATTTCACAGTACTTATAACCTAATCAGGCTTGGCCACTTGATGGCATTCTGGCTTGCCAAAACACCTAACAAATGCCATTTACAAGGCCTGACTTATGGCTATAGAAAACATCTAATGTTTGTCTTAGCCATTAGAAGGCTATGGATGATGATGTAACACAGAAATAATATGGCCTATTTCTGCTTCATGACAGTTACTGTGAATCCACACACTTATCTTTTGTGTACAGTTTGATATATATGTGTGTGTAGTTTGATTAGTCAAATTTTTATAATATACGTTACACAATCTTTGTATTTGTAATGAATTTAAAAAACCTGACTTTATAGTAATTTTCCAAATGGCCACACCCTTATTTAGAGAAGGTGTAATGTGTAAAAGCTTGTCGAGGGTACATCAACAGAATTCGGCTGAGTTCGCGTGTGAAATCTCGTTTTCACATGAAATACTACGTAGTTCATAAAATGGCTGGCGATGGCATAACTTTTTCCACAGTTGCCAAAAACAGAAGCCAAGTATTTCTGCTGTCCAATAAAAATATACATGATTTTTTGTAAATTTCATATAAAGCACATATTATAAACATGTTTAATAAGTAAATAAGACATTTATATGTGTTTGTTGTTGTTTAAAAAAGTTTGAGTTTCTTTCTTTTGTCTGATTACGGTTATGGTTTTGATATCTTTTATTTTAGCATTACAAAAAACAGAACACTAATCCTAAAACTAACCCTAAAACTAACCCTAACCCTAACTAACCTAAACCTAATCCTAAACTAACCCTAAAAATAATCCTAACCCTACACAGTTGTTTTGTTATGTAGAAAGCAATAATTAAATGAAAGACATCACAGAGTAGCAGCTTTGTCCAAAAACAGTGATTTAAAAATAAAAAAAGGTTGTCATTTACTAATAATTAAGCAAAAGACATCGCTAAATAGACATCATAGAATAGCAGCTTTGTCCAAAAACAGTGATTTAAAAATAAAAAAAAGGTCATTTACCAATAATTAAACGAAAGACATCGCTAAATAGATATCGCAGAGAAGCAGCTTTGTCCAAAAACAGCGATTTAAAAATAAAAAAAAAGGTTGTTGTTTACTAAATACAAAATTAAAATTAAACAACTTTTTTAATAAAAAGGTATGAAAAAAAAAGTTATAGCAATCAATAAATTAATAACAAAAAAAAAAAACAGCGATTCGATTTAAAAATATAACACGGCCCCGAACATTGTATTGTATTTGACTACCAACAATGCCATCAAGTGGCCAAGCCTGATTACATTATAATTACCG
>JAQFVV010000506.1:195780-304532 GCA_028023455.1 Epiperipatus broadwayi
TATATAGCATAGATGATACATATATGTTTAAGTATCAAATAATAACTATGGTGGAGTATAAGAATCAGTGGTATATCAGATACTTCATCTAGTGATTTTTTCTTTCTGTCACCATCTGATGTCTGATGTGATGTGCCAAAACAAAGTTCAACATAAATAACCAATGAAAAAGACCTTAAACATTCATGTGAAGCCTAGCATCCACCAAAAAAAAAAAAACAAGAATGACTTTAATTCCAAGAGTTATGAACATTCTATGGGTTCACAAGAAAGTAATATAAAATTTACATGTGTAGGTAATCCTGGAAAATATGATAAAAATTTATCTTTTGTTTTGCTTTATTTCAATTTGTGTTTTTTTAATATTAATCTCATAACTGTTTTGTGAAATGTTCTTTTCCATTGTTTTTGTTGTGTCCTTATTATTGTAAGAATAAAAGAATGTAGAAAGCCATATGTATAAGAGTGAATGTCTACCATTACACAGACATGGATTTATATATACAAAAGATAAATAAAGAAATAGAAGAGGTTTTTGAATCTAACTGTATGTATAAAAGGTTATATTTAATGAAGAGCCAGATAATAGCAAAGGGAATTCATTGGGTTATTGGGTTAATTGTATATATATTTACCATTTTTATTCATGTTTGGTGAAGGGAGATATATAAAATATGTATATGGGGAACATGATAAAGTAATCAGATTTTATAAATAGTAGTTTTATTTAAAGTAAATTAGATTTTTAAATAAAAAAATACACAGTTGGTGGTCAATACTTTCCATAACTTGTTAATTAATATTATAAGTGAATGTTGCCAATGTTGATATCATTCTGTGTCTATTTCCAATTGTTTATTATTACCATTTATCCTGAGAGATAAAATACAATGTTGAGCCAATATAGGGGTATGTCATATTAGGAGTTAATATACATTTTCTTTATATGTATTTTATCATTCCATAATTCTTTATGTAGTTAAAAATTGGCACTTAAGGCTGATAGAAAAATCAGAGTTATAAATATGCCTTGAGAAAGTTAAAAGAAAATATACATTAGTTTCCATATAATTACAGGTACTCCTAAGATTTCTGAGAAATATAGCTAAGTCACATCTTTATTACATAAATTTAGAAATAAGGGGTGGTATTTTTGAAATAATGAACTTGGAATAAAACCATATGTTTATATAAGATTAGTATTGCCATTTGAAGCATATGATGTTTGGTTATTTTTTCTCTATCTTTTAAGTGAATAAGTCTCAAGAAGACAATTACTGACATACTATATTGCATGTAACATATGTTGATGACTATTTTTTGGTGTTCAATGGTAATAATAGAAAGACTGAAATGTTTCTAAAATATATTAATTCAATAGAGGAAATGATTCAATTGACAATGAAAAAAAAAGAAAGAATTCAATTAATTACATAGATATTAAAATTAAAAAGGTAATAAAAAAATACAGAGGAAATATTAAGACAATTTATATATAGAAAAAAATATATTTCATGGATTATTAAGAAATTGGGAATCTGATATAGAGTGTGTACATAAAAATAAACATTTTTAAAAATTGAATAATTAGGGCAATCAATTTATGTTCTGATGAAAAATTATTTGCAGAAGAAATGAATAATATAAAGGATGAAGCAATGATAAAATTATTATTCAATAAAAATTATTAATAAATTGTGTAGTAAAAAAATATTGTATAAAGAAAAAGAAATTTAAATAAAAAGAAGAATATCTTTGAGGTAATGTATAGTAGTTACAATTGATCAAAAAGGTCCTTCTTTGATACAAAAAAGATAGTAAAGAATATTAACAAAAATATAGAAAGAAAAGCAAATTAATTATTAAACCAATATGCAATTAATAATAATCTAGGTAATTTGATTAATGAAACAAAAAATGAAAATGTTGAAAATATGAATGGAATTTATATAATTATATGTTTAGATTGTAAGATAGATAACAATAATGTATTATATATTGGTACAACAAAAAATAAACTAAAAACCAGATTGAAGCAGCATTTAAATGATAAGAATTCAAATAACTATATAGATAGTAAGAAATTTAAATATAGAAATTTGGATATAAACATGTTTAAAAGGCCAAATTATATAAGAAAAGAATGTTAAAAGAAAATTTATAAATTATCAAAAAAAAACAATGTTAAATAGAACAAATTGTTAAACAATGATATTTTAATTATAAGTAATTTATAGTGGTATATAAATAGTAATGCATAAGAAATTGTTGGTATTGCTCGGTTTGGAAACGTTTGTACATTTGTATAAGACATAATAAAAAATTAGTTTTAAAAATAAACAATAAAGGTAGGTAAGTAATTGCAATAGTACAATTTATATAATCAAAATAATTATATATAGATACTAAAGAATTGTTATTATGAGTTAAATATATATATATATATTTCTAACAATAATGTATATATTTTGTAATAGTTTGTAAACAGTTAAATTTGTTATTTATTTATAATTACAATTTTGTTTTTAATTAACGGACATTATATATATATATCTTTGATAATGACTACAAGGAGATAGTGGAAAACATGTGCATGATATACTGGAGTATATATGAATGGTTGCAAATAAATAAAGTTTTTTTAAAAAAAAAGAAGAAAGTAATTATATTGGATATTTTATATATTAAAGATCATTTGGAACCATATTTTTAAAGAGAAAAAGAAGTTTGTAGTTGTTAATTTTTTATTAATAATGATAAGTGATAGTTTTAGTTTTAAAAAAAATATTTAAAAAGAACCCAAACAATTGTCCCATACTTTTATTTCAGTAAATTCAAAAAAATTCTTATTAAAATTCAAGATGGAAAAAAATCATAAAACAAATACTGCAAAGAAATGTGATAAATGAAACAACCAATACAGTAATTTAAAAAGTGAATTAACATGTTTGCTTTAAATAAGAAAAAATGATCATACAATAATTAGTTACGATATGAAAAGGTATATCAAATATCAGTATTTTGAAAAGCTAAAGTGAAATAAATAATTAAATTTTGAAACCATTACACTAAACTAGGATCATATTATTATTATTATTATTTAGATAAGGATACTTTTGTGCATATTCTAAGAATCAAAAGAGCTAGAACTTTAGAATTTTAAAAGCTACAAGCACATATATAGTATACTAGTTTTAATTTTTCCAGAAATTAAAGTACATTATTTATCAACATCTCTGCAAATCTGTTTAACTTAAACTCAGAGAAAAATTCAATTATTCCAATAGTTGAAATATCAAAACATTTTTAATTGAAATCTATTTAAATGACTATAATGTATTAATTTTTCATTTTTAAAACATCTGACTAATTATGGGTATACAGGAGGTCCCTTAGTTATGAACATTCCAGTTACAAAACATATTATGTAATCGCTTTTGGACTTTAGATCTTTGTCTATGCACATGATAAAAAAAAACTATTCATATACATTCATACTAAAGAAAGATAAAGTTTGGAAATTAGAAAATAATTAAAAGTATATTTTAGAGAACAATAAAAACCTATATAAAATCCATCTCTCTGACCTTAATTACTTTTATTTTTAGCATCGTCACATACTGTCTTGATTATTGTTTATTTTTAAAAGTAGTTTGTGTGTGATTACATTACATTTACACTGTATATATTTCTGTTTTAGTAATTTTTTTTTCATTCTTATTAATTAAAAACATGAATGAGAAATGAAAAAACAGCAGTGTTGATACAACTAAAAAGTAATCAAGGTCTCAAACACCAAACGATCGAGACAAAATGAATATATGGTAAATCTTTTGCTTCACTCACATGTTCATGTAGTTTAAACCAATCAACAATATATGCAATTGTAAAAAACAAGAACAAAGTTAAAAAATATGTTAAAAATTGTGGAACATGGAAGAGTAATGGATGAAATGGAGAAATCTTTGGCTTTATGGATTGAAGATCAACATCAAAAAGACATTCCAGTGAGTTTATCAATTATTCAAGCTAAGGCTCTTACTTTGCATGAAGATTGAAAGAGAGAATTAAAAGAAGACTCTGCTCTTCATTTTTTTCCATGTGTCAAAGCATCGGTGGAGAAACAAAGCTGCAATTCCAGAACAACTGCTTGTACAGCAGCTGTACTGATCACTCAGCCACCAATGCTTGACTGCTCTTCATTTTGTAGCAAGCAAAGGCTGGTTTCACAAATTTAAAATGAGTTATTCTTTACATAACATTAAATGTGTTAGGGAAGGTATCAGTGCAGATAAGAAAGCTCAAGTGAATTCCACTTTCTCTAATATCATTAAAGATGGAGCTTATTTTTCATGACTCATCTTCAATATAGATGAGACAGGATTATTTTGGAAAAGAAATGCCTGCATGTACATATTTAGCAAAGGATGAATCAGTTGCACCTGGACATAAGCCTTTTAAAAACAGATTAGCTTTGCTTCTTGGAGGTAATTTAGCTGGTGATTTTAAATTGAAGCCAATGCAAATTTGTCAGACAAAAAATTTTAGAGCATTGAAAGGAAAAGATAAAATAATGCTTCCAATCATTTGGAAATCAAATCAAAAAGCCTGGGCTACTGCACAGCTTTTTCAAGATTGGTTCTCACATTATTTCATGCCTTCTGTTAGGCAATATTGTAGTGAGAATAATTTACCATTTAAAACACTATTGCTCTTAGACCATTCTCCTGGACATCCAAAATCCCTGCAAAATTTAAATCTAAAAGTTAATGTCAAAATAAAAGTCATAGATCAATTCATAGATCACGTGACCCTATCTCTTAAGCTTGTAAGTTATAAACAGTGAGGATTGCCAATTCCTCTACAAGCTTTATGATAAATGCTTAGACAGAGCCAGCACTTAAAATATCTGTCAGGAACCCCTCCCCAAACCCCTGACCATGGTTTCGTGCTTTGGCACTCCTCAGAGAGGTGTCAGGGTAGGTTCAGACACTAGATCTAAAAATACCAACCCAAAGCTAAGCACTTAGCTAAAAGTTATCTATTGAGTGGAAAATCAGCTGAAGATCTATCAGCCCCATATAGCTATTTGAGTTGGATAGCTGGGTTTGAAGACATGTACATGTCTGAAAATTTCAGATTTTCCACTCAATAGATAACTTTTAGCTAAGTGCTTAGCTTTGGGTTGGTATTTTTAGATCTAGTGTCTGAACCTACCCTGACACCTCTCTGAGGAATGCCAAAGCACGAAACCATGGTCAGGGGTTTGGGGAGGGGTTCCTGACAGAGATATTTTAAGTGCTGGCTCTGGCTAAGCATTTATCATAAAGCTTGTAAAAGTTAATGTGTTTATCCTTCACAATATCACAAGTAAAATATGACCTATGAACCCAAGTGTGATAGTTACTTTTAAGAAGTATTATATAAGAAGATTAATGACTTAAGCAATCAAGACAATTGTCAAAAAAGGTGGACCTTCACTAAGAAATTTTTGGAAAAGTTATAATATATGGAATGCAATAAATATAATTGGGAGTGCATCGACTGAAATAAGAGAGTCAACAATGAAAGTTGTTAAAAATATATCCACAAATGATTAATGCATCTATGGACATTGAAAAAACTCCTGAAGATATCACAAGAGAAATAGGCAATATAATGAATGAATTAAATTTAGATGTCACTTATGTAGATATTGATGAGTTAATGCAATCTCACTCAGAACTTCTGTCAAATGAAGACTTGATTAAACTACAAGAAATGAATGAAATACAAAATGAAGAAGAACCTGGTAACGAACTTATTGTTAAGAGTTTGACAATCAAGAATATGAATGAAGCCTTCATGCATCTTGACAAATTTTTGATCATCATGAAAGAATGTGATCCCAATGGAGAGTGTATATTTCATGTACAAAGGGCAGTAGAAGAAGACACAGAATGTTACAGAATTCTTTATCAAGAGAAGAAAAAGAATACAATTTAATTAACTCTTGATAAATTTGTAAACAAAACTCCAGATACTAATAAATAAAAAATAAATATAAATACTGTATTTTGAAAATCCTTTTTGATGTTTTTTTTTAACAGACCTCTACTTTCAAACAATTTCATTTTTCAAACATATGTCAGGAACCAATTATGTTTGTAACCAGGGAACTGCCTGTATAGTTTTTAAAAAATTGTAAAAATTTATTGAATAAATATGCAAAATTGGTGCTCTGAATGTAATAAAATCAAGACTAAAATAAAACATATGAATGTGTTGCTGCTCAGATATGTAATGCGTCACTAAAAAAAATGTATCAATTTTTATTTTTAGAACATCTGTAAAATATAAGGGTATATCATTTTTAAAAAGTTGAAAAAATTTGTTGAATGAATATTGAAAAATCGGTGTTCTAAATTTAATAAAATCAAGACTCTATATAAAACCTATAAATGTGTTGAACCTTAGATATGTAATGTTTCACTAAAAGAAAATAAATATTCTATTTAATATAAAAGATTAAACTAATAATAAAGTCATCATAATTTATTTTCAATTTATAGATTTTATGAGAAATATTAATAAATCCCATAAATAGATTCATTTTGATGCTAACTGTAATTATATTTGAAAATTATGTAAAGCAGGGATGGGCAATTGTTTTGGCTCGGGGACCACAGAGGTTGGTGAAGGGCCACATCGGGGGCCACTTTGTGGAAATGCAGGACCACACCTTTTTTTCATGACACAATAAATCCACTGCTTTGTTCCCTGTATTACCAAAGAAATATTTTTGTCTATTCTTCATTAAACACACAACATTCATCACTGATTTTACATTTTTTGAAGGGTTCATAGTTTCACTAAAGTTGAAAATGTATATATTTGCTAATGCAAAGACAAAATTGAAATTAACCAGATCAACTGTAAAAGCACTGCACATCGTATCTACACTGCGCATGTGTATTGACGTGGCCATCCTAGTGGGAAATACGAGTCAAATCTTAGGGCACACATGGGAAGGATATCTCAGTTCAAGGCAGATTTTTCTGATTGCCTTGGTGGGGCACATAAAAACTCTTAGCGGGTTGCAGGTGACCCTTGGGCTGCTATTTTGCCACCCCTGATCTAAAGTATACTATTTTGACAATAAAATAGATACTATGCCCATATCATTAAAACAATATGCTTCTGATTATAGTGAAGTAAATATTGTTTCCAAAATAGTTTTTATATTTTCTAAATATTTGTCTTCACTGTAATAATAAATGCTATAGAAATTAATTTAAAATGAAAAATATTACAAATTGAATTGCCTAATGTAAACATATTCCTATTTATTATTAGCATTAAAAGCACTTTCTATTACCAAATGAAGATTAAAGTTATTAATCAGTTCTTGATATAAATATTTATAAAATCATTATATCTATGTGTTTATTAATATACATTTCTGAGGAATATTTCTTTAATTAACACAAGAGAATTAAATGCACTAATCAGATTTTATAATGTTTTAAGGTTGACACCTTTTAAAAATAATGTCAGATCAAATAATCTTAGCTTTTTTTTCTAATTTTTTTTTTTTTTTTTTTTGGAAATAGTTAGTAGCTTGTAAATTGTATTTTTGTTTCAAAACTAAATTAAAATATATATTAGTAATTAAATGAATTGACTTCATTTTGCAAAAAAAAATACCCATTAATTTCAATATATAAAAAATATGTATTTTACATACTTTTTTTTTACTTTTTACCAATCTTGATTATACTATGAATCAAATATTTATATATCAATTATTTTGAAACTTTCAAGTTGGTTAACCAGTACTTAGTCGATAGAGTAGGATTCAGTGATTACACAATTGTCAGCCTTTGAATTCATTAAAAAAATTAAGAATACTGAAATATATGATGACTTCGAAACAGCAGCCATGGATGTGACAGAATTATTCTGATCGATTAATAGGAAGTGCTTCATTGACATTGTCCAGCTGAATGCATGAACTTCATCCTAGTCTTCATGGCATGGTTAAACAATCACATTTTTACAATGTTTGAGGGTGAATGGTATGGCATGAAAGATGGTTGGTCTATGGGTCTTACATTAAGTGGAATAATCTTAAACATATTTTTAAATTTCTTCAAAAAGCAAATCATGTCTAAATACTATGCTAATACCCCTGGACTAATATAATCTCATTATGTTGATGATGCTTTCATTGCAGCCCAAAGAAGTATAATTATGAACATTCAATATGAGATACAGCTGCAAACTAAACTAATTGTTAATACCACTTGGGAAAATGAAGTACAGAAAATAAAATATTTGGATTTATTAGGATATAGAGACAGTGGAGTGATAAATTATTGTATGAACATCAAACCATTCAAGGTCAGATGATTCACCCACTCAAACTCTAATTTGCCTACTTCACATAAATTTGCAAGTCTGAATAATTTAGGAATATACATTTGTGCAAGTTCAAAGCTGATAGGAACGATTTATTAAGTGTAGGCTTTAACTACAGATCGATTATCGAAATGATTGATCAATTTTATAAAAAATCAACAGCTAACAACACATCTAAAGACAAACCTTAAATCACCCTTCCTTACATCCCCAAAGTATTTAAAGATAGCTTGTACACACCCTGAACACAAACAGACTAATCAATAATGGAAAGGACAAGACTGACCCAACCCAGACACTCTTGGTTGTATATAGAATTTCATGCCTTCGAGCTGAAAGCAGCACACTATTATGGGGAAATTAAGGCCACTGCCAATAATAGAGCCACTCAGCATATAATATGCACACATTAGAAGGCAAAAGAACAATGACAACATTTTAATATTTCTTGAACACAAGAAGCAGTCTAGTAAATAGGTTTGAAGTGTCTAACCCCAAAATTGTGTGCACAGAAAGTAATGACTACAAAAGGAAGATAAAAGAGATGTATTTTATCATCAAAAACAATAACACAATTAATAGATGCAATATGATTTGCTATCTTCAGATAATGGACAAGCTGATTAATTTACATATACATTTGCATATATTACCATTTAATAATATCACATAACTATTACTATTTTGGCTATGATTATGAGAGATAATGTCTTGAAGGTGCTTATCCTAGATTAACTCATTTTGATTGTTTGCTATTAACAGCATCTTCAAACAGTATTTTAAAGCACTTATATGTAATATTTATTTTATAATTATACATATATTTCTGAAAATGTTCTATGGCTATTTTTAGATTCTATTTCCATTTATTTCTATGAATAAATATAAACATAGATAGTGTCTTCCTTGAGGTATGTAATGATGGTGTTATAGTTGTTTTTTTATATTGGACTATTTCCATCATCTAATATGAGTATTGAATATCTTTAGAAAAATTTGACTTTATTTAAATATTCCAAATACATTCAACTGTTAGTAATAGCAGATCAAACAGGTTAGTATATGCACAATGTTTTGAGAGGTATGATTCTTTCTTCTTCAGGTTTTTCTGGCCTAACTAGTTATAGTAACTAGCATAAGATTCGAACCTGGATTCTTAGATTCTTGAATACTGAATTTTAAGGTAATGCACTAATGAACTGAGCCATCCTGCCAAAGGTAACAGTCTGTACTATTTTCATATATTATCTATGGGGTTACTTTTGATTCCACCACTTTTTCTTCAGGGAATAGTTGATTAGTAGTTTCCATACATTATGTACAGTTACAGTAGGTTGGCTTATGGGTTTTTTGCCATTGTAATGTGAGCAGCTTTCTTAAATTTTCTTCTTTGTACCTTTTCTTCTCTATCCAATATTTTTGTATTTTCACAATTGAACATATGTTTATTGGCACGTACAAGGTTTGCTAGATTAAACACATCTGTTATCTCTCTTCTAATCATATGTTTGTGTTTTTGCAATCACATTTCAATGGGACAACTGGTCTCATCAATATATGTTCTTCCATATTCACATGGTATTTTATAGATACAAGTTTTTTTTCTTTTCAGCATTTTAAGTTTAGCTTTTTAGATGTTAAAATTCCTCATAGAGTGGTATGATTCTGGAAAACTATTCTGATGTTATATTGATTGCAGATTTTCCTTTATTTGTCTGATATTTTTGAAATGTATGGGTATACTACAGTACCAATAATTCTTTTTTGTCTTGGTGTTTTTTTTTTGTTGTCTATTTAATATTTTCTTAATATTAGCTGATGCATAACCATTTTTTATGAGTTTGTTCTATGTATTTTTTTCTTTTTCCAAATTGCTAGTTTCTAAACAAACTTTTTTTCTCTTTTCCATAGTGATAGCATAACTCCATGTTTTGTATTTCTGGTGTGACTGAATGTATAGGCTAGGTATTTTCCTGCATATACATGTATTCAGTAAACTGTAGTTTTGATTGTGCCATGAGGGTGTCTTGTCATAAGAAAATCTAAGAATGTCAATTTTTGTACTTGTTCTCATTCTATCATGAATTTAATTGAAGGGGCTATATTGTTGATGTGTTTCCAGAAAGTTAGTAGCAGTTCTATGATCATGCAACAAATGTATCATTCACATAGTGAAGCCAAACATTAGATGGATATAGAACAGTTTTTATGGCTAAGGTTTCAAGTTTTACCATGTAAATATTGCTAATCAGGGGAGACAATGGTGCATTCATAGCTATTTCTTGATTTTTTTGGAAAAAATCTGCCTTATATTGAAAGTAGGTTGATTTTATGCAGGATGTTAATAGTTCCATTATACTATCAATAGGAAGAGATGTTCTGGTTTGTAAACTATTATCACTATTTAAACTTTTCCTTACAATAGACAATGCTTCTTCATGCGGTACATTTATGAATAAACTTTCCACAACAAAGCTTATCAGTAAGTCAGTTCTTTTAATTTTCATATTCTTGATTAATTCTACAAAGTATGTAGAGTCCCTACCAAAAGACTGGGACTTGTATGCCAAAGGACTTAGAACTTTGAGAAGAAATCTTGCCAAATTTTGACAAGGTGAATCTCTAGAATTAACAATAGGCTTTAATGGAACATGATACTTATGGATTTTAGGTATACCATAAAGATAATAATTTTTTTTTAAATATACACTTGTAAGAATGCAAACTGATAATTAGAAGAGAGAAAACAGATGTGTCTAAGATAGCAGATGATATATGTGCCAATGAACATATGTTCAATTGGGAAAATACAAAAATATTGGATAGAGAAGAAAAGTACAAAGAACAAATTTAAAGAAGCTGCTCACATAATAATAGTAAAAAATCCCATAAGCCAATGTAGTATGACTACACATAATGTATGGAAACCAATAATCAAATTTTGCTCTTAGAAAAAAGTGGAGAAATCAGGATGAACCTCATAGATAAGTATATGAAATTACTATAGACTGCTACCTTTGGCAAGATGGCCCAGTTGGTTAGTGCATTACCTTAAAATTCAATACTCAGGAATCTAAGGCTCCAGGTTCAAATCCCATGTCTAGTACAGTCACTGGTTAGGCCAGAAATAATGTAAGCTCTCAAAACATTGTGCCTATACTAACATGTTTGATGTGTTATTACTAAAAGTTGAATGTATTTGGAATATTTAAATAAAGTTAAATTTTTGTAAAGACATTCAATTCACATGTTAGATGATGACAATAGTCCAATATAAATATACAACAAGAACACCATCATCACAAACCTTTAAAAAAACACAATGTATTTGGTATGGACCCAATATATAAAACCTTAGGCATTTTGAAAAATTATGTTTAAAGCTGGCCAAAGTAAAAAATCATTAACTTCATTGTGTAAATGTAAATCAGAATGGATATTTTCTAAAGGTTTGCATCTAAAACCTCTAATTCACTCTTAGAGAGCTGTGAAAAGTACTCAGAGAACAAATGAAGCCCTGTTAAGAAAAAGAATAAATGCTCAAAGGTTTTCTCATTATCAAACAATGCATTCCATTACTAATGTAAAATGTTATCTAAAAATTAAAGCAGTAAAAATCATATTTTACATTACATGAAAAAATTAAAAAATGCCAAAAGAATAAACTTGCTAACCTATGCGGTCATATCAAAAACTATAATGTACCAAGCAATGTATCAACTTCATCTGTTAAAAATCTCAGTTCTAATCATCAAACAGATACTGAAATATCTGTTATTGAAAGAGGATTAAATTTGGTCATAACACCATCTAATATCCCTTTATTAACTATAATGATAGCCAGTGAGAAAGTCACTCAAAAATTACCTTTAAAAGAAGCATCAAAATTATGACAGAGAATAAAAAGAGCACTTGCCAATCAACAAAAATTGAAGTCAAACATATTTTAGGGTGAGAGACAAGCAATTAAATCTCTCAAAGTAGATAAATCTGTAATTATTCTCCCTGCTGAGAAAGGCAATGCAACAGTTGTGATGGATACAACTGACTATGGCAACAAAATACAATAACTTCTTACAGCAAACTGATTTAGAAAATTGGCAAAAAAATCCAATACCAAGTATGGAAACAAAGTTACAAGCATTACTCAAAAAGCATCACAAGTACTTCACTGATTTAGAAAAAAGTAAAATATCATATTTCAGCAACATTCCTCATCTTTATGGTCTACCTGAAATCCATAAGGATCATGTTCCATTGAGACCTATTGTTAGTTCTAAAGATTCACCTTGCCAAAATTTGACAAGATTTCTTCTCAAAGTTATATGTCCTTTGGCATACAAGATGCAGTCCTTTGTCAGGGATTCAAGATACTCTGTATAATTAATCAAAACTATGAAAATTGAAAAAACTAACTTACTGGTAAGCTTTGATGTGGAAAGTTTATTCACAAATGTACCATGTGAAGAAGCATTGTCTATTGTAAAAAAAGATTGAATGGTGATAATAGTTTAAAAGCAGAATCCCTCATCCTATTGATAGTATAATGGAACTATTAACAGTCTTTATAAAATCAACCTACTTTCAATGTAACACAGAATTCTTCCAACCAAATCAAGGAAGGTCTATGGGCACACCAGTTTCTCCCCTGATTAGCAATATGTACCTGGTAGAACTTGAAACCTTAGCCATAAAAACTGTTCCATATCCATCTAATGTTTGGCTTCATTATGTGCATGATACCTTTATTGTATAGTCACATGATGAATCATTGCTACAAACTATCTGAAAACACATAAAAATATATCACCTTTAATTAAATTCATAATAGAATCAGAACAAGAACAAAAATTGGCATTCTTAGATGTTCTTGTGACAAGACTTCCATATGTCATCATCTAAACTACAGTTTACTGAACACCTAAACAGACAGTAAAATACCTAGCCTATACATCCAAACACACCAGAAAAATAAAACATGGGTTGATACTATTACTGTGGAACAGAGAAAAAAAGTTTCTTCAGAAACTAGCAATTTGGAAAAAGAAAAGATCTATATAAAACAAACTCTTATGAAAAATGGTTATCCATCAGCTGTTATTAAGAAAACATTAAATAGACAACAAAAGAACCAGCAAGTGAAAAGACAATTACTGGTACTGTAAGGTACCCATACATTCCAACAATATCAGACAAATTAAGGAAAATCTGCAATAAGTATAACATCAGATCAGCTTTTCACAGCCATATGACCCTGCAAGAAATTCTAACATCTACAAAGCATAAACTTTAAATCCTGTAAAAAATAATTACATCTATGAAATACCATGTGAATGTGGAAAAACATATATTCATGAGAACAGTCATCTTGAAAAGCACTTGCAAGAACACAAATTGATGATTAGAAAAGAGAAAACAGATGTTTTTATGGTAGCAGAGCATGTGTGTGCCAATGAAAATATGTTTAATTGGGAAAATACAAAATATTGGATAGAGAAGAACAGGTACAAAAAAGAAAATTTAAAAAAGCTGCTCACATCACAAATGGCAAAACATCCCATAAGCCTACCTACTGTAACTCTACATAATATATGGAAACCACTAATCAACTTTGCTCTAAGAAAAAAAGTGGAGAAATCAGGAGGATCACCATAGATAAGTAGATGAAATTACTACAGAAGTTTGCCTTTGGCAGGATGACTCAGTTGGTTAGAGCATTACCTTAAAATTCAATACTCAAGATTCTAAGAGTCCAGGTTCGAATCCCAGTACAGTTACTGTCACTGTCCAGGCCAGAAACACCTGAAGAAGAAGTGAGAATAATACCTCTTGAAATGTTGTGCATATACTAACGTATTTGATGAGCTATTACTAATAGGTGAATGTATTTGGAATATTTAAATAAAGTTAAATTTTTCTATAGACATTCAATACACATATTAGATGATGGAAATAGTCCAATATAAGAATACAAATAGATTTAGATATTTTACAGGTCAACATATATTTATAATTTTTGTTTATGAAGGGAATTTCACAATAAATTAAATCCATAACAATAATATAAAAACAATTTAATCTTATAAAAATATACTTTCAAAAATCAAAATAATTTTTTTGCATTCTATTATTTTCATGTTTACATTCAATTATTTTATTCATTTAATTTAATTTAGAATCAATATAAAAGTTCAAATTGTTTTTATATTACTCTTGTTATTGATTTAATTAAATGTGGAGATAATTCTTGTAAACATACACTATATGTATATGGATTTGCAAATATTTAGAAAATTATTATATATTTTTAGTTTATAATTCTTTGCACGAATTATAACTGGTGTTTACATTGTTTTCAATTTTTATGACAATAGTTTTTAGAACTGTTTGTAGAAGATTTAGTGAAACTAAAATCAAGAGGCATACAGGTTTGATTAGTAAAATTTTAAATTTAAATTAGTTAAATGCAATAGCTTCCACTACATGGAATCTTCATTTACAGTATGCTGATGATTGTGCAACTTTTGTCAATACAAAAGACAATTTTCCAATGTACATAATATACTGAATGCAAAATATAATACTTTGATTTAGTGATTAATATTCAAAAATTCAAGTTTTTTATCAGCCAATGTTAGAAAAAAAATTCTTATTTATTTTTTTTTTTTTGCATAGATGATTATCAACTTTAGTGGCTATATATGATATGTGATATCTCTATAATTTTTCAAATGCCTTAATTTTATTTTATTTTTTTAATTAAATGGATAACTATTTCAGTATTTTTCTAAATATGTCTCTATTTTACATATATCAAATTAGTTTGGATTGAGCTCAGTAGTTGATTAAATGTTACCCCTCTTTTCAGATTGAGTAATATCCCTTACTATTTGTAGTCTAAAAAGATTTTTTTAATTTTCAAATGACACTTTTTTCTGTTTTTAAGACAAATATTATAAAAAAATATTATGAAGGTAACAATATTAAAAAGTCAATTTATTTTATTATAATAACTTATTAAAGAAGGAATCAGTTAAATCTAGTTAAATTAAAAAAAATATTGTTTTAATTTTTGCAATTTTATGGCTATATTTTTATACAAATATTTTAATACATATTATAATAAAAATATAAAACAATTACTCCTCTTAGAAAAAGTATGAGATACTGCTTGTAGTCTGAAGGTTACTATACCATGTTGTAGCCATTTTAACTAAAACAGAAACCTTAGATATTGAAGTACAATATAGAATCTAATATTCTGCCGGCAGAAAAATTACTGCAATTAAATTAAATGTATATAGAGTTGTAATTTTATCTACTTTATTGAAGTGAGAATTGGATAAAGGCATTAGAAAATTTTAATTTAAGAATGCTAAAATCATAAAACCAATTAATATGTTTTGCAACTTGATGGATGTGGTTGTATTGGATACATAAAACAAATGAACAATACAAAACTTCCTAAAAATGTTTCATGGTAAAGTTGTGCATGGATTTTGTGGTGAATGTAGATCTCATCTACAGTATAAGGATTATCTCAAATGAATTTTAAGCAAGTATGATATTAATTGTTTCCATAGAAAATGTATGACAGAAAATACAATATATTGGAGAATTACAAGTAGATATGGTTTTGAAGTATTTCAGAAAAAAAGTTTTCTGCAAAAAAATAAAAGACAGCATTGTAAAATATCAATCAAAAAATAGAAAAATGTTTTATATGTGGTTATATTTATAAATTACATGTTATTTTTTATTTTTATTGTAAAATTAATTTCAAGAGCAATGTATTTTTTTTTTTTGTTTTCACTTTTTTTTCCTTGAAGTTGTAATGGATAATGGCTGCTATTTGTATGTTATTATGTAAATAAAACTAGATCTTGATAATGTCCATAAAATATGGTCAAAATATAGAATAAAATACACATTATCATATAATTAGATTCCAACCAGTCACAACCTAAACATTCACAGTAAATATAGTAATCAATATTTCTCACTGCTGTCAAGGCAACCTTCTCACATTTTAAATAGCAAGAATGGAAATCCATTCTTAGTAATGGTCCATTATAATAATTATCACTTTCTTATACACAATCTGATGTTATCTATCTCACTCCTCATTTCTCACAACACATTATATGTCATTAAATTTATATAGAACTTAAAAGATAAGTTAACCTGAAGGCATATCTAATCTTTTTTTCAAACTAAATTTTTAAATATTATGAAAGATTTTACTAAAGACAAAAATTAAAGAATATTTACTATAAAAATACATCAGTATTTTTTTTATATTTATCTTTCTCCACTCTCTTTTTCACTCAGATTGCTTCATCTTCCCTCATTACATATATTGGTTTCTTCTACATAACTGTTCTCATTATCAGGTTTTATTTTAACTTAGCTTAGCATGCCATAAAACAGTAAAAGAAAAGATCTACTTAATAAAATTCTAATTCGTTTATTACATACAAAATGTTTACAATTATATGTCTTGTTGATATACTAATACAATCTATATTTTATAACAAGAGTTTACATATTTATCTAAGTGTATTAATGATATTAATATATTCTGTATTTATGTATACATTTAATTGTCTTATTCTTTTTTAATAACTAATTTTTCTTTAATTATCATCAACTATCTTATTTATTAACAGTATTTTTTTTTAATTTCAGATTTATTGTAACCAAATAATTTATGTATGACTGATCTAATAGGGATATTCATTTCACATTCTATGGTATATTTAACAACAATATTATAGATGTACAACATGTATATTTAATGATTGCATATAATAATATCATTGTCATGAAATAATATCATCATCATTATTATTTTAAGTGAATATAATAAAATGGATTTACATAAATTCATATTTCTTAAAAGAATTCCATGTTTTAGTATTATGTCAAACCTCTTGGTTTGTATTAATAATTTTAATGCTTAATAAAAATTTAAATTTAGCATGTCTTCTAGTAAATAAACATCAATATTCTTGTAATATAATCAAAATAATATCTACTTGTTAATGCAGTTATCGATTTAATTTTGGTGCATACTAATCTGTCATCCATCCACAATCAGGATTTTACAGATCATATAATATGAATTTCTCTTGTATCAGTGTTCCTACTTTAATGAAATCTATCAAATGCCTTTGTTTTATGCATGAATGCAACTGAGTTTCTTCATAGTAATTTTTCTGCCTAAACAAAATGTTTGAGATCATCAATCTTATGTGTTGTATAAAAAATTCAAAAAAACAACAACAGAATATTTGAATTCACAGTAATAATACTATTGTTTCCAACAATTTTTGACAAAATCTACTAACTGTAGTAATATGTGCTTTAAAGCCTTAAAAAAGTAAAAAATGATATTTCCATGGTATTTCTGTAAGAATGCCATCTAGTAAATAATGAGAGTTTTTCCTCTGAATACAGTTGGAGCACTAAAACACTGATATCATTATACAAAACAAATTTTGAGAATATAACCAGGTATTTCATAAATAGAAGATAGGAAATTAAACATTACAGCAAATCCATTACCATGCATTCTAATTTCATTGACTACTTTATCCTTCCAAAATATTTGTAGCTTTCCATTGATTCTATTAATGTCCTTTGTTTAGAAAGATAATTTCACCAACATCAGCTTTATCAATCTTAAAGCTTCAAAGTATCTTAGCCATGAATGCTGAACTCAGTATTCATTTGAAGAGTTTTTATCAAATGCATTCTGTACATTCAAACATTTATTTAAAAATGTATATAAATCTTACTTTTAGTATTTCCTTTGCCTTCTGATTTACACTACTACTTTAATCTGACAGGTATATTAATCTTGACAGTCTGGGTGAGATAGAGCATTTATACTATATTTTCTAGGCTTCTATGAAATAGAAAAATACCTAAATATGACTGACTAAACATGAAATATTCACCTGTCTAAGATCAAGTTTCAAATTGATTCATTAGTGATTGTACTGTCCCAAGGAAAAGTCACAACTAAGAACTATCAGCTTACTAAGCCTATATCTGCTTTTCTTGAGCAAAAAAAATAAATAAAAGATTTGGAGTCAGAACATGGCATTGTAGTTCAGAGGTGAAAATATTGCTGAAACAAATAACAATGCAATTATCACCATAAGTATAGGGATATGACTGCTGATATAAATGGCTAAAAATGATCAAGCACTACTATAACTTAAATTAGTAAAGAAGAAAACTAAGGAGACAGAAAATATTGTTTATATATGAACAGTAATTAGCCTTTAGTGAACAATGCAACAGAAGATACATCTGAATCAATAGCATTTATTTAATATTCCCAGTTAATCTTCATATCTTAAAATCATTCTGCCATATACTATCTGTGAAATTCATTGATAGCTTGGGGATAGAAAACATATCATCATAAAAGATATTTGAATATAAATGATTTTAAACAATGAAAAGGTAGTGAAAGTTTTACAAGACATGTTTTAGAAAATGTTTACCCTTTTGTAGGCTATTTAAAAATGTTTTTCTATATACCAATTTATTTTATAAATGCTTTAATCAATCCGTAGCAGAAAGCTTTAAAGTACTTACATTTTATGATAACATTGACAAAACATTTCTTGACTTCTACTTACATATTACTTTTAAATATAAAATTTATTTCCCCAATTTCAGCTGTGACATCTTGTGTAAATTTGAGAAAGCAATAGATGCTTGATAGTAGTATTTAGAAATCTCTATCAAGTAATATCCTATATCTATCTCCAGATTAGATTCTAACTCGTGATTTTCATCACTGAGGAGTTTTGAATGTGAATATAATACTATAAAATTTCTAGATATACTAGTATGGGAGTATTAATAGGGCAACACTACATGGTGATTGATTATTGATGATCAAAATTACGTTAGATGGCAGAACTGCATTAATTTAAAACTAATGAAACTCATTTGCAAACGACATTGTTTATCTTTCAAGTTATAATAAACATTTAAATAAACTTATATTTATATATTTACAAAATAGCGTTTTTGTTTTAATGTGAAACCTTAACTAATATTATCATCATTAAACATTTCATGTAAAAAATTTCAATAATAATGTTTTAAATAATAATTATCTTGAGTTATTTTTGTGCTTCTTTTCTTTAACTCAAGCCCATAATTTTATTTTGATTAGTGTCTGGAGGATATCCACTTTGCTATCGTAAATTTAAAAATTGACAGTGATTCATATTTTTGATAAAAATGATAAAAATATAATTAGACTTCAATATTCGGTAATGAAAAATAATTAAATCGAGGAAAAGATTGATAGTAGATATTAAATCCATATTATGCATAAATTACATATAAAATGATCATGATTAGAATATATAACCCTTTATTGATTATATTAAATATCAATCACTTTCAGTTATCTTGATTATCAGAAAAAATAAATGATATATGAGCAACATCTTGTTGACATGTTACAATTCGGGTGTTAAAATAAAAACATAATTTTATAAATCAAGTCATTGCTTGAAAATTATTTTTACAAAAGATATATTTGAAACAAACTATTTTTAAAAACAATAAATAATGCAAAGAATAATAAAAATAAGTATGTGGTTAGGAAAAATATTAAATAACATAAAATTTATAAATTATAAGAAAAAAAACAGTAACGTGTCAAGAATACTATAATTGTAGTAATCTTATTTATTAATAGTAGAAACAGTTTTTTTTAGTTAATTGTATATGGATGAGATTGTAATAAAAACAAAACAGAAACGAAGATTTTAAATAATAAATTAAAAATACAGGAATCAACAATATATATATATAAACAAAAGCAAATTGTGTATAATGATACCAAATAAATCTCCACATGATAGTCCACCTAATATGAAATCTAATAATCAATAAATATTAGAAGGTTGCACATTTTAATCTATATCCAGTGCTTTCACATTCAATATCCTTATATTAACTTCAGCTGATGGACTTCATCAGTGAAATCTGAAGGCAGTGCACCAGAATCTTCGGATCAAATGCCCTTTTCCAGCAGTCAATTTTTATCTCTTTGGTTAACTATAAACTATTAGCTCAAATTAAAAACAATAATGTTTTTGAATTTAAGCTAATTAGCTTGTATAGATATGCAAACCCGAATTCAGTTGACCATCTACTTTTTGGGGGGTCTTTGGTTTTTGAATAATCACAGACATTTCTATTATTTGGCTAAGATTAATATTAATCCATTAAAGCATCATATGATCAGCATTTCTTAACTTATACAAACTATTAAAATAGTAGTAATTTTTTACATGAGTGACAATTAGTGTAAACTTTAATAATCAATAGATACAGATAAATTATCTTGAATTGAAAAATCAGTTTGGGCTAATAGCTTTATAGTTCACCAAAATCCAAAGATCCATGTGCAGTGCACCTATATTCAAAGCTCCTCACAGATGAAAGCCATACACTAGAAATTAGTCTGAGAATATTGGAAAGGAAGACCTGGTTGAGGATTAAAATGTACAATCTTCTAGCATCTACCAATTACTATATCTTGTTCTAAGTGGTGCTATATATAGAAAACATGTGGCATAAAGAAATGGTGATCATTAGACATTTCATTGGCTTAATGTATAATGAATGAGTGAGAATCATGAATCACCAAACATACAATCTAGTGAATATCATCAAAAAGAAAAAAAACACAAAATATATATAAACTTAACAAATCTTCTAAAAAATGTAATGGAGAGACAAAGAAAAATTAAATTTAATAATCAAATAAAATTGATAAAATGTTTTAAATCAAGATTATGATGATAGCTATTAATCGTTATGAATATATATATATATATATATATATATATATATATATATATATATATATATATATATATATATATATATATATATAGTAACTGTTTGGGTTACATGGTACACCCATAATAATATAGTGTGTGTCTATATATATATAAAGTAAAGGAAAAGTAGAAATAAACACAGACATAAATTTTTGTAGATATTTTTCTATATTTCCTAAAATAAAATAATAATAATAAGTAAAGGGTTAAATAATAACTCTGATTTAAAATAAAAATTGTTTTATAAATTAAACTTTTAACAGGTCTGATAAATATTATTTGTAATTCTGATTTTGAAATTTAAATGTAAGCATGTTTTTTTTGATAATTTTGAAAAAAAATGTCTATTTTTGAAATCTTTAATTAATTTGTAAATTTTTATTGTCTAAGTGAAAACATGTATATGTTTTCAAAGGGATTAGAGAGATAAAAATAAAAACTCTGTTTTCAATCAAGGTGTTATAATCACATTAGATGATTCTATAAAAGGGCTGATAACAAAATTAGCTCCAGTCTGGGTAATGATTTTTGAAGAGATGCAGTCTAGATAATAGTTTTTTGTAAGAAGGGTCAGCTGAAAAGTTGGTTATAATATTTTGTTGCAGCTTGGCAGTTGGTTTTAGCTGATCATAGAGTTGGCAGAATAGCTACCATGAACTGATATAGCTGAAGGCAGGACATTAGATTCAGGAGCTGCTAATATTTCCTTCACAGGAGTTTGAATTCACATGGAGAAAATGACCCACTTCTTTGTGCTGAAATTCATAGCCTTAAATGTGGAGAAGACAGCTGCTTGCCTGGAACAGTTCTACACAGACGGGAGACCAACTACTGACCAACATTATACATGGATTACATTTTTCCTGATTATGACAGTCACTAAAAATTAAACTCACCAAGAAAAATCTTCCAGCTTGCTGAAGAATTAATTACACATATGCTGCATCAGATATATGCAGAGAAACACACCTAAACATATATATAGCTGGTGAGTTATTTTAAAAGAATTCATTTAAAAAGACATATATAGAACAATATTATTTTAAAGTCGGTTAAAAATTTATATATTTTAAAAGAATATAAAGTAATTTTGCTTGAATTATAATTAAGAGTCAAGAATAATTCATTGTTCATTAAAGGCAAAAGAGATGTTTTTGAACAATAATTCTCTTGGACATTATTTTGAAAAATTTATATTAAAAAAAAAAGTAAAGAATTGATGATTCAATAATTTAATTCAAAAACGTTGATAATTAATCAACAAATACCTGTCAAAAATTGACTATACTTTTGAGAACTTATAAATTGAAACTAATTTTAAATTATATCTATATTTTGTTTATACACACACATATATGTATGAAATTGGTGCATATTTTCAAAAGAATTTAATAATGAAAATATAATATTATTGCTGTTAAGTTAAAATGTAATGTAAACATCAGTGTGCGTATATACATGCACACTGTAAAATTATAATCATTTTTTTGTTAGTGAATATTAATTGTATATTATAAATCGCGCATCTGTGTGCATCACATATGTAAACCAATGTAACAATTTAAATTTTGAATAGCAATTATGTAAATCGCAATGTGGTTATTTGAAAATTTGTATTGTAATCAAAATCAGAAAGTTTATATGTGTGTAATTTTATTTTTATAAAACCTTAATTTTTTTTTGTTAATAATAAACTTATTTAATTGTTAAAATCATTTACATCATCTCTTGGTCACATACAGTAATAGAGCTTGTGTTCTTTGAGCTAGATTCATGGACAGATAAATGGGAAAGTGTATTTAGTGCTTTGGGGCATCCAGTGATGATCAATCATCATCCTGGTTGGTGCAAAAGAGAATACTCTTTAAAGCCCATGCACTATGTTTTATTTAGTTTAGCCTTATTGGAATTAAGTTTATAGTTGGCCAGTACAAGTGGCCTGAGCATTGATGATGATCAGCATGTTTTAATGTCCCATTTTTTTTTTTTTTTTTTTTATATTTTAATGGATGGGCACTAAGCTGGTGCATCCAAGTTATGTTTAAATAATTGTCCAAGGTGGCAAAGGCTCAATAGTCAGCCTGGTCTACAGAAGACCCATTTCCAATCCAGTCACAAGGTTGACTGTTGATTTATATTTTTTATTGTTCAAATCCAGTCACAAGATTGTCTGTTGATATATTGTACTGATTTGTTTATTCCCATCAATGATGATGATGGATGGTTATTTCTCTTGAGTATTTACTTATACTGATACTTATTTTATAAGGCTGGTTGAATTTATAATTATGCTTTTAGTTGCTCTTCTGAGTTAGCTGTCTAATCTCTCAATGATCTCAATAATCTCTTGATCTCATGCTACCCTTAAATATTTTATACTTATACATACTATTGTAAACTATTGATATTTCATTATAAATTGACTTGGGGTTGGTGATGATAAACCCATCACCCCAAGTTCACTTTGATACCCCCTATCCCATTACAATATATATATATATATATATATATTCCCTAGATGGAGCTTACGACTAGCTCCAAACAAGCTTTAATTATAAGTGCCAATAGAGAAAAAATTCAAAATCTCTATCATACTATCCTCATCTCCAGACATATATATATATATATATTGTATACAAGGAGATGAGGATATATCATCTCCAGACATATATATATATATATATATATACAATATATATATATATCATCAAGAATGGTAAAAAGTTTAATCCATTGTCTGCTTTTTTACATATTTAAATAAATGATGATATAAAATATTTTTATAAAACATTAATAATTATATATATTGAAGCTGGAAATATAGTACATATTTTTGCTTCACCTAGTCCCAATGTCATCAGCACTAGTCTGGGTTTGAACCCAATCTTACATTAACTGACACCCACCTCATAATAGGTGGAAGTATATTTTTAATATTATAATCTTTTATATTTCATTAATTTTATTTTATAATTAAAACTAACCTTTTATAATAGTTTATTTATTTTGTATTTAAGTAATAACCTGTATATTTATACTTTACATTTGTCCAATATAATAATATTAAATCGTGCTTTCACACTTCCAACGTAAAGCTATAACAACAAATTGAAAATTAAATTTAATGGCTAAGCACTTTCAAGAAGATGTACTTCTCATATTCATAGCCAGTTATGATCCTTTCTTTGAAATCATTATATAAATAAATCTGATATGCAAATTATATGCAAATGAGTCACTAAGACCATCTTTTAGATATCACAAAACATGCATCTTTACGATTAATGGTGAAAGAGTCCTCTGCTATAAAGTATTTGTAAAAAAATGTATATTGTGTTTATTTTGTTAAATTGAATTGAACCCTGGATATCTATAAAATGTTACAAATATTTTAAATTCTTTTATTAAAATTCATTTTTCTTCAATTAATCAGTTGATAACATCTTATATTTATCTTTTAATCAATGTACATTAGAGAGTCAATTACTTCAACAATGTAATATTTGTAAGGAATGTTTTGTAAATTCTGCTTAAGTTTATGTCAAATATAAGTTTGAAAGTCATTGTACCAAATTCCTAAAATTTTTCTGAATAAAATCTACATTTTGTTAATCTAAACCTTAATTAAATAGATTTTGTTAGTACAATGACTGATAAATTTAATATGCTTGTTGTTTTTTTTTTTTTAAATTAGCAAATCAACCCTTGAGGCATGTTCATGCAGAATTACAGATTCAATCCTATAGATAAAGACCAGAACACATAAATAGTGGAAAATTTAATAAGGATTATTATTGAGTTTTATCTGAATAGAGTAGTTTAAATTTACAGTACATCATAATTAAAGAAATGACGGGGTAAAAAGATCGGCATTGCTCCCTGGAGCTCTGTTTCCACCAGCCTATCAATGCCTTTCCAGTGCTTTCAAAATCTAGCCAGAGACTGTCTGTGTCAAAGAAGCCTGCAAATGATCTGAATGTATAAATGCCTGTTTCAAGCCATGGAATGCCTACTGACTGATTTTGAGGTAACATCCAATTCACCACAAGCGATTGATTCTATTTTACTTGTTTAAATCAATGTTAATTTATATTTATATTATCTATATCTGGTTCTACAACTTAGTTTTAAAATGCGTCTTAATTTTTTTTCTTAAATTTAAAATATCAATTCTTCTAAAATCTCACATTATTTTGATGCAGCAAATTAAATTAATTTTTGTTGGTTTATTTAGAATATTTGACTTACTAAAATTGCCAAGTACAAAACTCAATGAGAAACTTAACTTTAAATTCCCTCCCTCTTATTTTCTGCAGTTAAAAATTATTACAGGAGACTTAATTCCATAAATTAATTAATTAAATAAAGCTCATTTAGTTTTGTACCTTATATTATAAATTTGTTTTAAATGATCAAAATTATTTTAAAAATTAGATGTGTTATTATTACCTCCAATTTAAAATTGCCCTCATAATTAAATCAGTTAGTTAAACCTATTACAATTTCTGTAAAACGTATATCTTGAAAGAAAATTGTTGAAAGCATTTTATCAGTATATGTTTCATACATATATATTTTATTTGTCAAAAAATAGTAAAATTCGATGTATAAGTTATTAGGCTGCATATTGTCAAACTTACCAGAAGTGAGTTTGATATTTAATACCCAGTTTGTTTATATTAATTAAAAGACTGATTTATTTGGCAATCTTCAACGACGAGCTATTTAATAACTTATTAATAAATGAAATATTTGGAACGTGTGGAAAGCAATTTATATTTTAGTTTTAATTCTTGCCTTCCTTTTGTATTGTAAATTATGATCCATTTAGTAAAGGCCTAATGTTTGTGGGACTTTCCATTATGGCAGGGAGATAGTTTAATTAGAAATTAAGTTATTAATTTTGTTAGTGATACACTATCTATCTATATATGTCCAAGGCATTACATACTTATAGCTGCAACTTTTCATTTATTATTTTGCTTTGCTAATTACCTCTTATGACCTTTGGAAATTTAACTGACCAGTCCAACCTTTTACTCTCCCTCAAAGTAGACATAGTTCATACCAAGGGATCCATTTTCAGGCATTGCCATTAATATGTGTTTGGGAATTCCAGCACATCACATTTATTATTATTATTTAGAGACATGCTTTGGCTGGAAGGCCAACATTTCTCTTATCTACCTGTACATATCAGGAATTTCTTTTAGTAAAGCCACCCAGAGGTTCATAACAGACCTAATTTATTTTTGTTGTAATCTATAACAGCATATTGCCTTCTTCATCATTTTATATTTTTATTTAGAAAACCTGAAATGCTCTCTGCCATGATGGCACATCCTTCACAAACAAATTTCTTAATTAATTAAATCTGACTGTATAATTGTCAATTATTTATTTAAGAACTATTTTGCTTCCCACACTCATTATATAAAAATGATTTTAAATGTAATAATGTTTTAAATGCACATCTTTCACATCTTGTAATATATATAAATATAAACAGATTTATTTGTAATATCTTGAAGAGGGCTAATAATATTTTATTGCTGATTGGTTTTTGGCCGACCAATTAACAAACTTTTACATTGTTTGTCAAAGCCGCATCAAAATGAATTAAAGAAAATAACCAAGTTGTATAAACAAAGACTTAACTTATTTTGTACTAAATTCCTTAATAAATTCCTATAATATTGTTATTTTAAATAAACTTAGTTTGTCATCACTCCCAATCTCTAAGGTTAATTACTCTATTTATTTAAATATTTCTTTGATTTAAATTCACTTCTTTGTAATTTTGCCATAAAGAATTATCATTATTACGGTTCAAACCATTAGTAATGGATCAAATCATATCTGTACCATTCTGCAATCGTCAGAATCCATTAAATCATTGATTTTTCATATAAACCCTTTTATTATTTTGAGTCTCTATGTGAACCATGACCTCCAGCTGGGACAGAATAAAACCAAGCACTGCTAGTGTCATCATAAACGTTATCTATTAGTCAGAGAGGAAATAGTTTAGGCAAATAGGTTAGGATTCATCCTTGTCCTGATATATGTATCTTGTTCATGGTTGGATTCAAGGTACTTTTGCTTGGATTGTTGGTCTTGTTAAATGAATACACGATTTTGACCGGCACAATATATATAAACAATTATAATACAGAAAAGCTCTTTTTGGCAAATATTGATTTTAACTTTTTTCATTGTGCAATAACTATTTTACAATTTCAATTTGCATTGCCTATATAGTGACATCTATTTGCAGTATATACAAGGTAGATGAAAAAACACTGTATAAATATATACCACATAATTTTCCATTCATTTATTATTAGCCAAGTATTAGTTAAATTAATTGTTATATATATATATATATATATATATATATATATATATATATATATATATATATCATATAATATACAATCATATTTGTTGTAATTAATATATAAAGCAAATATAGTATTACAATAAATTGCAGTTTGTAATGTAATAATTGACTATTTGTTAGTCTGCATTACAGTGACATGTTTATTTCGTGTTTAAAAAAGTTTATTTAAACTTTATTGTATCAATACTTCATACTCTGTAGTCAAGTTGCAATTTTTAAGTGTCCATATATATTCAATGGACCATTAGTAAGAGTGGATTTCCATTCTTGCTATTAAAAGGTGAGAAGGTTGCCTTGACAGTAGTGAGAAGTATTGATTACTATCTTTACTGTGAATATTTATGTGGTTACTGGTGGTTTCTAATGATATATATATATATATATATATATATGGTTTCTAATGATATATATATATTGTGCCCTTGTCTGTAGGTCATAGGTAGGGTAGAAAGGTCAATTATTAAAAAATTTTAAATTTTAAGTTATATTTGTAAGATATATAAATAATAATAAGAGAATGAGATTTTATAGTACAATTTAAAGCTAAAAATACCTGGTAGGTAACAATGTAATATATTATTTTAAAAGAAAACAGTTAAATAAAGCATAAATATCATTGCTGATGGTTGTGAAAGCTGGCCATATAAAATAATACAGCTATAGATAGTTAAAAGTATATCAATTATTTAATATAATATTTTAAAACTAATAAATTAAATAAATACTATATGTAGTGTATAATTATATTTAATAATCAAATTTAATAGAGTATAATTTATTAATAAACTGTGGGATGGTGAGAATTATATTTAGTTCTACATTTTAAAATTATTTTCTAAATTTTTTATAAAATATATCAGTTTTGGTAATTTAAACCAAGACGTAAATAAAAATCATTTGATAAAGTTAGTAGACACGTGACCGTATATTACATGCCTTCACACACACTCTTGTTAAAATAATAATAAACTGTGTGAATTTAAAACTAGATATAATTGCCATCGATCTTTAAAGTGAAAGTTAAAAATATTAAATATTGTTTTAATAATTATTTTAAAACTTAGATGATTTTTTTTATATAAAACTATAATTGAATTTAAAAATATTGGTATAAATATTCCAGACACTACGTCATCAATTCTTAATTTTAAAACATCCATTCTGTTATCAAAATAAAATGAATAAATTGTTCGCGCTAAAATAAATATTAACCAATCAAAGGATGTAAAATTAACAGACAAAAATCTAAGAATTATATAGAGCGGGAGAAGTAATGTGTAAGTGAAAGAGAAAGTAACAAAATTTTTATGGCTGGTAACATCGTAGCTGAACAGTAATATAAATTTATAATTTCGGATTTATTCTAAAAGTTATTCTGTAATATATAATATATTTTTGACTACAGAGATATGTATTGCTAATTTTAAGTTTATCTTACCAGGAAATTTTATTCAAATTTAACCAGAAAGCCTACAGTAACATGGAAGTACAAGAAAAAATATTTAAAGTGATTGCTGAAAGAAAAATAATTGGAAATCATCTTAATGCCACTTTAGTTGTGCTCAACCTGAAACTTAATCTTATAACTGAAAGGAATACAATTGGGACGATATGTGAAAAATCTGAAAAAGAAGCTGCTGGTCGTCAAGAACAATTTATGACGATAAATTTACAGAGCTATCTTAAAACTAAATTATACTTCTCTATGAACAAAATTTTAATATGCGTTCTAGTATCAAGAAAAATAACGGTGGAGAAGGAATGTTTATTTTGTAAAGAAACATTATTAAAAGATATAGTTCCAGAATTGTGAAATAAAGGAAAGTAAAAAGATTAAAGTGCTATATGTATTTTATAGAAAAAGAGCTGAAACCTTTATCCAATAAGAAGAAAAAAATATTATAAAGTATTCAATAAAGAAAAATGCTTGATTTAAAATGTTAAAATTAAATTGCTCAACTAAATGAAAATGGATCCATGGAAACCAAAATTTTATTGAAGATTTTAAAAGTCCGTACAAGATGCATCGGGGGAAACCAGACGCGCGGGAAAAAGCTAGCAGACTATGTTGAAGGAGACATCAAGAATTAATAAGTGTATAAAATATTGAGAAAACTAAGGATCATCGTCGATGAAGATTATTAAACAGAGTTATTTTTTTATAGAACATTAAGTGACTGAATGAAAAATAAAGTATATATTTTTTTAGCTTTACTATGAACAATTTACAAGCAAGTTCGACAAAGCAGTATCGTAAATATAATTTAATATTTTTATTTGATTGTATTTAAAATATAAAAAATCTATATTAGCTTAGGGAAACATATAAACATGAATTTAAGAATAATGAGATTTTAAATATAATAGCTTAATAGAATGATAGAAATATTATTATAAAAATAAAATGTATGTATGGAAGTTTTAAATATCTACAAGAAGTAATGGAATGGTGAAGCCTTCAGAATACGATCAAGAAGATAGAGATCGTTTTGGTAATTTTGATATTATTGATAATGCATAATGTATTTTTTTTTTAGGTCATCTATTAATGAAGAATGATGTATGAAAGTTTTTTTAAATTATAAGTACACATTATATCCAACATTAAAACATATATTTGAGATAGTAGTAATTTTAAATGTGCATGCAATAAGTTGTTTTAAAAATATAATTAATAATAAGTATCATAATAATTATGTGATTCTTTTGAACTTTTATGTTGCAAAATCTTCAGATAATTTTAAAATAGTTGGTATATTATAAATATACGAGATAAGTAGTAAAAGATTTTCTTAAGAATAGCTGTATAGTTTGAACTAAAAATGAATTTTATTATTGTTAGAAATGTAGACAGAAATTTGTCGATGTACTGCATAGATAAATCTAGAGAAATAAAATCGGATAGTGACTTGGTAGTACTGGTGTAGAGAAAACCAAGATGATGTTTTTTGCCAAGAAATAAGAAAAATCAAATATTTGGATCATAATATTTTGTGTGATTTCAGTATAGCTAACTAAGTCCTATCACTGAACACATATATTTTGGACAGTGTTTTTACGTATCTTTGAAACTTTTTGATGTTATATAAAGCTGAAGGAATAGCTTTAGCATCACTCCTATAGTAGAGGTGGATAGACAGATAAAGGTCACTCCTCTATGGTGTTCTTTAAATTCACTGTGCCATCATTGTCAAGTTTTATGACGGATAATATTCTAGTTGTTTTGATCCTGCGCATCTATTTTCGCTATCCTTGTTTCATGAATATACATCGTCAGGAAGATATTTTTATAGAAATGATACATAAAATAGAAATGAGGCTAGGTTGTCGTTATGTAAGAATAGTTTATTTACTAGAATGAGTTAGAATTGTTATTTTAAAAGTGAAAGTATAAATGTCATAAGGAGATGAAGAATCATATGATATAATTTTAAAAAGTAATTCTGAAATGAATATAAGATTTTAAAAGAAAAATCTAAACAAAGTTTTTTAAAGTAATAATAAAATTTTAATATTTTATATGATATTTAAAAATAGAGATTGCATGTTGGTTGAAAAATGATTCAATAATGTGTAACTGATATATGTATTTGTGCATGGTGTGTTAATGATTATAATTACCATACGAAGCAAAGGCTTGGATAAGTATTGGATTAATAATTATTGTATAGTCAATAATAAAACGGAAACATCAAAATTTCAGGAAGGGTTTGAATCTTTAGGATTCCATACGAATAATAATATAAAATAGAATTTTATGATTTTGTATAATTTTTACTACGAAGGTAAAAATTTTTGTAAAAATATAATTTTAAAATTAATAGAGATATAAAGTATTAATGATAATTATTGATAGATACATTTTTTTGTAACAAGCTAAACTAAAATCAGATATCAAATAATAATAATACTGTATAAGAGTTTAAAAAATAAAATAAGTAGAAATTTAATGTTAAGAGATAAACTAGTAAAGTAATTTTGTAACAGGAAAGTAGGGATATCCGATGTACATAATGTAAATATTGTTATTTGTATAATTATTAATAAACTATGTTGTAAATTTATTTGTAAGCTTCGTGTCTTAGTTATATTTCTCCACATGGAATGCATGATATCGCAATACACATTTATAATCGCAACAGACATATAATTTTGCACAAGGTAGATAAACATAAAAGTGTTATAATAATTTTTGAAAATTTATTTGTATGATAAAATTAAAGGATTATAATTATATCGTTTATTGGTCATAAGTTGGTTGCCACAATATTAAAATAAATTATATGCTAATATTACAACACGTATTTTGATTGTCAGATTATTAAATACTACCACGAACGTAATATTTATTTATTTATTTCATTTAAGAAGAAATAGGATTACATTATACTATTATTATCATTATTCTTATTTATTATTGTTAGTTGTTACGTAGTGAATTTATGACATAAAATTCCCTTCTCATAGTTTACTACCGTAATTTAAATCAGTTTAAATGCAATTTTTGAACCTGAGATTTATTTGATTTGATTTTATTTCATTTATTTACTTAAATTATTTAATTGAGTTAGATTATTATTACCAAGAATAATAAGATATGATTATTATCTTAATCGGAATGAAAAGAGCTTGGAAAGTCATAAGAATACCATAAGTTGATTATTTAGTATAGTGTTCTTATGCCATTGGGATAGTATCATGTGGATATATCTCAATGTAGTCTGTCTCGCTCCCCGTGTCGTCGCTCCATGTCTCATGAAAATAATAAATTTTTAATAATATAACTGTATTTATATTTTAAAGTTTAGAGCTAGTAGTAATCATTTTTAATAAACTTTAATTTCATTCATTTTGTTAAGACTGAGCTAGAGAGAACCCGGAATATTTATGAGAAATAAGAATCCTAAAATAAATTGTTTTCTATGGAGTACGCGCGTGAGAGAGGCGACGGGGGAGGAGGGTACAATATATATATATATATATATATATATAGCATCAATTATTTAACTAAAGCTTGTCTAACGATAGATGAATGAAAATTTATGTAATATACATTTGTACATTTTTTTTCTCTTCCTTGTATATATTGTATTACTGTCATAAAATGATGTAATTAATTTTATATAAAACTGATGTTTTTGTGGCTGCAATGCAGACTAAACTTGTAAATTGTTCCAAAGATTAAAATCAATATTTGTCAAAAAAAAGCTTTTTTGCATTATTATTATTCATAACTACTATAGAATGGCTTCGTTTGATGTTACTGGACTTTACAGTTCTGTCAACAGAGTCTGGTTTATCAACATTATTCAGAAAACAATTATTGACAAAAGAGCCTACTTCATTACAGATATATTATGGTGGATTAATGCTGACCTCTGCACTTAATTTAAGGACAAAATATTCTTTATGCTTATGAACTGGCCTACTATGATCTGTCAGTGGAGTCATATGGAGTTTGGTCATGGATATATTGAAAACCAGACCATTCAACCCCGTTAACTTCTCATAGAGACATTATCTATACCATATATGTTGATGACATTTTCATCTGCTTCCCCCCCCCCCCCATTTGATTCTCAAAATGTTCAATAATTTCAAATATTCCCCTGATATTAAATGGACAGGTGAGGACAAGATAACCAATAGTGAAATTAAACAAACAATCTCACTGCACTGATTATTCAGTGGTGGTTAAGCCCATCAGTGTTAGAGGCTACTTGTATCCACAGTCAAAAATCCCATTTTAATATGAAGTATCTGGCTTCAAGGCTTTTTCATTTAGAAACTTTAAACTATGCAAATTTATAGTAGACCCTGCTTACAAAAGAGACTCAATTCAGGTAGGTTATTTCACCCCTATGCTCAACAACCAAATTAGGGCATCCTCTAATAGATACAAATGTGTCAGACCAACTGAACCAACACCCTAGATCCATATGCTATTTATTACCAACATGCATTTAAAATTAAAGATTAAAGACTTGGCTTCACATGTCATCCATACCTCAATACACTTATCAACAATTCAAAGGATAAAGTTTGCAGTGATGATAAGGCGCAATTAGTGTATGCCGTAGATTGATTTACCTTTTTACAATAGCAAATACTACAGGGAGACATGCAAGAACATAAAATCAAGATTTTCCTAACATACCTATTTGTATAGTAAAGCAAAAACAAATTCATCATACAGCTCAGTGCTTTTGAAGCACAGAGAATTGCCAAAAATCTTTTTAAACTTGCATCAGTGAGGATTGTTTGCCCAACAGTAATAAAGAAATGCAAAATAAAAAAGGCTTGGTACATAATTAATTCCAAACACACAATAAATATATGAGCCAATAGTGTTCCCTCAATAGATTTGGTTATTTAATATGACAATGTAGACAGGTCATCACAGTTACCTATTACACATGCAATTATGCCAATCTCTTGAACAGAACTGAGATTAATCTTTTATAATGTAAATTACTATTAAAATAAGAGTCATAGATCAATTCATAGATCACATGACCCTATCTCTTAAGCTTGTAAGTTATATACAGTGAGGATTGCCAATTCCTCTACAAGCTTTATGATAAATGCTTAGCCAGAGCCAGCCTTTAAAATATCTCAGTCAGGAACCCCTCCCCAAACCCCTGACCATCGTTTCATGCTTTGGCACTCCTCAGAGAGGTGTCAGGGTAGGTTCAGACACTAGATCTAAAAATACCAACCCAAAGCTAAGCACTTAGCTAAAAGTTATCTATTGAGTGGAAGATCTGAAATTTTCAGACATCTACATGTCTTCAAACCCAGCTATCCAACTCAAATAACTATATGGGGATGATAGATCTTCAGCCATACCATATATTAGTAGTCATAGCAATATAAAATTGCATAAGACTTTTGGCAGACACTATAAATAGTCAAAATAAGAGTCATAGATCAATTCATAGATCACATGACCCTATCTCTTAAGCTTGTAAGTTATATACAGTGAGGATTGCCAATTCCTCTGCAAGCTTTATGATAAATGCTTAGCCAGAGCCAGCATTTAAAATATCTCTGTCAGGAACCCCTCCCCAAACCCCTGACCATGGTTTCGTGCTTTGGCATTCCTCAGAGAGGTGTCAGGGTAGGTTCAGACACTAGATCTACAAATACCAACCCAAAGCTAAGCACTTAGCTAAAAGTTATCTATTGAGTGGAAGATCTAAAATTTCAGGACATCTACATGCTTTGGGTTGGTATTTTTAGATCTAGTGTCTGAACCTACCCTGACACCTCTCTGAGGATTGCCAAATCACAAAACCATGGTCAGGGGTTTGGGGAGGGGTTCCTGACAGAGATATTTTAAATGCTGGCTCTGGTTAAGCATTTATCATAAAGCTTGTAGAGGAATTGGCAATCCTCACTGTATATAACTTACAAGCTTAAGAGCTAGGGTCATGTGATCTATGAATTGATCTATGACTCTTATTTTGACTATTTATTGTCTCTGCCAAAAGTCTTATGCAATTTTATATTGCTATGACTACTAATATATGGTATGGCTGAAGATCTATCAGCCCCATATAGCTATTTGAATTGGATAGCTGGATTTGAAGACATGTAGATGTCTGAAAATTTCAGATCTTCCACTCACTAGAGCTAAGTGCTTAGCTTTGGGTTGGTATTATTAGATCTGGTGTCTGAACCTACCCTGACACCTCTCTGAGGAGTGACAAAGCACAAAACCATGGTCAGGGGTTGGGGAGGGGTTCCTGACAGAGATATTTTAAATGCTGGCTCTGGCTAAGCATTTATCATAAAGCTTGTAGAGGAATTGGCAATCCTCACTGTATATAAATTACTATTACATTCTGCTTGAAACATACACTCTGTGTTGAAAATTAAATCAGCAGAGTAATAAACAAATTTATTCGTTTTAACATTACTTTGGTCATACTTATTATTTATTTATTTATTATTGTTATTATTTATACAATTGGCTGCAGAAAAAAGTTTGCTATTAACCAAAAGGAGACATTTGATATCTCTTGGAGGCCTTAAAGGAACCAAGCATGGCGAATTACAAATGTTCATTCCATATGTTCTTGTCATTGCAGCTATATGATTATTCATATAGTAGATGAACATGGATGGGATGCTCACCAACATTCATTAGCCAGCATGGTAACTTTATTAGCTTTTTACCTCTGAGTTTAAGATCAAAAAACACCATGATATTTTTTCTCAGTTGCCTGATAAGGCAGAATGAATGTTTCTGTAAATGATAAATATTTTTCCAATAGATATATACAATTATGATAAACAAAAATAAATCATGGCCCTTACTCCAACGGAGGCTGTAAAGTAACCAACCAAGGCAGTGATTGGTAACTGAAGGTGGAGAGTGCTAAGATTACTCTGCTTGTGGACACAGGCTGCCATTTGATGATGACTTTTTATTTAGGTACTTACAACTGCAGATCACTTTCACGTGAAGGAAGATTGCAAGAATTAGAAGAACTGTCTTATATTAAATGGGACATTATTGGACTTTGTGAAGTTAGAAGAAAATGTGAAGAGACAATTAATTTAAAAAGTGGACATATATTCTATTATAAAGGCACAAATATTGGAAATACAAGTGGAGTAGGATTCATTATAAATTAAAAGTGGAAGAACAATATTGTGGAGATTGATGGTGTATCAGACAGAGTGGCATAGCAGATAGCAAATGCAGATAATTCAGGTTTATGCCCCAACAAGTTTTCATAATGATGAAGTAGTAGAAGATTTTTATATGGATGTACAAAAGACTTTTGATCAGAGTAAACATTTTAAAATTGCTATGGGAAACTTTAATACTAGAAATGGTAAACAAATGAAAAATGAAAGTGCTGTAGGTAATTTTGGTTATGGTAATAGAAATGAGAGAGGACATAGACTTGTGGAGTTTGCAGAAAAAAGAAAACGTTATATTATGAATTCTTTTTTTTTTTGAGAAAAATGTTAAAAGGAAATGGACATGGAAACATCAAAATGAAGGCACAGCAGAATTGGATTATATTTTGACTATCAGAAAATACATATTTCAGGATTGTAATGTTCTTAATAAATTTATCACAGAAAGTGATCATTTATTAGTAAGATTTAAGATACGTATTAATGTAAAACAAGAGAGACAAAAATTATTAAGAAAAACAATATTTACAGTTGATATTCCTAATTTTTAAAAACATTCTAATGAATTTAAATTACAACTTACATAAATTACAACTTACAAATTGGTTTCAAGTATTAGTAGATTTTGAACATGATTCAGATTTGAAGGAAATTAATATGAAAATAACTGATACATTTTTAAAAACTGCAACAGAGATAGCTGGTGGAAAAAAGAAGCTATTGACCAATGAACTTTCTACTAAGATTAGAGAATTTATGAAGAAAAAAAGGAATATAAAGATTTACAAAAATAATGCATTAAAAAGAATTGAATATCTTGAATTTTGTAAAATGATGTGGAAAAGAGTTAAAAACTATATAAGAAAGTATAACTGTGAACTAGCAAGGAAAGCTGCAGAAGAGAATAAAAGTCTCAAGGTGTAAAACAACATTTTGATATTGGTAGGAAATTTATATCTGCAATAAGAAAAAAAAAGATGGAATTATTACTAAAAAGAGAAATGACATCATGAAACAGATAGAAGACTTTTATCAAAAATTATATAGTAATAAATAATAAGTATCTCCTACATCTATTACATCTTCCAAATTGACCAGAATTTTAATTGAAGAAGTGAGACATGCAATTAAATGTATGAAAAAAAATAAAGGCTCCAGTTAACGATGGAATTATAATTGATATATTAAAAGAAGCAGGTGAAGAAATACAATTTTTTAGCAAAGTTATATACCAAATGTTTAAATGATAAAGATGTACAGATGATTGGAAAAATGCAGTATTAATATTAATATTTAAAAAAGGTGATAAAGAAGATATTAGAAATTACAGACCTATCAGCCTTTTGTCAGTTTTATACAAAATTTTACCAAGATAATTACAACTTGTCTACAGAAAACATTGGATTTCCACCAACCAAGAAAACAAGCTCACTTTAAAAGTGGTTTAAATACAGTAGCTCATATCCAGGTATTGTGAAAAGTTATAGAAAAGACAAATGAATATGAGTTGCAATTATGCTTTGGATTTCTAGATTATGAAAAGGCATTTGATTCTATAACAATTTCTTCAGTGATTAAAACATTGGATCATCAAGGTATTGATCTAGGATATTATCATATTTTAAAGAATATTAATAAAAATGCAACATAACAATTAGATTACATAATGATACTAAAAAAGTCAACATTGAGAAGGGTGTAAGACAGGGTGTCTCTATATCTCCAAAACGTTTTACAACAGTGCTACAAGAAGTATTTTGTGGATTAAAATGGGAAGCTAAAGGAGTGAAAGTAAATGGAGATTATTTAAATGATTTAGATTTGGCAGATGATGTAGTTATTTTTGCAAATAATGATTTAGAGCTGCAGGAAGTGTTGCAGAAGTTATCAGATGAAAGTAGAAAAGTAGGACTAAAGCTAAATATTAAAAAGACTAAAGTAATGTTTAATGGATTTTTTCAAACTATGAAAATAAAGATTGATTATGATGAATTAGAAGAAGTAACTCAAATGGCTGTATTGGGCTGAGAGATCTTCAGTCAAATCATATATTTGTAGTCTTAGCAATATAACATCGCATAAGACTTAAAACAGAGACTGTAAATAGTCAAATAAAAATAGAGTCATAGATCACATGACCCCTTTCTTTTAATGGAAATTATTTAAATCATTTAGATTTTGCTGACGATGTAGTTGCTTTTGCAAACAATGCTTTAGAGCTGCAGGAAGAGTTGCAGGAGTTACAAGAGGAAAGTTGGAAATTAGGACTAAAGATAAATGTTAAAAAGACTAAAGTAATGTTTAATGGATTTTTTCAAACTATGAAAATAAAGATTGATTAAGATTAGTTAGAAGAAGTTAATAGTTACAAATACCTTGCTCATATTATTAATACAGATGGAAACATAATGGATGAAATTAATCATAGAATTAAATTTGGTTGGAGTGCTTTTGGTAGAAATAACTTGATACTAAAATAAATATGCCAATGTGTTTGAAAAAAAAATTATAAATGGATTTACCCAGTTCTTACTTATGGATATGAGACTTGCATACTTAATAGAAGAGCAATACAGAGACTTCAGACCACTCAAAGGAAAATGAAGAGATGCATTCTGGGAGTAACAAGAAGAGATTGAAAACGCAATATATGGGTAAGAGAACAAATAGGTGTTAGTGACTTCATTGAAAAATTAAAAGACTAGAAGAGATGATAATAGTTGGACAATTGAAATCTTAAACTGGATTCCAAAAAATTGTAAAAGTCTCAGAAATAGACCATATGTGAAATGGATGGATGAAATAAGAAAGTTTGCAGGGATGATATGGAGAAGAGAAGCTAAAGATTGTAGAAGATGGATTGAACTTCGAGAGACCTTTGTCTTGCAGTGGATTGATATTGTTGATGATGATGATATATACAATTATTGCTATCATATAAATATATTTTATATTATATCGTATGATTTGTTTGATTATCTATATATGATTAATTAGTTACAACATGTTATTTAATGTAATCTTATTAAAAAGCATTTCACTAAGTGACTATGTTTTTTTAATACAAAATAATGTTTACAACTTTATTGCTTTAAAAAGCATTAAATAGTTTACAATGAAAAATATTAATAAATATATTGGAATATTTTAAATAGAATTATAATTTACATTCTTGGAGTCTAGTTGTAATATAGAGGATGTGAACACAGACGTTCAATCTCTTTTTAGCCATCCATTCTATGTCACACAACCAATACATATGACCACACACATGATGAACCAGCATTTATAAGTTGGTTAAAGTCTCACACATATATGTAATCAATGCTCAGTTTATATTAAGACAGCAAATTTTACATTTTAAGGACCAGGCCTGTCCATTAAAGTACGAGTGCTGGTTCAGCACAAATTATGTATATTGGAGATCATTTTTTACATGTGTGTGATCATGGTTATTGGTTGTATAAAATAGGGTGGATGGCTGAAGGGAGCTTAAAAATCTGTGTACAAATCCCCTATATTAAATATATTGGAAGTAAGGATTTCACCAATTGCCATATAAATAGCATTAACATCTCACAAAAATTAATATCTAATTGTCAATCAAGCAAAATGAGTCTCACTTTACTTGCAATTCAAAAATTTGTATAAAGATTATATGATATTATATCATTAATTTTATAACAAAAAACTAGATAATGGTTAAATATGAGGGGGATGGGTTTAAAATAACCAGAATTTTTTTCTAGTTTGTGCACCTAATGTAGTATATGCTTCTGCTGTTATACACTTTTTGCTGAAACTCTTTTGCATCAATCTTTCAAATGACATCACTATGTAAAATTGTGGTGCCTTGTAGTACATTTTTTTGTATAGTGCACTTTGGGTATTTGTCAATTTTAATATTGACTGAAAAGTTTGAACAATGTGAAATTCTGTTTTTATTTATAAAACACAGCAGGGATAATGGTCATAATGCTTGAAACTGATTATATACAAGCTGATCTGTAAAAACAAGTTTATGGATGATTTAATTAAAATGTTAAATTCACTTCACCCCTAAAAACTGTGATAAGTGAGGTTTAAAGTCAAAATAGCACTGATTTTTATGACACACGTGACATTTCCCCCCTCAGATTTATTTCTGTAATGATCAGGCATTTTATCTGAAAGTTCTGAAACATTTATGTGATGCAGTAAAATGTAAATATCCCATTTTGTGACAAAGAAAAGAGTACAAGTTCACCACAACAGTGTCATCTCTCAAATTCTTGAGTGTGAAACACTTTTTAATTCAATTCTACATTACCCTGATTATTTATCATCATATTTTCTTGATCTCACTTTATGCAATTTTTTTCAATCTCTTGAATAGAAAAAATGTGTCGATTTTTTTTGTTTTTGTGAACTTAGACGTGGTGAAAGAAAACACTGCAGGTATTAAAAGGCATCACTTTGTATATGCTTCCAGACTACTTTGAAAAATAAAAAAAACATTTTATACCATTGTATTGTATCAAATGGAGAGTAATTTGATAGCTTAAATTTGTAACACTTAAAAAATAAATAAGTGATTTTTTTCTATATAATTCAAGTTACTTTTGGATACCCCCTTATATAATTATTTGAATCAAAATTTAATTCATTTTTTAAATAAATTATTATGTAATAATTATAATTAGCAAATTAAATTGACTTTAGGATTTGTGTTTATGCTGAATTTATATAACTGTGTAGTAAATTAAATTTTATGCCTTAAAAAGGTTTAGGTATCTATGCTAAGGCATAAATTATAATCCTGAGAACAAGGAGTAGCATTTGATTATCATTGTGATAATTTTTTTAATATTTATCATTCATTATGGTACCATGAACTTTTAAAATAAATGCCTTTGTTGCTCAGATGTATATGGCTATAATATAAAATAATGAAGCTCAATGCATCATTAAAATAAATAATGTTAGTATTATTCTAATATTTATTTATATAATTATACTCCTTGATGACTTTTAATTTTATAATTTGAATTAATTTGTTTTATCTAACATAACTTTCTTTTAAAATAAACGTTTAATTCTTCATCTCTGTTTCTTATAGAAACTGCATATCAAATAATGACTTTGATTTATTTTTTAACTCAAAGTTATTTGATCTGCACTTTGCATTATTTTTTATAAAAAATCAGTTTGATACACATTGATTTTTTTTTCTTTCTTACTTGTCTAATTTTTCAAATGTTTGTAAAATAACCCCAAATTACACAAATGTATTTCCTAGTTAACATTCAGTATTAGATTTCGTTCTTATTTTCTATTATTATTGCTTTTAAATTATTCGCATTGCAATAATTTTGCTCAGCAAAAGTCATATTAAGGACTTTTAAAATAAAGTTTATCATTTTTAAGTCATTTTTTTTTACTTTTATTAATTAATTATCATTAATCTAATATATTAAATTTTTTATCCGCTTTTGCACAACAGTTCTTTAAACATCAACTCATTAATTATTAAACATAATCATAAAAGTAATTATTTCTACTCCACACTATTGTCTTACTATATAACTTCAGTGTTTTTTATACCTAAATACAGAGTTCAGCCTTTTCAAGCTATTGTGCATGCACTTTTTACGAGTGTTAATAATAAATGAATACTCATAAAAAGCGAATGCACAATACCTTGAAAAGGCTGATCTTTAATGTATTACAATTTATAAAACATAGCAATATAAAAATAAATGCTTATTTACATATGTTTAAGTTTCATTTGAGAGTGATGTTTAGTAAATTCTAGATAATTTCATCGACATCATTCATTCAGACATCGTAAACAGTAATTTAAAGTGAATGGTCTATCCTCACGCTTTCACTTCCAGTACTTAAGATTTGCCCATATATAAGCATTTGGGTTGGAAAAAATAAGTGGATTCATTTTATTCTTTCATAAATACTATATCTTGTGTTGGGAGTGAAAGTATTCATTTATTATTAACACTCGTAAAAAGTGCATGCACACTAGCTTGAAAAGGCTGATCTTTAATGTATTACAATTTATAAAACATAGCACTATAAAAATAAATGCTTATCTAAATACAGAGTGTAACTTTTAAAGAAAATTACATTTATTATTATTTATCAATTCATCTCACACATTTTTAGTATAGAGTATTTTTCCCAAACACATAAACTTTATCATATTATTTTTTATTTCCCGTTAATTTATTATGCATATTTATTTATTTTTACTAGAATTATCTTTCAACAATATTTTCAATATATTAATAGTATCTTTAACATTTTTTTTTCAAAGATAAAATGTTTTGTTTTAGTTTTAAATATTTACTGGTCTAATTAAATTTATACAACTAAACAAATAAGTCTACATACACTGACATCTAACAATCACACTGACTTATGTTTCTACCAATTTGGCTAAAGAGAAAAAGATTATTACAATAGTATATTTACATTATATATATATATATATATATATATATATATGTAAATATACTATTGTAATAATCTATATATATATATATATATATATATATATATATATAAATCATTATATCATAATGTTTTCCTGAAAGTTTGTGATAATGGTATATTTGTCATGCTATATATGACTTTCTTTATTGATTATTTTAGCTGTATTTATATACTGGACTATTTCCATTATTTAATATGAGTATTGAATGTCTTTAGAAAAATTTAACTTTATTTAAATATTCTAAATACATTCAATTGTTAGTAACACTACACAGGTTAGTATATGCACATTGTTTTGAAAGGTATTATTCCCCCCTCTTCTTCTGGTGTTGCTGGCCTGACCAGTCACAACACTAACATGGTAATTGAACCTGGACCCTTAGATTTTTTAATATTGACTTTTAACATAGTACCTTAACCAACTGAACTACCCTTCCAAAGGCAACAGTCATTAGAAATTTCATACAATTATCTATGGGATTTCTCCTGACTTCTTCACTTTTTTCTAAGAGCAAAGTTTATTACTGGTTTCCATATATTTATGTATAGTCACACTAGGTTGGTTGAGGGATTGTTTACCTTTGTCAGGTAAACAGCCTCTTTAAATTTTCTTCTTTGTATATTTCCTTCTCTATCCAATAATTTTGTGTTTTCCCATTTGAACATACAAGTGAACATATGTTCAATTGGGAAAATACAAAAATATTTGGGCAAAAAATGTATAAAAAAGAAAATGTACTGAAGCTGCTCACATGAGAATGGTGAACAATTCCATAAGTCAACATAATGTGATTACATGTAAGGTATAGAAACTGGTAATCATCTTTGCTCTTATTAAAAAGTGGAGAAATGTGGAGGAACCTCATAGATAAGTATATGAAATATTTACTGACCATAGCTTTTGACAGAATGACTTAGTTGGTTAAAGCATTATCTTAAAATTCAGTATTCAAGAGTCTAACAGCTGTCTAACAGTTCAGGTTTGATTCCAATGCTAGTACTATCACTAGCCCAGCAAAACCTGAGGAAGAGGTGAGAATAATACCTCTTAATCCATTGTGCATACACTAGCCTGTGTGCTATTCCTAAAAGTTGAATGTATTTGACATATTTAAATAAAGTTAAATTTTTCTAAAGACATTCAATACTTATAATAGATGATAGAACTAGTCCTATAAATAAATACAATTATATCATGATGTAGCTTTATATTTAACATGTTAGAATAATTATTAGATGGTAGCAAGCAATAACAATCATCACCAACAATAATCAGGTGGTTTTTTTTATAGAACAGAGATCATTAGTATTTACAGGTGATTAGTTAAAAAATTAACAAGAAAATAAATTTCATGATAAATGTGGACCAAATTTTCATAGAAACAATAAAATATTATCATGGTATTAAACTTACATGGACTTTTATATATTGACAATAATAAACATCTTAACATATAAATATTAATACTTTATTATATTACATTTATTTAAAAAACAATAAATAAAGATAGTGATTCCTAAACATGTGGGATGACAGTATTTTAGTTGTATTTATATACTGGAATATTTCAAACTTCTAATATTAAGTACAGAAGATCTATAAAAATTTAATTTTATTTAAAATTTTCAATTACATTCAACGGTTAGTAATAATAAATAGTTTAATATATGCACAATGTTTTAAGTGATATTTATTTTTCTCTCTTCTTCAAATGTTTCTGACCTGGCAAGTGTCATATTAATACTGTCACTGGTCAGACCAGAAACATATGAAGAAGAGAGAATAATATCACTCAAAACATTGAACATATAGTAATCTGTGTGTTATTACTGCAGTTGAACGTAATTGGAAAATTTAAATAAAGTTAAATTTTTCTAAGGACATTCAATGCTTAATATTAGATGATTGAAATAGTCCAATATATAAATACAGATAAATAAAGATAGATTAAATAAGCACAAAAATTGATTTATTTTCTCTAAAAATTAAACTAAAAAAAATAATAAAATAATAAATACAAATTTATTATTTACTTGTTACTTTGAATTAACTTTTAAAAAGGTTAATTAATTAAGTGTTCTCAAAATTTTTTTCCATGTTAGCAATTAACTTTCAAATTAAGAAACTGTTTTACAGTTTTATTGAAAAAATAACGAATATGTTACTTAGTTTTAATTTACAAATAACTGATAATAAAAATCTGCAATTTGTTTTTTAGGATTTTTATATTTATGAAATTGAAAAGGTTTTTTTTTAAAAAAAATATCTGTATTCAGTTGATTTGGTAACAGTTAGTTTGCTCCTCATGATATATCTCAAAATGTTAAAAAGTTATCTCCCTCCTCCTTTTCTAAGTTTTTTCTGTGAAGGTTTATCATTGTATCTGATTAGTTTAACTTACAAAATTACAATATTACTTAAAGCTTTCATCAATAGATGGAACCTTTTGTATGCAAAAAAAAACTGTCCTTGTAAAGTAGCAAAAACTCACATATGTGAAAAAATAGCAACTTTAATATATACTAATAGTGAATTATTTAACATATAAATTAATATAAAAAAGGTAACTTTTGCATTATTTTATTTAAATTTTAATAACAAAAAAATATATGTTTATCTGAATTTAAACTTTTTTATATATAATTTAAGATGCAAACCATACAATAATATTATTATTTTAATTTAGATATACTTTCATTATTTAGATTTTAATGATACTTATTTGTAAAATTATTTTGTATTACTTTGAATACACAAACAACCAATAAACACCACATGATCACCATTTCTTATGCTTGCTTGTAACTGTTATTAAAACAGGCAAAACTCTCTATACATATTGCCACTCAGTGCAAGCCAGAGTAATCAATGGATGCCAGAAGGCTTGTGCATAAAATCTTCATCTAGTGCCTACTCATCCAATATCACCAGACTAGGGGATATTGAATGAGTAGATACTAGATGGGGATTTTATGCACAAGCCTTCTGGCATTCTTGATTACTTTGGCTTGCACTGAGTGGCAATATATATATATATATATATATATATATATATATATATATATATATATATATATATATATATATATATATATATATAGAGAGAGAGAGAGAGAGAGAGAGAGAGAGAGAGAGAGAGAGAGTTTTGCCTGTTTTCATACACAAACAGGATATTAAAATGCCATATATATTTTTAAATGTCTTTTTTAAGCAAAAAATCTAAACAAAAGTTCTTATCTGAGACTTAAAACTGGAAAAAGTTTTCAATTTTGTAATCAATATTAATTTTTTAATGAATGTAATACCGTTACTAATCAGAAATATTTTTCATCTGGATAAAGTTGTATTAAATATTTTTACACACTATAACTTCTTATTGTGGCTTTTTATTCTAAACTTTACATAAATTCTAATAGCAGTTTCAGCTATGACAATGTATTTTCAAATGGCAAATAATACTATAATTAATCATTTTTATATTTTTTTAAGTATAGAACAGTTTGTACTGTGACTATTCAAAATATCTTAAATAATTATACATATACTCAATGTGATAATATTGAAGTAGTAATTGTATTTTTAAATCACTCCTGCATTTTTTGATCATGCACAATTATTTGGGACATTTCAATTCCAATAATAATACTTATCTTTATATCATTATACAATAATTCAATTGTATCTCATACAATTATGTTACATACAGAAGGTGAGGAAAGAGAACCAGTATTTTAAAAATAAGATTACTACTAATAATGAAAAATGTAAGACATTAAAAAATTAGTGATATATACATATTGACAATACAAAAATACTTGCAAATTTGGAACGATATGATTTAAGAACCATGAGAGAGTCAATTAAAATATTAAAGAGACCTACTGGTTTAAATAGGGCTGATGAAGCACAACGTATTCCAGCGATGTGGATACCTCTCATTTTATCTAATATTAACTTGAAATTAATAGGTGAAAAAACTGAGGTAAATAAACATTTTGATAAGCCTCATATTGTGAATGATGAACTACTGTACTTCAAGTTGAATTTCACTTCTCATCGCGCACTGAGTCACGTTATTTTTTGAGATCTAACGAGATTGTTCTTTCAAAAGTTAACCTTGATAACAGCGGCTAGTCCGTCAAAATATTGGTGTTTGATGGAAAATAATACACGGTACAGCCCAAAAAGTTATAATTTATCTACATCATACAACCGTGAAAACATTAAATATAATATATATATATATATATACATAAAATATAACTTTTTAATAACCCAAAATAAATGAAGTAATGGAAGCACTGAAAATCTCCAGCAAACTATATATGCACTACTGTCAGTCAATGTACATATAGAATGAGCACATCTATACTTTAGCTTTGATCATATATAACCATATTTACTGACATACTTACATTTATTAACTGAAGAATAATTTAATATAAGATGTTGTTAAATATGAGACTTAGCAGTTTCCTCTAACTAGTTATAGTAATTTCAGAATAGCTTATAGTTGTTTTGAAATTACATTAGTGTATATAGAAATGACACTATGAAAGTTAGTATACATATAACTCACTGGATGTTTTCAGTGCATCCCTATTGCTTCATTATATATATATTATAATTGCTATAGCAAATTAAAATTATCAGAAATTTTGTTTTTTCACATTGCAATCAAAAAGGCTGGAATATTTAAAAACTTCCTTCAATTATTTTTAAAAAAAATTAATACTATCATTTTAACTGCTTACTTTGATTATCTTACTAAATAAATAAATACAAAAAAAAAACATTTATTTTAATAAACATCTATTTTTTTTTTTTTTTTTAAAAATAAATGTAAACAATAAGAGTACTAAATCAATATTTTAATTTTAGTGTTGCTTATATAATGATTTATTTTTAATAAAAATGCAGCAAGTTTGACTTTTTATAAAAAATTATAAAACTATATCACATTATCTACTATAAAGCAAATTTTATTTCTGAGGTTTATATAGATAATAGTAATTATAATAAATGCTAAAGTAGTCTTATTTTTATTAATAATATAATAAAACCTTCAATCAGTAACTAGGAAAAAAATTACCTCTCTAACTGCAGGATGTCTTTTGTCAACGTGAATGACATAGTGATGATATGGTCTATAAATCAATTCCAAAAGTTGAAGCTTTAAAAAAAAGATTAATAAATGATTATGATTACATAAAAAAATTACAATATGAACATTTTCAGTTATTCATAAAAAATACACAAATCATTTCATTTTTCTATATTCGCTATTATATTATCTATCTATATCTTTATTTAAGTATTTATCAATTATTTAATCTATCTATGCATCATTTAGTATATATATTGTAACGAGATGGAGTGGATGAGATGGAAAGTCAAATTAAACTGGGGTGATGGAAACATCAGCATCACTCCCAGTCCATACAAAATCAAATAAAATGATTTAATATAAAATTTACAAGAAGTATAATATTTAAGTTATTATATTTAAGAGGAGCATGAGATTAAAAAATCTGTGAGCATTGAGCGATCAGCCAGCTACTAAAATCCACCAGCATTGTAATTTAAAAAATAAGTACAAATAAATACTCTAGAGAAATAACCATGCATCATCATCATTGATGGGAATAATAAAACATTACAATATATCAACAGTCAACCTTGTGACTGGATTGGAAATGGGTCTTCTTTAGACCAGGCTAATTACTGAGCCTTTGCCAGCTTGGGCAATTATTTAAGCATAACTTGGATGCACCAGCTTAGTGCCCATCCATTAAAATACACAATAATCAAAAATCAAAACAATAATGCTGGGACATTTAAAACATGCTGATCATCATCAATGTCTGGCCACTTAGTACCATTAATGTATTGGCCAACTATAAAATTAAATTTTTAATAAGACTAAAGTAAAATAAAAAAAATAATTGTGCATGGGCTTTAAAGAGTATCCTCTTTTGCGCCAACCAGGATGATGATTGATCATCACTGGATGCCCAAAGAATTAAGCACATCCCTATTTATCCATGTCTGAAATCTAGCTCAGAGAACATGGGCTCTATTACTGTATGTGACCAAGAGATAATGGAATACAATTTTTAACAATTAAATATAAGTTTATTAATAACAATAAAATAAATGATTAAGGTCTTATAAGGGTTCTGATTTTGAAAAGTATTCAATAATAAAAGTCATTACACTGTAATTTACAATATTACTACAAAATTCACGTTATTACATCAATTTACATTATTTCTTAATTACTTTCTATAAACGCATATATATATATCCGTACACAGATGTGCGTTTCATAATATACAAGGAATACACTTCAATTAACCTAAAATGATTATATATAAAAAAAGATAATTAAACTTTACATGTATATGCGCACAGACGCGCGATTTAGGTATATACAATTAATATTCAATAAATGAATTGATATTTAATAAAAATAAAAATAAAAAATATTAAAATTTTACATATATGAGTGTGCATGTATATATGCACACCGATTTTTATCTATTTCAACTTGTTTCAATAATATTATATTTTTTTTATAATTAATTCATTTGGAAAACATATACATTTCACACATATACTTGCGCGCGTATAAACAAAATATATAATTCAACATTTAATTTCAGTTCATAAGTTCTTTTTTTTAATCAAACTAAATAAAATCAACTAAATAAAGTCAACTTTTGTTTGTCAGGTACTTATTGATTAATTATCAGCATTTTTAGATCAATTTCAAAGATTTGCTTTTACGATTTTAATTCAAACAAAATTATGCTTGCATTTGTATATTCTTCTTTTAATATCATTTTTTAAAGGAATTACCAAAACAATTTCTTCAAAAATATATATCAAATCATCTTTCTTTTAGACATTTGACTCAAGCAAATTATTTACTTGTTTGTTTTAATTTTTAAGTTAGTTAATTTACAATTTTAAAAGTTGTTTTAAGGAATATTAACATAAAATAACTCACAGTGTGGTTCCCTGCGTGTATTGATAAACAGCAGCATAAGTACACCAATTTCTTCAAGTTTTCTCTTGGTAACTTGGTTTTTGGTCCATCAGAAAATGTAATACAGATTTGTTGTCATCTTCAGGTAAAATTATCCAAGTAATTAGTTGGCAAACCATGAGCTTACTTTTGTAGTCCAAGCATTTGTCAAGCTGTCTTCTAGAACATATTTAAGCAGCTAGTTGGTGTATTTGAAGTGACCCTGGCTTCATGAATCAAAACTGCAGTAAACTATAAGGCAGCTATTGGACTGTCCTTAGATCTTCATGGGAGCTTTATATAACTCTGCTAGCTATTTTGTCCTCATTTTTTTTCAGGCTATTGATTCAGAAGTGACCCAGCTTCAAAACCAAAACTCCTGTGAAGGAAAATAGTAGCAGCTCCTGCCTTCAGCAACATTAGTTCATGGTAGCTTTTCTGCAAACTCTCTGCTACAGCAAATGACATACTGCTCTCTTCAAAATCATTATCCAAACTTTGCAGTGGCCCAGTTGGCCACTGCTTAAAATATTACAACCAGACTCCTCTGGTCAACTCTTACAAACTACAAGCAAAAAAAACTAACTGATATTTTTTTATCAGTCTTTTATAAACTTGGGTAGGTCAGGTGACAAAAACACAGTGGCTGTTTTCAATCTACTTTAATCCACTTGAAAACAAGCTGGAAATTTTTATCAAAGTATGATTTTCATGTTTTTACTTTAATCTTTGGAATTTGACCAAAAGTGTGATAATCCTTTAGAATTTTTAATCTATAAAGATTTTTAACTACATAGTAGAAATGCAAACAAGCATTAATTAAAAAAAATATTTTATACAAGTATTAATTAAAAGAGTTTAAAAAATAAATTATGCTTGCTTTTTTTTTTTTGTTAATTTCAAAATCAGAATTACAAATATTATTTATCAGACCTTTTTAAATATTTAATTTTACAATAAAATATTACTTTAAGCCCAGAGTTATTTAACCCTTTATTTACTATTTATTTTTATATTTCAATGAATGTAGAAAATATCTACTATAATTTTTGTCTGTGTTTATTTCTACTTTTTCTTTATTTTATGTATGTATATATGCACATACACTATATTAGTGTATGTTATGTAAGCCAACTGGTTACAATATATATATATATGAAAAACAAAAACAAGTTTTAATCACATTATATATATATATATATATATATATATATAGTGTGGATGTTAATTGATTATATATATATATATATATATATATATATAATCAATTAACATCCACACTAAATTTTGTAATAAAATTTAGTGCACAATTTAAATTTTAGTTAAAATATCAACAAGCTACACTCAAGGCAAATAATCACAACATAATAATGGAATACAAATTTTATATTCTTGTAAATATAGACTATTAGAATAAATTATGCACACACGTATTTAATTGTGTGATAAACTAAATGAGTATAATATGTAAAGCTTATCAAGAAATAAAAAAAATTATATCCTTATTCACAATGTAAATGTAACATAAAATAATAATGTATTCAATGTTTTGCAGAAAATACAATAGAATAAATGCAGCAATCTGTAATATATATTATTAATAAGCTATACATGATTAAACTTATAAGATCTATTTAAAAATTGACATTTTAACATCAACCTATTTTATTAACCACTGATAAAGATAATATTTTAATAAATATTGAAATTTATGACATTACATTTAATAATAAAATAAATTTTTACTCATTTGTATTCATCATATTTTCTTAACAATTAGAATTAAATATATCTTTATGTATTGCATTCTGTCATTATTACTTTCAATTAGATGAGATAATAATTTCAATTGCTGTTTCTTTATAAAATTGTAGATTTATATTATCACATTATTAACTCTATGATGTAATAAATTAAATTGTAATATATTTATATAAGTAAAAGTGTTGAAATAAAAAAATGTAATCTGCGAAATACAGTTTGATTTTTTTATAACATTGTATAATTAACTATGGGAGTAGATCATTTTATTTATTCATTCATTTATTTTCTATATGGTATTATGATTAATATTTACTTAAATTTTTAGTTTGTCGATTACAGCTGTGGACATGGGGTTTTGTTTAAATTTAATCTTGTAATGAACCTTATTACAAATTTTACATTGTACTCACAATAAAGTAATATATATATATATATATATATATATATATATATATATATATATATATATATATATATTATAAGGTACTTGACATCGAACTTTCAAGCTTCCTACATGTACATTATATTCATAATAAAGTTATATATATATATATATATATATATATATATATATATATATATATATATATATATATATATATATATATATATATATATATATATAAGGTAGTTGAATTCGAACTTTCAAGCTCCCTACATCTATCCAATCTATCTTATACAATTGATATACATGACCATATATATGTGAAAAAGATAAATTATCAATATATGTATTTTGTGCTGAACCATCACTCATTAGTTAGTCCAGATCAGTATCTCCAACACATATATACAATCAGTGCTCAGTTTATATTAAGACAGCAAATCTTAAAACTTTAATGGACAAGTTTTAATCTTCTCCAATCTCCAACTCCTTAGTCAACTATTTTATTGAAATTTGCAATCTTAATACAAACTGAGCACTCATTGTATATATATGTTGGAGAGAGTGATCTGGACCAACTGATGAGTGCTGGTTTGGCACAAAATACATATATTGGAGATTATTTATCATTTTCATATGCATGTGGTCATGGGTATCAGTTGTATAAAATAGATTAGATAGATGTAGGGAGGTTGAAAGTTCGAGTTCAAGTCTCTTATAATTACATTAAGTTTGGTATAGACAATATACATATATTTAAATATTACATATGTACAGAAATATCTGAAAATGATATGTAATACCCAACATACAATTAGCATTTTTTAAATGAATAAAGCACAGTCTCTTGCATACTTTTTTAATATTTGTTCAGTATTTATCAAACGTTCTATACCAATATTTTTGACAATATCTATTTTGGTATAATTAAATAAACATTCATCTTAATAATTTTCTCTACTACTGACTTGGGTATTGGTGTATTCCAGCTAAAGGTTTCTGGATTGTTTTTCAGTTAAAAGATTTAAATTATACTATTGTTCTCGGTCTGTCATTTGAGTTCTGGAATAATTGAATTACTTAGACTAAGAAAACTGATTTGAGGTTTTACCTATATTTCAGCTTTTCTACAATAAAAAAAAAAATAGTTGGCAATTTGTACATATTAATAATATATATTATATGGTTTAATGCAGGATAATAATAGAGTGAGAAATTTAGAATTTAAGGCCAATTGTTGTCAGCTCTATTCTTTCATTTCTGGTATATAAACTCCCAAAAAAAGCCTTCAGACTTTTTTTAATAAAGCATAAATTGTAGAAAATAAATAATTATTATAGTTTAACTCACTCAAGCTATATTTGAACCTGATTAATTTAAACTAGTCAATGTAAATTTAAATATGTTAATTACTGTGGTGTACTCTTAAGATTAATTATATATATTTAAAACAAACTTTTTTATAAAATTAATACTATCGCATTTACTACATTGTTTGTTTATTTATTTACATAAAAAGTAGACAATGAAATTAATAAAATATGAATATACGTTCTGAAAAAAACTAAACAATGGTAAAATAACAGACTCAAACATAAGTTTCAAAGAAGAAAAATACAATGTACTAAAAAAAAATAAAGATTGGCATAACATATGCTTAAAAATATATACCTAGTAATGTCACAAAAAAAAAAAATATGGCAAAGCAATATATTCCTTAGCTGCTCATTAATGCAATAACAGAAATCATCTCATTCCAATTCACTTTATTCTAAAAACTTCATAAGCAATGTAAAAAAAAAAAAAAATTACAAAAAAAAAGAAAAAAGAAAAAGCTCTTAATGTAAATATACTAATTCTTGTAAATATTTTGTTACTAATAAAGTCTACTTATATATAAAAAAAAGAAGAAAAGTGGCGAATATTAGAGCAGAAATAGCTGAAATGAGAAATAAAATATTCAAACCAATAGTACTTTTCTTATAAAAAAATGTATCTATAATAATGTATTTTAAATATATTATATTTATCTAGTAATATTTTTGAAAATCTATAACAGTATATAATTTAGATAGATAAATTGTTACATGATTTGTTTGTATATATAGGAATTTATAATAAAAAAAATTTACTTTTATTATTGAGATTTTTATTAAGGCAGTATAATTATGCATAAATATTTTAGGCACTAACTTTTAGGCCAGTAGATATAAGGAAAATGTGATTAAAAGATTTCACAGCTTAAGAATTTTATTTTAGACATCTTACCTCAATAGCTGTTTTTATTTTAATCTTTTTTTTTTTCAGATGCACAAAATATTTTATTACTTATCAAATATATTTCATGAATATATTTCTTTTCAATATGGAAAAATTATAATAATTTAAAAATACATCGGAATATTCATTCTTAATTTTATATTATGTCCACAGTCAAATAGCATATTCAATTTGATAAGATAGTTATCAATCTTTGATACAGCTCTCAGCTTTGTTCATCACAACTGAAGTAAATTAAAGTCAATTTTAACTATATTAAAAATATCTGTGAGAAATCATATTAATCCATAGCTCCGTGGAAATGATACAAAAAAGGAAGCCATATAATATATATGTATATACTGCTTTTAATTCACTTCACAAATAAAATAAATAAATCTAGTGTTGAAGATTTTATATAGTGTTGTCATGTTTGTAATGCTACAATTCAACAAGTAATTTTAATGGTTTTTTTTTAATTATCTGTATTATATTTTTAATAATTGCCAATCACAAATGATTATGATATTCTAACTTTATAAAAACAAACAATTACGATAAGTCTTAAAATGCGAATATACATTAATCCAAAAGATATATTATATGTTCATTCTTTAATTTGTTTATTTCATATTTTGCAATGATAACTTTCAACTTTGTTTGCTGAAAATATTTTTTTTAAAAGTTGTAAATCTCCTCTGAGTTCTGTCTTCATCCATATATTCTCAATCAAAATAATCATTATTGCACTTTTTAAAAATATCTTGGAGATAGCCTTTATAAAATTCATGAAGTCTGCCTTTTACAGAAAATTATGTTTAAATTCACCAAAGTATGGATTTTAAGAAAATCTAGTAACTTTCATTTGCTTTACATGTTCAATCCAAAAAGATTTGTCTTCACAATAGTAAACTTTACAACATCAAACCAAAAAGCTAAAGAATAAATAATCAGAATGTCTAATCTCACATTTTTCGAAAATTACAGACCATCTTGAATTTTTTTCTAATCTTTATGTAGTATTGATAGAAAGTCCAGATCATACCTTTACACAATAAATTGAGTAAAATAAAAGCTTTACATAAAACTAATTTATTTGCATTAATTATATCATTTTGATAAAATACTCCATATTTTATCCTTTTAAAGGCAGCAGTAACAAATTACAGAATATGTCACATTTAGATCTCCTTTTTTTAACTAAAAAGTTACCAAAATAATTAAATGCTAGATATTCTTACAATGATAATCATCCAAGCTAAATGTTATTGATATTATTTGTTCCATTAATGAATAATAAAGAATATGAGATTTTTAAATATTGATTACTAAAGCAGAATTTTTATAGATGCATTCAAACATCAAGAACATTCTGTAAATGATATTTAAATATGTTTTAGAATTTTACCATGTAAGTCACTATTTTAACAATATTCTATTTTTCTCATTACTGTTTTTTATCCAACATGATTTGGTGAAGTAGTGCATAATCTTGCACTAAAAGTTTCTAGACTGTAGTTTAATTCAGACGTTTTTAGTATTTAAATGTTTTATGATTGCAGAATTATAAATTGTTTAATTATAATTTGTATTATTTTCTTAAAAGGAATAACTAAATTGTCATTGAAACTTTAATTTTATACCTATTCTTATACATGAAAAAAGACAAAACATTTCACACACACATATAATCAATTAGTAGTAATTGATAGTAACATCAAAAGTGAAAATGCTTCTCTATTTAATGGATATTATCTCATCATATCTATATAATAAAATCCATATAAACATTTCATTCAACATATACAACCTTCTGGAGAAGTTAAAAATATTATTTGCAGAATTACAAGAAAAATGTTATTCTTTCACATTTTCAAACCTATAATATTTGAATTCCATTTCTCTATGCATTTCAAGATTACAAAGATGTTTTATTTATTAATTTTGACAATCTTGAAAAATGTGCTTCCACAAAATAGAGCAAACTCCTTGATCATCAAAATTAACAATGGACAATATGGCTAAATTTAAATATTGGTTTCATGCACTTTAATCAGCAGTCAAAGTTTTTTTATAATTTCTGTAGACATCATATTTTTGCAGATAAAAATAAAGTTTTTTCAAGAAATTTTAATGTTCATTACAATAAAATTATTTTAAAATTACAAATAACATTTTAAAACATATTTAAATAAAATATTATATACTTCAATATAATTAAATATAAAGATTGCAATGTCAAACTAAATATTTAAATTATAAATATTAAAATAAATCATATTATTTTATTTACTGTTTTCACAATATTTTATTTCAGACTTAAGCTGTCTTTACCTACATCTTTTAAAATAGTACCTTTTAAATTTAAAATATATTAGAGTAACAAAAATTGATGTGTACACATACACATTCAAATATTATATTAAAAAATTATGTCCCTACTGTAAATCATTATATGCTACTTTAATTATTGCTTTATTAATCTATTTTATTCACATTTACAGTATTAGGATTTTTATCAGTGTATTTTCACTTTTAAAAGTTGACTTTGTGTGCATGTGTACTTTTAAAATTAAATAGGAAACTGCAATTTTTAAAATTGCTAAATATCTTAAAAGCTAAAAATAAAAAAAACATTTTAAAGTTGTAAAATACACAAAACTTATATAATAATGTTATCTTTATAAAAAGCTAATAAAAATGTTGAAGTTATGTTTATTATTATTCTATTAGAGATATCAAATATCTATCACAATATATATATAATACATATTTTTCGGGTTCATTTGTGTTAAAAACTTTTAATATTAATATACTGACGTTTCGACTTGGTCACACAAGCCATTCACAGAGTTATAAAAGGTAGAAAGATGGTTGTAGAGGCGCTACAATCACTGATTTGAATAAAATGTTAAATTCCACCAATAGCAAAAAAATGTTAAATTTAGGAATGTTTTTTAAAAAAATCTTTCCAAATAGGAGGAAGTTTACATGTATCATCTCGCTTATTGATACAATCTGGCCTTTTAAGTATCTCAATGGCTTCTCTAATTTTGCATTGGTAGAGATTATCACATCTGGATATGATCCTGGTACTAGAAAAATCAATTTTATGATCTGAATCTATAGTATGGAGTGAGAGTGCTGATGATGATGAGTGTTGTTTAACTGCATTAGCATGCTCATCTCTCCTAACACTGATGCGACGATTACTCATACCTATGTGAGAAGCTTTACAATTTTTATATGAGATTTGATAGACACCATGAGATTCAAGAGGGATTGAATCCTTAGGCTTGGTTATTATATTGCTGATCTTTTGATGAGCAGAAAATGCTGTATCTATATTATAGTGTTTTAATATACGTCCGATACTGTCTGTAGTTCCTTTTACATATGGAACACAAATCCTAATAGCTGATTTATCATCTTTTTGTTTCCTATTTTGTCTATTTTGGGCTTGAAATAAGGCTTTTTTTATATAAATTTGTAATTATAACTATTTGCTAATAAAACACTATTAATATGATTTATTTCTTCTTTCAGATGTGTCTCATCTGAAAGGTTAATTGCTCTATTTAAAAGAGTTTTGGCTACAGAAACTATCTGAGTTGGGTGATGATGAGAATGGAAATGCAAATATCTGTCTGTGTGTGTATCCTTTCGGTAAATAGAAAAAGATAAACTATTTGGTGTTCTGGTGACTAGAACATCAAGAAAAGGGAGTTTTTCATCAGACTCTGTCTCCATTGTAAATTTAATATGAGGATGCATATTATTTAAATGTAAGAAAAAATCATCTAATTTATTTTTTCCATGTTGCCATATGACAAAAGTGTCATCTATGTATCTGAGCCAAAAGGGAGATTTTAAAGATGATGATTCTAAAGCACGAGTTTCTATATATTCCATGAATGATGATTCTAAAGCACGAGTTTCTATATATTCCATGAATAAATCAGCTATTACTCCTGAGATAGGTGAGCCCATAGGAGTACCAAAAACTTGTCTGTAATGCTGTCCATTGTATATAAAATATGTATTTAAGAGACAATGTTTAATTAAAGCAATAATATGGTCTGGTAAATTGCAACGTTGTGAGATTATATTTAAAGCTTCATCAATTGGAATGTTTGTAAACATATATATATATATATGTGTGTGTGTGTAAATTTATAAATAAATATTAGAAAATACAGTACTTAAAAGTTTATAAAAATATATCTGTCATTTTCTAATATTTATTTATAAATTTACATATATTATTTTGAAGAAATACAGACATCAATTTGTAATATTATTAATATATACAAATAAAATGTTTGTTAATTAAAACAAAATAGAGAAACCATAATAAAAGAAAAATTAAAGAGGCAATTTTTATAAATAGGAATAAAATGCATTTAATAAAAAGACAAGCTGCTAACATTAAAATACAAGATTTATGGGATTTGAATTGATGCCGTTTGCTTCTGCATTTAATAAATAGACAAGCTGCTAACATTAAAATATGAGATTCATGGGATTTGAATTGATGACATTTGCTTCCACTTTGTTTTTGTTTTTTTTTAATTTAATGGGGCAAGTTTAAGAAATTAACCAAAAGTACTTCTGCAGATGTAAGGATTGTTTATAATAGTTTGTAAACAATTAAATTTATTATTTCAGTTATATATATATGTGTGTGTGTGTGTCTATGTGTAATATTTCAAGATTAAATTTCAATGAGATTATTGTTATAGAGCTATTGGAAGTAATTTTACTTAAAAAGAGCATCTTGCAGTAAGATTAGCCTGTTTTTTTAGTAATAGTTTCATGCTCTGAGCTTGATCATATATTATTCCAAGTAAATTACACACATATAATTAATATATGTATAACATTAGTTAATTCATTGGTAATAAGAATAGCTAGCTGTTTAAATACATTTGATATATTTTAAAAAGTTTCAAATTATACTAATATAATTACAAAGTGTAGCTTTGATTAATCTGTTTTATTTTATGCTGCACGTTTTTTTATCATTTTTAAATTAATTAATTTTAAAAAAAAAACTTCCCGATGAAATGTGATATTTTTTATTCATTTAATAGATTATTCTTTTATAAATATATTTCTTTAAATTTAGATATCAATGTAGTATTTAAATGAATTATGATTTTGCCATATTTCATAATGATTGCTTCATCAAATTTTTATATAACTCAATTACTATTTTTTTTAATAATTTCTAAATCCGAATAGTAGTTTATGATGGCAGGAAAGAGAAATAGCTTTCTTATTAAATCACTTAAAAAATTATCATTTTTTATTTCTTTACATAAGTTTGCTTTTGTACATTTTTTGTTCTCACAAGTCATTCCACTTATCATAATCTTGGAAAAAACTTGTAAGAATAACACAATAATTAACTCATTCAAAAAACGATTAGTTAATTGTATTATTTTATACTAGTTATGTTATTTATGATATTTAATGAAAAAAAATTAAAGAGTTCATAAGAAGATTGAGTACCAGAAATGAGTGAGTTGGGCCATGAACCATGGACCTTAATTCTACCATAACAACTAACTATACAAGACATAATTATTAATAAATATAATAAATTAAAAAACTTACCACAATTATAGGCTCAGAATAAGTCAATATCATAAATCCTAATTTGGCTGGAATTAATCCTTCAAAATCATTTTTGAAATCTATAAATAGATAAATTAATATATTATTTCAGATGGACAAGTTTTAAATTTAAAACTTATCCATAATATTGTCTTCATTATAAAATTTAAAATGTTAATCAATCTTAAACAAAACTGATAATAAACAACTTAAAAATAAATAAAATTCATTTAAAATCTCAAACCACATTTTCATTTCTTATAGATAGGTTATCAAAATCTAAACATTTTATAGTCACATGATAAACTATTTTATAGCAACTACATCCTGTAAATATCATTCAAATTATAACTCTTTAAACACATTAATTGTGATCATTGCAATATAATATACATATGTTAGACAGGAAAGAGTGCAATTGAAAAAGATAGAGAGGATAATATGGCAATTAAAATAAAAAATACAAAGTGAGGACATATATATTGTGATTGTATGTTATTGTACATTGGCCTATTCAGCTGCTTAACATAATTATATGTTCATGCTATTTTTAAAAAAGATTAAATGGGAGAAAAAAAAGAAGATAAAAAGTATTGTAAAAATAAAATATGTAGGAATTATGATATTTAAGTTTTGGTTTAATTGATATAATTAATATTAAAGTAATTATAAGTACTAAATATAAAATGTGTAATGACTTAAAAGTTATTAGAATATGTAGCTCAAATAATTAAATAATAAGTATGCTTTTAAGAGAAATTTGAAGCTTAGTTTATGCTTGGGTTTATAAAAAATGAAAAGTAAATAAAGTTACACATAATATAAGACTGAGTAAAGTTAATTTTCATGCTAAAAAAATTGTAAGCTAGATAGTGGACTTAGTTATGTCATAATATCATTGTTAAATTAGTTTTTCAAGTTAATTAATAATTTATTTAAATTATTATAGTATTAGAGTTCTAATGATTTAAATAAAGTCAGTGCATTTAAAATAAATATTAAAGTTGGTTGAAAAATGCACAAATTAACAATAAAACAGCCTAAATTAGTAAGTATGTAAAGCAAGTTTCTATATGTGTGTGTATAAATTTATATGCTTGCATGGTGATTTATTAAAATGTTATTTATTATAAGTAAAGTTATTTTTAGTTATTAAATTATTTAAAATAAATGAATGATAAATTTAACATTGAAAGTATTTAAAATTAATAAGGTAAGGGTGTCTTATAAATTAGAAGTGATAATTTAAAATAATAAATGTATTATTTATTTTATTATTTTTTATTAATTAAATAATTAACAAAAGTAAAGTTCAACTTCTGGAAAGTTTTAAATTATCATATGGTAATTAAAAAGTAGATTAATATTATGTAATTTTAAATTTAGTTCCATATTCTCTTTTACATATTTTTAATAGAGGTCAGACTTTTAAAAGGTGTGGCCAATTAAAATGCCCATCAAAATAAAAGTTATAAAAGTAAAGGATTTGTGTGTGGAGTTGGTGTGCTTGCTCTTTTGACTGAACTCTTCTTTCTCATTCCATGAACTCTCAACATTAAGACAGTAATATTTATTTGCAATTTTTCATTCTAAAATTGAAAGTGTTAATTTTTTAAAAATTTTATATTTCTTAAGTAACAATGAATTATGAAAACAATAAGATGTTGAGTTTTTCTATGTCTTAACATAATCTAGAAATATCTAAAGAAAGCAACAATATACTTAAGGAAAATTGTTTTCTTTATTAATTTATTTTATCCAACTATGCTTGAACAGAAATGTATGGAGTGAAAGGCATATGTTTTGCATTATTTTTCCAAGCTATAATGAACATTATAGAAGGCATTGAGTGACATTTGAAATTTAATTTATAGATAAAGGAAAAAAAATGCTTCAATGGAAATTGACATTAGTTAATTTCAAAATGGGCAACTTCTGATTGTTTAAGTGATAATTTCATTTTTTAAGTGTTATCTTAATAAAGACTGTAAAATGCTGACTAATCTAGTTGATAAAATGACATGAACTTTATTTTGACATAACTATATTAATGTTTCCAAGAGAACATTTAAAATATAAAATAAGTGAATACATTAATAAGAAGTTTGATGAAAAATATGACTTCAATATATAACAATGTTATGGAAAATAAAAATGAACTGTTTAAATTGCTGACCTTTTAAAGGAATAATAATTTCTTAATCGCTATCATTAAGTGCCCTTGAGTGAATAGAATGATATTTTAAAAGGAATATTTAAAATGTTCTTTAAAAATAAAGGAACTGTTAATTTTTTAATGTATAACCATGGATAAGTTTAATGAAAATATTTCTAACAAAGTTTGCTGCTAGAAGTAAAAAAAAATAAACAAGCTATAACTAATTCTTTGAATAAACTTATGAGTGAATAAATTGATCCAAATCTTTTACAGAAATTGCTTGTTAAATGTTGTTATTCTGTATGGCTTGTCTCTGGAAGATCATAAGTGCTTTTAATGTTGTAAAAATGTGGTAAGTTACAGAAGTGTTGCTTCTAAAAATAATTGGCCAGCAAAAGGACATTCTTTTTTCACATCAGATAGATCACTGTGAAGGGCCCCAGATAAAGGACTATGGGTTTTTTTTAAAAAAGAAAAAATAATAATTTTATTTTTATTATTAATTATTTATTTTAATATTATGCTAAATAGTTTTCTTTGGGTACATGATAAATTATGCATGTATTCTTATATTTGAAAGGATAAAACTTATGCATATTTTATTTATTGGCTTAAAATAAGTCATATGAGATACATCCAGGTAAAAATGCATAATCTTTACAGTCATGAGTAGTATTTTATTAAAACCTTATTAATTTTCTTATGGGTAAACAGCCAATATATGGTTTATTAGAAGCTCATAATAGTTTTCAATTATTATATTATAATAATTTCATTATGAAGTTTTTAATGACAAGGTATTTATTAGTATTATATTTAGTAATTTTTTCCTATGTTATTTATGTCCACTGTAGTTTATAAAATTTTATGCTGTTTTTATTGAATATGTGTGTTTTTTATTAATTGAAAATTTTTATTGTGCTACTTGAAGGGTTTTATAGTCATTTGACTTGCTTTTATTTGTTGCTTTATACATTGTTCAATGTATGCATTTTAGAGAATGAAGATTTATTTCTTTAGTTTTTTTCAGTAATGATGCCATGGTTTTGCCTAGGATATATGCTAAGTCCAATTTTAATAAGTGTGGGATACATGTGATTTATTAGATGTGTTTTACTTATTTTGTTCTTTGGAGGATTTGGGCATGCTCTCCCCAATGTTTAGTATTTATTTCTCATGAGAGAATTATATTTTGATATTTTATGATTATTTTTATGTTTAGCCATTATAGCTTGATAACCAGAGGAAATTTTTCCTGCACTACATCTTCCATTTCCACGTGTTAAGATCTTGTCCACACATATATTTACCTGAAGAAAGATGGTTTAATATACCATTGTTTCATTCCAGTTGTGTAGTTAGCTCTGAGGAGCTTTTCCCCCTCATGAAGGTATTTAATTATATTCCACAATGTAAGGTGAAGTTATTGTTTGTTTTAAAATTGTCATAGTAGTGATAAGATAGAATTTTGAAGTGTATAGTCATATCAGGGACACTTTTTATCAATAGTGTTCAGATAAGTGAAGTAATGTATGTATTGTACTGTTATGCCTTGCCAGCAGTTACAAGCAAACCAATAAATATGTTAGTAATTTAATGTTTGTTTGTGTAAATAGCATAATAGGAGAGGCACATATGCAATATTATCATTATCACCATCCAGAAGTAGTTCACCAATGGATTGATAAGATAATTAAAGAGTTTAAATAATTTATTATGTGAACATAGGCAAAATACAGTATGTAATGTGCATGGCTTCTGAAATGTTTTCTCATTTTTTTTTGTTAAATAAATAATGCTAGACAGGATTTTTTTAATATATGTTTGTATGATAATTAATATTATCATAACATTTTTCTGGTAAAAATCAGCCATCTCTCAATTAGGATTTAAGTTTTTTTAATTTTTGGTGTGTTTTTAAATGCTATCAGTAGAATATTATAAGTTAATATGATAAGCAATAGTAGCTTACTGGACATAAAAGTGTATTTTAGATATATTTTTGTTTTATTATATTTTGAAAGCTGTTTAGCAAATGATTATTTTATGAAAATGGCATAACCTGAAAAATGTGTTAAAAGTAAATTAGCAAAATAGTGAAGTAGTCTTAATTTAAATTGAATGTGTCACAAAATAAATCACCCAAATATTTGTATAAGTAATCAAGAATTTTTGCAAATGTGTAGACAACTGTTATCAATTATTTTTATTGCATGCAGGATAGTAAAACAGTGCCTAGGTTTGTAGATGACCTTTGTTTGGAAAAAGATGTATATATATTTTGTAAAATGCAAATGTTATTATTAGAATTTAGTCTTTGTTTTTATGTATGATTTCGTGAGTCCTGAATTCTTAATTCTGTTGCAGAAATCTTGGTAAATCAGATAATCAATTTATAAGACACAGGTCCAAATTTAAAAATGCAAATGTTGCATAAGTATTACAATTTCAAAGATTGGAGTTCACTTTGAAAGAATCAAATATTTATTTTATTTTATTTTGAATCCATTATACACATTTCAGACTGCATGTTATTTTTTATTTCACAACCAACGAGTATATTATTTTAGAAATTAATTTTAAAATTGTGTTGTTGATGAGTATTAAAATGATATAAAAGGTACCCTTTCTTTCTAGATCCTCGAATGTCATCCTGGGGGAAAGACTTTAACTTTTTCAAATTTAAATTGTTTTAAAAAATATGATTATTAGTTAGATTAAACATTTCTTTAATTAATTGTTGTCGTTATTATAATATATTGGGATACATTAGCTTATAAGAGAAGTGTATGTCTCCTTTAGTCCACTAGGATGTCATTCATTTATTCAAAAATAGGATATGATTAATATTCAAAATTATTAAAGGAAACCTTGAGATCATTAAATATTATTTCATGAATATTCAAATTAATTTATTATAGCAAAAGTCAATAGAGTGGCATTAAAATTTGTTCCTTAACATATTTCAAGAAGGTGTAATAAAAGAAATTCACTATAAAATTTTATATTGCATGCAAATCCTTATACTAGTTGGAGAATGCATTTTAATATATAGAAAGTTGCTTGATTTGAAAAGTAGTGTATGAGAATGAATGGGATTTCTCTTCTTAATTTATTTATGCACATTATAATAGTATGTTTTTATTATTAGTTTAAATACCTTTTATTTTAATGTGTGTTTCTATAGTAAATTTTACTATAACTAATAATCCACTGAGCTTATCCATAGGATTTCATCATCATCAGGATAGTGGAGACATTGTTTTTAGGAATCTCTGACAGTTTATAATTAGGTTATTTGTTTGATCCTTATTTTTTTATAGGTTAGAAATGGCAAATTCCACTTCTTTTAATAAGGTTAGAGATGGCTTCCCAAATTTAGGGGCTTCAATTGAAGCCACCTTGTTGTTGTTTGCACTTTGTTATAATTTTATAAATTTGGTGATAACAACGTGGCTTGTCAGAATAATTATTTTATTAATTATTCTTTGTTTTTTCCATTTATTTACACTTATTATTGGACATTGCCCAAAAATGTGAGCTATGACTACTGCTATTGATATTATATAAAAAAATATATAGAAGTTAGGGACTAAGCAATAGTTTAGTAAATGAACAGTGTTTATCAAAGATGCATTATGTTGTTAGAGTATAAATAATTATTTGAATTGTTTTCATTGTGTGATCTGATGTATTATTGCCACTATAAAATTTATTATATTTATGTGTATAGTATTGCAGTCTTTAAGCAATTCTTTAAAATATTGTTTTTTATCATTTATTTATTGTGATCTCTATTATCTGATAATTAAGTTTCTAACCATATAATCATCAGTTAATTATCTTTACAAGATTTCTAAGGAACAATATTTATATAGAAATTATAATGTAAAAAAATAATGTTTTTATGTCATTGTAGTGTAGGTAAGGCTATTGTTGTTATGACTTTGGATTATTCTGATTGAAGGAGGTATATAGGCTTAATATCTTATTATTAATATAGAAAAAACTTTAATATTAATTTATAATTGTTACTAAAATAGAAAGCTTTAATATTATCTGAGGATTTGGGAGGGTTCCAAGAATGGTGGTCACCAGATACTCATAGTCAACATGTTGGTGTAGAGACAAGGGGGGAACCTGATAGTTTAAGTATGAATAATAATTTCGAAAAGATGAAAACAAATAATTGTGAATCAAACCAAATATTAGTCATCTTACAAAAATCAGAGGAAAGATTTGAGAAATTACAGGAGGAGATAAAATTAAATTCTCAGAGTCAGATACAAGAAATGAAATAAATAAAATTGAATTCTCAATGTCAAATGCAAGAAATGCACTTAGATTTTTGAAGTCAGGTGGAGGAAATCAAATTGAATTTTCAATGTCAGATGCAAGAAATAAATTTAAATTTGAAAAAATCAGAAGAGAGATTTGAGGATTTATAGGAGGAAATAAAACTAAATTCTCAAAATGTCAAAGAGGATTTTCAAAATCAGTATAGCAAACTTATTCAGGAGTTATAGGAAATGAAGATTTCCCAAGATAAATTGTTAGATTTTAAGAAAAAAGTGCATCACCAATTTAAAATTGTAATGGGAGAATTTGACATTATCAAAAATGAGTTTTGCATCATCAAGAACAAACTTAAGAATATCAAGATAGAGTCCTGCAAAGGATTAGAAGATTATGGAAATCAAATTACAGATTTAGCCAATATGTTAGAGATTCGGGATCAGTCACAAATTAAATTCAAAAGAGTGAAGCTGGAAGACATAATGACAGAACTTGGTGATTTAAAAGATATTTTAGAAAGATAGAATTTAATCTTCTTCTGGAGAAGTTGAACATGATTTAGGGATGCATAAAGCTCTGATTGAAGAGGATGTTTATAAAAAATTGATAGAAATAACTGAGCAAGAATAGGCTGAAATGGTTTTTTAATATTGAACAGAATCTTCAGCAAATAAAAGTGAATGGTAAGCAAACTAGACAAAGTTATGAAAGTAAGTTGGAGAGAATAGATTCTAAGTTAAGTGAAGTTGATATTTATTTAGGCAGCAGCATAAGTTTAATGGACCAAGAATTGCAGCATATAAAACTGCAAACAAGTTTAATTTTAGAAATAATAAAACTGAGTTTCAATCAAAACACCTTGAAGTATAAAGGATTTGTAGTGATCAAATAAAAGAAAGAAAACATTTAAAGACTCAGGTAGTATAGGAGTTACTAGCAGAGATGAAACTAGATGATAAACTAGATATTTTTCACAAGAAAATATATGAGCTGCATGTTAGGAAGGCAAAAATATTGTTATTGTCAAAGATAGTCCTAATGTTCAACAAGAAATTTTTCAGGTCAAAGTAAATGAAAAATATAGCCCTAGTGATCTTAAAGCAAGCCTTGAATATACTCATATTACAAATCACATCTTGTCAGGACAGGATCCATTTAGGCAGTTTAGCAAAAATGATATTCAAAATTCAAAAGGCCAAAATTTCCTGGTCTTAAAATTCATGAGGATTAATGTGTTTAAGATGGAATATTTAGAAAACCTCTATGACTACCTTCAAAGTCTTGAAGAGTTATTTGCACTATGTAGTCTGTCAGAAATAGAAAAAAATCAATATTGCTAGCAATCATTTGTATGCCTTCTCCAGAGATTGGTGGCATACATTATTTGATAAGCTCTAAACCTATGGGGATTTTAAATACCTCATTCTAACAAGCTTTTGGGAAAAAAACACCAGGATAATATATGTTATCAGGTGTCACAAAAAATATAAGGAACATACTAATGCTATTAATAGGAAAGATGACATATCTGCATTATATGTTCACTACTTAAAATATGGACATAGAATAGATTGTGTTAAGAATGTAAGTCCATTAAATTATATTAAAGAAATTAATAGAAGAAAGATATGTGAAACTAATTACATTAATTATAACAGAAATAATTGTATGAACATTTATAAAATATCAATTAATTTAACTAATAATTGAATAATAAAAAATGAATAGAGGGCTATATAATATGTACTATTTTAAAGATATTAAAACATAAATTGTAGGCTTGTGTTAATTTTATATAGATCCAGTAGATGTCACTATGTATGCAATATAGGTTATTTTTGTTGTTAAATAAGACATATTGAAAAGGGCAAATATTTAAAAATTGCCAAACGGAGCTTTTGTATGTTATGATTATATGATTATATTACAGTTATTGTCATATATTATTTTGTTGTTATATAAAATTATTTTATTCTATATCATATTTATGATTTATTGTTTAATGCATATATTTTAGAGATTAAAGATTTATTTCTCTAGTTTTTTCAGTGATAATTTTTTTTTCATGCCATGGTTTTGCCTAGGATATATGGTAGTCCCATTTTAATAAATGTGGGATGCATGTGCTTTATGAAACATTCTTTCTTACTTATATTTTACTTTGAAGGTATTGAGCGTGCTCACCCCAAAGTTTAGTATTTATTTCTCATGAGAGGATATTTTGATATTTTATGACTATTTTCATGCTTAGGCATTGTAGCTTGACCCCTAGAGAGGATCCTTTCCAAGGTACATATTTCATTTACATGTGTTGAGAATCTTATTCACATATATATTTACTTAAGAAAAAGTGTTGGAATATACCATTGTTTTCTTCCAGTTGTGTAGATAGCTCTGAGGAGCTTTTCTCCCTCATGATGATATTTAGTTATTTTCCACTATACAAGGTGAAGTAGGAATATTTTAACATTGTCATGACTGTGATAAGATAGAATTTTGAAATGTATAGTTGCTTCAGGGACACTTTTCTATCCATAATGTTTAGTTAATTGAAGTAATGTATGTATTGTACTACCATGCCTTGCCAGAAGTCACAAGCAAAACAACAAATATGATAGCAATTTAATGTTTGTTTATTGAATGGTAATAGGATATGAGCATATGCAATATTTTTATTATTATCATCCAGAAGTAGTTCACCAATGGATTGGCAAGTCAATTAAAGACTGAAAATAATTTATTATGTGGACATGGGCAAAATATATTATGTAATGTGCATAGCTTCTGAAGTGTTTTCTCTTATATTTATTTTTTAAGTAAATAATTCCAGACAACAACTTTTTTATTTGTGTTTATATGATAATTAGTACTATCATAACACTTTGCTGATAAAAATTCAGCTGTAAGTTACACTTTAAGTTTTTCTAATTTTTACTGCGTTTTGTAAATGCTATTAATAAAATATTATAAGCTAATATGATAAGCAATAATAGCTTACTGGTCATAAAAGTGTATCTTAGATATATTTTTGTTTTATTATATTTTGAAAGCTGTTTAATAAATGATTATTTTATGAAAATAGCATAGCCTGAAAAATAATTTAAAAATAAGTTAGCAAAATACTGAAGTAGTCTTGTTTTAAAATGAGTATGTCACAAAATCAATCACCTAAATGTTTGTATAGGAAATGGAGAAATTTTGCAAGTGTGTAGGTAATTATGTTATCAATTATTTTTATTTCATCCTTTATAATAAATAAGTGGCTATGTTCGTAGACGACCTTTCTTTGGTAAAAAGATGTAAATAAATTTTGTAAAATGTGAATGTGATGTTAAATGTCAATAAATGTATTTATTATTATTAGAATTTAGTCTTTGTTTACTATATATGATTTCTTGAGTCTTGAATTCTTAATTATGTTGCAGAAATCTTGGTAAATCATATAATCAATTTATAAGACACTGATCCAAACTTAAAAATGCAAATGTTGCATAAGTATTACAATTCCAAAGATTGGAGTTTACTTTGAAAGAATCAAATATTTATTTTATTTTATTTTATTTTGAATCCATTATACATTTCAGACTGCATATTATTTTTTATTTCACAGCCAAAGAGTATATTAATTTAGAAATTGATTTTAAAATTATGTTGTTGATGAGTATTAGAATGATATAAAAGGTACCCTTTCTTTCTAGATACTTGAATGTCATCCTGGGGAAAAGACTTTAAATTTTCCAAATTTATATATATTTTTAAATATGATTATTAGTTAAAAATTTCTATAATTGTCGTTGTTATTATAATACATTGGGATATATTAGCTTATAAGAAAAATGCATGTCTTCTTTAATATACTAGGATGTCATTTATTTATTTAACAACATGATATGATGATTAATATTCAAAATTAATAAAGAAAGAGTCCTGAGATCATTATATACTATTTCATGATTATTCAAATTAACTTATTATAGCAAAAGTCAATTGTGTGGCATTAAGAAACCAATTATAGTTCATTTAACTATAAAAAAGTACATTAGCTTTTACTCTAGAAGAGTATGTCAGATCAGATCATGGCCATAAAAGGGATTGGTGATTAATGTTTGTTCCTTAAAATATTTCAAGAAGATATGATAAAAAATTCATTATAAGATTTTCTATCATATGCAAATATAGAGAAAGTTGCTTGATTTGAAAAGAAGTGTATAAGAGTGAGTAAGGTTTCTTCTCTTTTCAATTTATTTATCTCCCCTATAATAATGTTCTTTTATTACTAGTTTAAATCCCTTTGTATTTTAATGTATGTTTCTGTAGTAAATTTTATTATAACAATCATTTTTTTGTTAATGACATAAATTATGAATGAGCTCTTATATTCTAATGAGAATTAAATAATTGTATGTCTGGATATTGCAAGCTTCATAAACAATTAGTAAAATCATTGTCTCAAAACTTAATCACTGATTACATTGTTGACAAAAAAACCATTAACTTTTAGACTGAAAATTTTTTATTGGCTGAGTGAATTAAAGTTTTAAACTTTTGATTGGCTCAATTATGGAATCAGCAATAGCAATATATTCATCTTTTAATATTAGATTTGTTTGTAAAAAGCAAATTAATAATTTGTCCAATAATGAAAGAGAACAAAAGTTTTTTCAAAAATAAATTTCTATTTATAATTATAAAAATATTCTATAGTGGAGAACCTAAAAGGAATATTCACAAGCTATTAGAAATTGCTGCATATGTTATTGATTTCTTTCCAATTTATGTCCATGTAAAAGTAAAGAATTTTTACTGAAATCTTAACTATTTTTCTAAAATAATTATATTTTCAGCATATTTTATCAATACAATTTATAATATGTAAAAAAAATATAAAAAATACTCTAAAATATACATTTTTGTTTTGAATATGAAAACAAACAACTTAAAGCTGTCAAAATTATTGTCAAGCCCTCCGTTTGGTTCAAAATGAGCAACAACAAATCAGTGCCTTATGGTACATTTTAAGCTTTAAAAAGACTGTAAATTCACTATGATAATGCAATAATTGAATTTTAGATTGATTTGAAGCCATAAATGAAATTTTTCAGTTGATGCACCTTATTAAACACAGCATGAAACTGAAGTTGGTGCTAATTGTATTACCTCTTGTGACAAATCTGATTTTATATCAGTCCACAAACATACCCACATATTGTCAAATAGTGATAATGATTAAAATATGTATGAAAAATGTAAAATAAATTACACATAAAAACATATTGTTTTGAATAAAATTAAATAGTTAATAAAAAAAGTTTGTCTTGCATCAATTTTTTTCAAATATTTGAAATTTTTTATTAGTCATATTTTATATTCTTATTTTTTTAATGCAAATTGTAAAGTAATTTTACCTTGTTGCTTTGCTTTTATATGATTTTTGAAAATTATGCAATGTATCCCACATTTTTTAATTTAAGTCTATTTGTATGTGATTTCTTTTATGGGTTTTTTTGAAAAACCTATCTACCACATAAAAAAAACCCAGGTATACATATATACATGTTTGTGTGTGCATTTAAAATATTTTTATATGTTACACATTGTATGATTAATATAATTAAATGTAAAATATTTCAAATATGAACTACAAAAATATTTACCCATAATAGCTAATTATATGTTTAACAATTAACTAAAGTACTATATACTGAATATTAAACTTCACATCACATTATGTTGATTTTGGAAAGTATTCTGATAATTTACTAAATAATAATATATTTTAAATAAGAAAAGTCAATTAGTTTTTCAATTTAAGTTTTAACTAACTATTTCGAAAGTCTCATTAAGATTATAATACTGTATATTTGTAGATGTTGAAAAACTAAAATACATTTTAAGAGAATCACAAGTAGTAGATTCTATAATAATAATCATATATATTTATTAGTCAATTTATTAAAAATCGGAGCACCAGAAGTGACCAAAATAATTTATCACTGCACTAAATCACACAGATCATGGTATCAATTGATCAAGTATTAGCATCTGGTTATAATTAAATTATTGTCTAGTAAACTTAATCTATCTTCAGACAGAATACCTGTATTTATATATACACACGTGGCTGCATACAAATAGTAAAATTACATTATGAAAATATAAATTTAATATACTGTTTATAATATAACGTTCTGATTATTTACAGTAAGTCTATAATTAGAAAGAGAAGGGCTTTTAATCCTTTTCTCATCCGCCTTAAACGTTTGTATAATAGCCAAACGATGTAGTTTTTTTACTATAAAGAGAATTCTCTTTATAATATAGAAAATGTTTTCTTTTTTGTGTAAATATAAGCAATGTTTAATAAAATGAAATTTTTCTAATAAAACCAAGACTAGAAAATTATGTATGCATTTATGGATTTCAGGGCATAGTATTTAGGATTTTAGGATTCTATATGTGAGTCTTGAGTAAAATCAGAAATGTTCAAATAATTATTACTTAGCTAATTAGGTAGCCATATAATATTGGTCAATGAAGTTAAGTACACAAGAAAAACAATCATTAGTATAGATTGACTCTTTTTGAAAAAAGTCTCCTCCAGTATTTAACAATGGTTAAAGATAATTTGGTAAAGATTATCATTCTACTTAATATTCCATAAATACTTTACAAATCCTAAAACAAATAAAATAAAACAAATGTTAATAGTATATCAATATTGATTTTAAGGAGAAGAGATAACGTTATATCTATTGTGTGTTCAGGGATTAATCAGCTTTTGTTAAAGAATTCAAAACATCAAGGTAGAGAAATAAAAATTTAAAGATTTGTACGTTTGATAGCAAAAACTAAAATAAAATAAAGAAATATGATCACTCAAGTATAAAATAATGAAAGTTATGTCTTAAACAAAATTTTCTGTAAATTATATAAGAGAAATGTTCAAATATTTCAGCAAAAAATTTTGTTGCAAATTAACATTTTATTTTATTATGCAATTAATATTAGTAATTTTGAACATATTCATTTATTTATGGTGCATTCATTTTCTTTGTCATCAGTCTGAAATTGAGTAATTAATTCTATTAGATAATAACAAGAAAAATAGCAAATACAATCAACTCTGGATAGAGAAAATAAAGTATAAAAAACTTTTATCAAGAGCTGGAAAACTATCTTTCTTGCAAGAAGATGTACTCCGTTCACTTACTACAATGGCAGATAATAAATTTAAGAGCTTAAGATTCCTAGAACAATAAGCAGTTGAGGAAAGGGGCTCAGTTTTGTTAATTTGAAAGTAATTGATATACATGGTAGTGTAGGTATTGTGAAGCAAATCAAGACAATATGTATTGGCCTTTGAGTCTTAGAAGTCCTGTTGTTTTATTATGAGTGTGTGTATATATATATATATGATATACTTTCCAGGTACATGAATGATTTTGATAATGCAAATGCCACAAAGTATACCATTTATAATCTGCAAAAATCTTTGTATTAACACACACACACATATATATATATATAATGAAAAAAAACAATTTAAACTTACTAACGCTTGTATTTATAATCAATAGATGGCGTTTTACCAAAAACACCGTCAAAGCATATGTTTGTTTACATAAATGTCAGAGCAAGCATTCACTATCTCTTTCGTTAGTTCCATCCTCAGATCATGATTTCAAGCTGATTTGCTATCAACAGTGAAGAATAGGAATAAGAAACTAGATCTAAACACTAACTCTGAGCATTTATGAAACAATTTCTATTCAGCTTGCAAGCGTGAATCTTTTAGACACGTAATGTCTTCAAATTCAGCATAGCAAGACAGATAGCTATATGAGTCTGATATCATTTCAGATTTACCACATAGTAGAAGCCTCTGCAATATATATCATTGCAAGAAAACTTCAAAGGTACATTTATGAAAAACAAAAAAACCTGTTAAACTTGCTGATCAATAGATGGCATTTTACCAAAAACACCGTCAAAGTGTATGTTTGTTTACATAAATGCCAGAGCAAGCATTCACTATCTCTTTCATTAGTTCAACCCTCAGATCATTATTTCCAGCTGATTTGCTATCATCAGTGAAGGATAGGAATAATAAACTAGATCTAAACACTAACTCTGAGCATTTATGAAACAATTTCTATTCAGCTTACAAGCGTGAATCTTTTAGACCCGTAATGTCCTCAAACTCAGCATAGCAAGCCAGAATGCTATATGGGGCTGATATCAGTTCAGATTGATCACATAGTAGAAGCCTCTGCAATATATATCATTGCAAGAAAACTTCAAAGGTACATTTATGAAAAACAAAAAAACAAGTTAAACTTGCTAACGCTTGTATTTACTTTCAAAAAGAATTTTATTATTGCTATAAAAAATTATTACATTTACTCTTTTGAGTCATTATGCATATGTATGTTTATATTGTGTGTAAAGGAAGATAATATGGTTATATACATATGGGGAATAGGAAGAAGGCAATAGTTGGCCAGTGTTTTTTTTTTTTTTTTAATATTACAAATTAACTTTATTAGAGAAGGCTCTGAGTGTTTTATGTAGTCCATTTGGAACACTTGGTTTCTTGGTTTATTTTTGTTCAAGAAGGTCAGATGTCTTAACAAAATGATCACCATTTCCTATGTGGTTTGAAGAGAAGGGTTTAGTTTATTCTATGAATGATTATAGGGATGTTGAGGGCTGTGGATTTTGAACAGACTCCAAGTGTTCTCATAAAGCAATTTTGTTGATATAATTTCATCTTTTTTTAATCTTCTTTAAAGTACTGAGGAATATTGCCTTTGCATTTGGCAGTGGAATATCTAGTTATCCACAGTGAGTATATAATAAAAGTCGATATTCTTATGTGAATGAAGTTTCTGTCTAAACACTAACTCTGAGCGTTTATGAAACAATTTCTATTCAGCTTCACTCATGATAGCAAATCAGCTTGAAATCATGATCTGAGGGTGGAACTAATGAAAGAGATAGTGAATGCTTGCTCTGACATTTATGTAAACAAACATACACTTTGACGGTGTTTTTGGTAAAATGCCATCTATCATAAATACAAGCATTAGCAAGTTTAACTTGTTTTTCATTTTTCATAAATGTACCTTTCATAAATGTACCTTTGAAGTTTTCTTGCAATGATATATATTGCAGAGGCTTCTACTATGTGGTGAATCTGAACTGATATCAGATCCATATAGCTATCTGGCTTGCTATGCTGAGTTTGAAGACATTATGTGTCTAAAAGATTCACACTTGCAAGCTGAATAGAAATTGTTTCATAAACGCTCAAAGCTAGTGTTTAGATCTACTTTCTTATTCCTATCCTTCACTGATGATAGCAAATCAGCTTGAAATCATGATCTGAAGGTGGAACTAATGAAAGAGATAGTGAATGCTTGCTCTGACGTTTATATAAACAGACATATGCTTTGATGGTGTTTTTGGTAAAACGCCATATATATATATATATATATATATATATATATTCAAAAATATAATACCAAAAATTCTAGCATGATTGTTATGTCCAGCCTTACACTTTGGTTTTCAAATGCCAAATAATTACCTGAGCAACGTTTATTTTATTAAAAGTTGTAAAGAATAACCTAAAAATGATTGAATTTATCATGCACAGATTAAAGTCTTTGGATACATATACATATATTGTAATATTGATATTATAATACTGAATGTACAAAATATTTATTTTTAAACACTCGTTGATTATTTGGAGTTGGGTTGGAAAGGTAACTAATGAATAAAATAAAATATTTAAAAGCACTGAGCTTGGCAAAACACTGCCAGAATTACATTGTTGGACACACAAAATTAATTTAAGTACATTTTAATTTTAGAATTTATATATAATATTTTCAAATAAACTATAGAATGATTAGTAGTTCTGAAGTCATGTGATGATGGTTTATAGCTCTTGAGCCCATGATTTTACACTGTGTTATCATGAACTATACTACACTAGTTTCAAATTATTATGTCCTCTAGTTATATAAAAAAACCATAAATATATATATATTAAACATTATTTTATATATATTTCTTATTTGAAATATTTATTTATATCAGTCTTAAATAAAATAAAAAATATATTAAGATTTCCGTTTAGTTATATTTTGATAAAAATTTACATCAGTGATGAAAAAGTTTATTCTGTTCCTTTTTTTTTTCCAAAAAGCACTTCAAGTTATTATATTGTCACTCAAATAATGAAAGTATGAGAAAATGTCAGGAAATAACTTGAACTTTTTAAAAATAAAATCTCATCTAAAAAAAATATAGATTTTTATCATTGTCAGTATTGATTGTAAAGTTAATTAATGTTTTAATAATAAAATATAGAACTTTTATAAACTTAACAATTTTTTTAAAAAAATGTTTTGTTCTTATTTATTAAAATACAAGTATGTACAATATTTACAAGAGCATATATTTAAAAGTACTATTATAAAAATATGCACAATAAGAATAAAAACTGAACAATCAAATTTTGAAAATATTAAGCAATAATTAATTAAATATACAATTGCAAAATATTTCATTGTAGGCAAGCTCTTACAAACATTAATATTACTTTATAATAATTTGATATAGTAACTTTTACATGCAGTCATTAAGTATAAGACATTTAGATTAATTAATTTACCGTTTAAAACATATGACATTAAGTCGCATTGTCTATAGTCTTCTTCGATCCATTAATGGAAGTTGTCTCTATGTATATAACATGCGATTTAATTATGCGAACTTCAAATAAAATAAATAGCATGATTATGAGCTTCAAAAATTAAAGAATCATCTGGTGTTATTGATTTTCCATCTTTTCAAAAAGCATTATTACGGTAATAGCCATTTTCTCAATAACTAATTCTGATCTCTCAAACATATGTTGGTAAAGAATTAACAGTAATAATTACCAATATCTGATTTATAACAAAAGCAGCGATCAAAAAATATAATTTTCACTAATTAAAATGATATAAAGTTTACATACATATAATGTTTTATTTTAATAATGCCAGATTTATTACAGATGATAATGTCGCTCAAAATTTAAAATTCTACATTAAATTACATTTAGTTAGTGGCAATAATTATCAAATTATCAATACTACTAAAATTATCAATTATTCTTTATCGGCTACTTAACCTAATCAGTCTTTGGACTTCAGAAAAATATAATCATTATCGTCATCATCATCATCAACCATTATCAATCCACTGCAGGATGAAGGTCTCTCAAAGTTCAATCCAGCTTTCCAATCTTTAGCTTCTCTTTCTCCACACACCCCTGCACAATTTCTTATTTCATTCATCTCTCACATGTGTTCTATTTCTACATCTTTTACAATCTCTTGGAATCCAGTTTAAGATTTCAATTCTCCATCTATTATCATCTCTTTTAGAAATATGTCTAGCTCAACTCAATTCCACTCTTTTTATTTTTTCAATAAGATCAGTAACACCTGTTTGTTCTATTACACATGTATGGCATTTTTGATTACTTCTTGTTATCCCAACATGCATCTGTCCATACTTTTTTGAGTGGTCTAAAGTCTGTATTGCCTTTCTATTAAGTGTCCAAGTCTCAGATCCATAAGTAAAAACTGGTAAAACACATTTATAAAAAACCTTTCTTTTCAAACATATAGGCATATTTCTTTTTGGTATCAAGTTATTTCTACCAAAAACACTCCAAGTTTAATTCTATGATTAATTTCATCCATTATGTTTCAATCTGTATTAATAATCTGATCAAGGTATTTGTAGCTGTCAACTTTTTCTAACTCATCAAAATCAATCTTTATTTTCATATTTTGAAAAAACTTTAGTCTCTATAACATTTATCTTTAGTCCAACTTTCCTATTTTCATCTGATAACTCTTGCAACATTTCCTGCAGCTCTAAAGCATTGTTTGCAAAAACAACTACATCATTTGCAAAATGTAAATGACTTAAATAATTTTCATTAACTTTTACTCCTTTAGCTTCACATTTTAATTCACAAAATGTTTCTTGCAGCACTGCTGTAAAAAGTTTTGAAGATATGGAGTCACCCTATCTTACAGCCTCTGAATGTTGAATTTCCTAGTATCATTATGTAATCTAATTGTTACTGTTGCATTTTTATAAATATTCTTGTAAATGTAACAATATCCTGGATCTATGTATTGATGATCCAATGATTTAATTACTGAAGAAATGTTTATAGAATCAAATGTCTTTTCATAATCTACAAATCCAAAGCATAATGATAACTCATATTCATTTGTCCTTTATATAGCTTCTCTCAATACCTGTATATGATTTACTGTATTAAAACACTTTTTAAATCCAGCCTGTTCTCTTGGCTGGTGAAAATCCAAGGTTCTCTGTAGATGAGTTGTAATTATCTTGGTAAAATGTTTGTATAAAACTGATAAAATGCTTATAGGTCCATAATTTCTAATATCTTCTTTTCATCTTTTTTAAATATTAATAATAATACTGCATTTTCCCTATTATCTGGTACATCTTTATCATTTAGTCATTTGGTATAAAACTTTGCCAAATTTTTTCTTATTTCTTTACCTGCTTATTTTAATATATCAATTATAATTCCATCATTAGCTGAAACCTTTTCTTTCTTTATAAATTTATGTCTCACTTCTTCATTTAAAATTTGGGGTAATTCAGAAGATATAATAGATATAGGAGGTACTTGTTCTTTATTACTATATAATTCTTGATAGAAGTCTTCTACCCATTTCATGATGCTATCTTCTTTTTAGTAATAATTCCATCTTTTTTTCTTATTGCAGATATAAATTGTCTACCAATACCAAAATGTTATTTTACACTCTTGAGACTTTTATTCTCTTCTACAACTTTCCTTGCTAGTTCACAGTTATACTTTCTTATATCATTTTCAACTCTTTTCCACACTATTTTACAAAATTTGAGATATTCAATCCTTTTTAATGCATAGTTTTGTATATCTTCATATTCCTTTTTTTCTTCATAAATTTTCTAGTCTTAGTAAAAATTTTATTACTCAATTGCTGCTTTTTTTACCAGCTATTCTTGTTGCAGTTTTCATATTAATTTCATTCAAATCTGAATCTCTTGAAACTGATTTGTAACTTCAACTGTAAATATTGTTTTCCTTAATAATTTTTGTCTCTCTAGTTTTGCATTAATACTGTTCTTACATCTTACTAATTGATGATCACTTCCTGTATTAAATTTATTAAGAACATTACAATTTTGAAATATGTATTTTCCGTTAGTCAAAATATAATCCAACTTTGCTGTACCTTCATTTGGATGCTTCCATGTTCATTTCCTTTTAACATTTATCTCAAAGAAAGAATTCATAATATATTTATTTTTCTGCAAACTCCACAAGTCTATGTCCTCGCTCACTTCTATTACCATAACCAAAATTGTGTACAGCACTTTCATCTTTCATTTGTTTATTAATTCTAGCATTAAAGTCTCCCATAACAATTTTAAAATGTTTTTTACTCTGATCAAAAGCCGTTTGTAGATCCATATAAAAATCTTCTACCACATCATCACTATGAGAACTTCTTGGGGCATAAACCTGAATTATCTGCATTTGGTATCTGTTATTAAGTTGTATAACTAATCTTGCCACTCTGTCCAATACCCTATCAATCTGCACAATGTTGTTCTTCCACTTTTTATTTATAATTATTGTTTATACAATGGAATTCTTTCAAAAGTAACTTTATAATGACTTTTACATAATTAAAATTTCTAATTTATTTTCTTTGTTTTTATAATCCATTGGAATTTTTTATTTAGTTAAAAAAAGCAGATAAGTGTTCATTTAAATATTAAAATTAAATAATCCTACATTTTAATAGGCTTCAGATTGCCTTTTGATTTTATTTAAAACAAAATATATTTCTATTTTTACTTAACAAATTAACTGTCTCTTTTTTTTATTTTAACAAAAAAAAGTATCATTTGGTTTTTTTCTTTCTAACTTTTATTTTTAAATCTTTCTTCATAACACACATGCACATCATTTTAATTAATCTTAGTTAATAATTGCTTTTTAATTAATATTTTTATTTGGTCATTATGTTCATTTAATCTCCCATACCATAATGTCCTCTAACATCATCTGCCTGGTTACTTATGATTCCTGCCATTGCCGTTTTTATGGATTTATTTTTACACTTCTTACTTATTTATTTGTGTTTATACCTTATCTACTCTTTTAACTTCGAATATATATATATGTGTGTGTGTGTGTCATATTATTATTACTATTTGTGGGATATTCCGTGTAGTTAAAAAAGCTAAATGCTGACGTTTCAGTACAATATCAAGTACCTTCCTCAGAGCGTTCTCTTTCTCAAATTATAATAAGAATGTGCGTGAGATTTAAACTCGTTTTTATTGTTTTCTTTCTCCTCATATATTGGTTGAGAAGTTTTAAAATGTATTTTCTCTTCCGATAGCTTCTTCCAAATGTTGTTAATCTTCTTTAATTCACATCTTTCATTTATGCTCTTGTGCCTTTTAAAAATCTCTAGAGAAAATAAATTTTAAAACTTCTCAATCAATATATGAGGAGAAAGAAAACAATAAAAACGATTTTAAATCTCATGCACATTCTTATTATAATTTGAGAAAGAGAACACTCTGAGGAAGGTATATATATATATATATATATATATATATATATATATATATATATATATATATATATATATATATAAAAAAAAAAAAATATATATATATATATATATATATATATATAAATTTTAACCCCCCCCCCCCCAAACCCCCCCCACACATTATAAAACAAACCCAGGGCCAATTTTATAAATGAATAGAAAAAGTTAACAATTATATATTGCTTTGAATTAATATTGATATTCTTCTGCTTTTGCCTGACTTATAGCTTAGCTCAATGGAGGGTTAAAGAAAGTTTTAAAATATACAGAAAATAAATAACTGAAGAAAGAAATATTATTGATAGTTAAAATAAAATACATGCTTCATTTGTTAATCAATCAAATGATAAAAATTAATAAAGTTTTATTTATTCAAGTTAATAAACTATAATTTGATTTGATTTCTTCCATCATCTAAATACACTCATAGATTAACTATAATATAACTTTAACATAAAAACACACAATATTGAATAACTCCAGTATCTAATACGCCTTAGTCTAAATAGCTAAACTGATATTAATTTGGAACTAGGAAATCAGATCTCAGGGAATCTTTAATATGATTTGATTAAAGAAATTCTATTACAGAATAACTTATAATTATTGAATTAATAATAATAAAAAATAATAATAATGGAATGAATGAGTGATGTTTCACTGGACTAGTAATTAGATAATGAAGGAAATAGGGTACCTTTTAATCTCACATCATTGTCTAAATAATAACTAAGTATGCAACCTTGTTATAAGTTTACCAAATGGTAAAGTATTTCATATAATGTTTGGATCAAGAGAACAATATTATCAGATTTCAGTATATTTATTATTAAATTCACAAAGTAATGCACTTATGTTGTAATAGATGTGTAGAATGTAGAAACTAGAATAGGAATGCATATAAGAACAACTGGAGACAAAGTTTTAAATAATAAATTAAGCATTTATTTACATTTGCAATTAAAATAGATATAATTAACTCACATTGGGATATTGCCCTAATTCTTAAATTTACACAGACATTACTATCCTAGGTTTGATATCTCTTTTGTTACATTTTTTTTATTATTTATTGACTAGACATTTACAAGATATAAATTAATAAATAAATAATGCCATTATATTTTGACTTCGAACATATTTGGGCTGTTAATCAACTCTAACAATTTTTTATTATTAGCAAACAACACTGGGTAAATTAAATATCATATTATGGTCACACATATAAGTTGGAGAGGTCACACTACCAATTATTAAGATAAAACAAATCAATAAACTTGGCTGTCAAAAGAGTAACCTTAAATAGCTCAATTAAATAATCTCTTTAAATATCTATACTTTTCATGGATTTAAAAATAAAAAAAAAATCATTCAGATGATTTGATTATTTAATTCAAAATATTTATTTCCCAATATATAAATTTAATAGTATTATACTTTCATGTCTGCAAGATTATGTGCATTACGTGTGTATCACATCTTATGCTATTATTAAAACAAAACCATACATATTATCAGTTTACTTATAAATTATTAATTAAGTATTAAAATTCAGACAATGCTATAGACCAACCAACAAATAAATATAACACTATTTCTGTTTTAATATTCCATAAAGAATTTAATCTTACTATTTATTTATCCTCCAACTGCATTACATATAGCTATGATTCTATGACAACACAAAAATAAACATCAAGAAAGATTTAAGCATATGAAAAATAAACAAGCTTCTTGGCTAACAAATCTAATGACAAATAATGAATTCCCACCTACTTTGAGGTATAGCATTGGAGTGGATCTTAGTCTCACCACCAGAATAAAGGGACATAAACTACTCATCTTCATAAAATATCATTTTTATAATGCATACGTACCAATCTGGGAATATATTTTATTCATGGCAAATACTTAGATATAATAAGGGAGAGAGTTCTCAATCCCATTCTACATAGAACATATGAATAATTTTTCTCTCTCATAGCTACTCTATACATTTTATTTTATACATTGAAAAATAAATACACATACACAGATATGACACTATTTCTACCAATTCTTTTAGCATAGGGCATTATCTGAAATTAACAGAAAGAAAAACAATCATAAAACTGAATATTTACTAATTATATTAAATAAATGCATAAGACAGATACACATATATATGAATAAAAGCATGTAAATAATTTCAAACTATAATACGCAAATATTACGTAAAGTAAACGGTAAACTGAAATAATGAAACAAAAACTTTTTGTTTATGACAAATTATTAGCTATTTTAAACTTTTAAATGGCAATAATTATTATCAACAAGGTTTTACCATTTACGACACAATATTTCTTTCATACATGTGCTACTCTGAAAGCCAAGTGCTTGCTTTGAGAGAAAAAAATATACCTCTCTTCAATAAACCCCCCTAAACCATACATATATAACATACCTAAGACATTATATTTAAATAATAATTATTTACCAGCATATTGCATTTGCAACATGCTCATCCAAGATATTTTAAGGAGTCAAAGAAATAATAAAAATTAAATCATCAAATACATAAATAATAAATCTGTCTATCTATCTATGGGATATCAATAGCAACAAACAACAAAAATCACTCTCTTTTTAACTTAAAAAAAAATTCAGTTGTAAAGTTTTTTTCTTTCTTAAACATAAAGTTTCCCGAATGACACGAAGATAGGAATGACGATTCTAAATGAATATCTGTTACTAAACATAAATACAAATTCCTATAAGTTAGACATTCACAATTTAGATTTAATTCAGCAATCTCCAATCTTCTTAGCAATAGCTAATTGAGTTTACTAATATAGCATGCGCATTAATAAATTTTTATAATAACAGAGATATGGATAGATAGTTTCAGCTACATATCACTTTATATTTATTATTCAATTAATCCTGGATATATTTTAATTTAACAGTAACTTTAGCAGTTTTCCAAAAAGTAGATGTTTATATTGCAGAACTATCCTTCTACCTAATAATAAAAAAATGATCTCAGACAACATTATGTTTCATTATTTTTTTTATAAATTACAAATTGTTAAATTTTTATAATTTTAAATTAAATTTTAAATTTTTTTCCTGTCATAAATATTGAATAATTCTTTTTTTTAAAGTGAGTTAAAAAACATAACTATTTGCAGATATTAACAATTAAAATGATAACACAGAGGACCTCTAATTTAGATATAGTTTGATTCAATGTTTATTTGTTCAGGTTTCACTATTCATGAAATTCTTTCTTTAGTATCTATACAATTTAAATACAATATTTTTCTATTAATTACTTTTCATGTCCAAATTTTATATTTGTAGAGTGTCGCAAAAAGTTCCACATTTTGAACAATTCTAACCTGTAATTTTAAAGATCTTTTTCAGGTTTTTCAGTCTTTAGATTTATGAATCTTTTTTTTTGTAGATGAATAATCACGTAAGATAAAATTATTATTATTTCATCTTCAGTTTTTTCAAGTGTGCTTTACTATGATGATCAATTAATACACCTAAGATATAAATGTTTATAGATCAATTCTGGCCTAAGTAACACAAAAAGTCACAATTTGATAAATTGAATGGATTTATTGAGCTTGAACATCAACTATATTTTTGAGCAATTGATCAGGAAGCTGGCTATTTATGTTTTCCAAACAATTTTTCAGCTGTTAATTCTATCATTATAATCTTCTTTGTTATTCAGCTATCAATTCAAAATTTAAAATTAATTTTTTCAGAAACGTTTTTAATAGATGATAATCTAAAAAAACACTAAAATATGTCGTATCTTAAAAAACTAACATAACAGTGAAACTTAATTTCTAAAAAAAAAAAAAAAGTATTCTTATTTGTTCAAATAACACAATAAATTTGTTTTGTTTGTTATTTTTAATTTATTCTCAAGTTGTCAAATTATTATTTTTAAAATGTATTTTAATCATACGTTTACCTTTAAAATGGATGCTTTTGTGACCCATAATGTCTAGCATTATAAACCAAATCTACTAAAACATTTTAAAATAAAATAATATAGAAAATAATGCTTTCAAAGCAGCTAATAAATTCTCTCATAAACTAACTATGCCAACATGTCATTACTGAAATAATTTGATGTTAGTATCACATTATCTTAGAGTTATCTATTAAACCCAGGTCATTGCCGATGCCAGAAGATGAAGGATTACTGCAGTTGACAGACATTTTAAATGAAACCAATAAAAATGTTTTGATCTCATTTTGATGCATGTATATAATGTTACGAGTTTTTTTTTTAAACGAAAAAATACATCAATGATTAAAAAAAATTGTTTATGTAGTTTCTTTTTTAAAAAAAAGATCATTTATTCAGATTGCCAGTTGCTTGCCAGATCACCTATATAAAAATAAAAAATAATATTGATAAAAATTTATATGTAAAAGCAGGAATGGGAATATCAAACAAAAGCATTTTACAATATGAAAGCCAGTCAAGAGAGGGTTAAATTCGCAACTATTTAAAAAAGAAAGCTACAGTTTGGATTCCCAGTCATTCTTTATCTAAAATAAATGTGATATTAAAAAGTTATTGAAAGGTTGGTTCAGCATTTCAAACTTAAAGATGTATGTAAGGTTTGCAAACAAAGAAAAAGATTTGATTCAAAATTCCCCAAGAAACTGAAAATGTAAAATATTTCAAAAGTAAAGTAATCTCTTTATTATTATTTTATTATCAAATAATGAAAGCAATGCTATAATGTAGTTAGCTATAACAGTTGAAGAAAAACGTATGATATTTTTCCTATAATGATACAATATTTTTAAATAGACTACTATATACATTAATTACGTAATTTAAAATTTTTGTGGTCCATTGGCTTTACACATTAAAAAGTGATATTCAATACTTAAAATATACACCCATGTTTGACAAGGAATATTTGAGGATTTGAAATGACAATTACTAATGATTCAACTTTTTTAATATCTTATTTTTTTTGTGATCTAATATTATTCAGGATTATTTGTTTTAGATCTTGCATAGAGAACGGAAGCTTTGAGCAATATATATTTAGAATTATGCACTTTTGATTGTTACATATTAAGATTCATGAATAAAATTAATGATCTACAATATTAATTACTGTGATCGGTAGTTGGTTTTAATATTACAAATTTTACAGCAATTTTCTGTCTAAAAGCATATATAGAAACTAGTAAAAGAGAAGTACTATAACAAGAGTATATTTGATCATCATTAGATTACTTTGTCACTGTCAGCATATTAGCATAATTTACACTAATACCTTAATTTTAAAGCTGCATTATAAGGTTTAGTGAGCCCTTATATTATTAAAATGTAAAAGCAGAAAATAGGTTAAAAAAATTTAAAACATTATGCCTGTTATAAAGAATTAATCTCTACATGCCATCAAGCTGAAATTTTATTATACTGATATACTTTCAGTTAATTCAAAAAATAAGCCTGCAATGGGTAGAGAAGTTTCTTGCTTCTTTGATTGTATATAATGTTTTGCTAATTTTATCAATTGAGAAAAAAGGATATTTAGCTATATTTTTAAATTATAAATTGGCTAATTATCTGACTTTTAAATTATGTTTTATTTTTGAAATAATATGTATTAGAAGCAATAATTGTTTTTATTTAATCTATTCTTGAAATATTTATTGCAAGTTTGAATATACAATGGTTATTATCTTTCATCAATAGCTAGAAACTAGTCAAGCATTAAGAAATGGCTCTTTGCTCTAGTGACCATTGATTGCTAAAATTTACAATAGATGTCTCTGAAATAAAGTTAACAAAGAAAATTACTATTATGAAAGCAAGTGCAACACTTAGAAGAGATTATTCAACAATATTTAGAATGATGTTGTCTAAACATATTAAAAATATTTGAAAACTTGGTGCTAGATTGTAGGGTCTTAAAGATTTTTATTTTTTATAAGAAGCAAATTAATGAGTAAAAATAATAGACAATTTTTTTTGTATTAAAAGTTTTTATTTTCCATGCACTAAAAAAAAAACTTCTTCAACTGCAATTGAGATTTTTAGATTTAACTTAAAATAAAAGCATAGGGAGTCCATAAATTAATAATGTCAATCCCTAATAGAGATAAAAAAAAATATATGTTTTTATTCGCTAAGCATTAAATAAATAATTGTTTCTTCAGCCACAACTGAGTTTTTAAAATTTAATTTGAAATAAAAGCATAGGAAGTCCAAAAATTAATTAACCCACTCCTTTGTAATAATCAATAGGGGGCAACCTAATTAATTTCTGGGCCTCCATGCTTTTATTTTAAGTTAAATCTAAAATCTCCAATTGTGGCTTCAGAAACAATTATATCTTTTTTTTTGTTTGTTTTAGTGCAATGATAAATAAAATCATTTAGTATAAAAAATTATCTCTATTATTTTCAACTTTTTAGTATTGGCATAATAAATAAAAGTGTAAAAATATATTGTTCTTTAAATTGATTTGCCACTTGTAATATATATATATATATAATTAGATATTTCTGCTATAAGTCAAAATGTGTATCCCTTGTGTATATATTATATTTAGTATGTGTGCATAATAATATATGTGTATATATGTGATTAAAATATGATATATATATATTTAAGTAAAAATATTTGACATTTTTCCTTTTGATTGGAAGTTTTTATTTTTTTATAAAAATGCTTACCAAAACAATATTATAAATGGACATTTAATACATATAATTTTATTTTAAATCAATTTCACACATATTATTTATCATTAAATATTTCTTACTACAAGATAAAATATATACCTTTTATGTATAAATTTAAATATTAATTCACCTCATATGGTTATAAATTCAGCACTTTTCACTGTAAAAATAATATAAATATATTAGAATCTGTATTTCAAAACAACCAGCCTCAACACGACATCTACAGTAAGTTAATATGTACACAGTTTATTTATATATCATATTTAGTATGTGCACATTTATATATATATATATATATATATATATATATATTATATATATATATATATATATATATATATATATATATAAGAAATAAGTCATATTTCTGTTTAAAATTAATTAATATTTTTTAATATTTGAATTTTTTTAAAAAAAAATCTTAACAAAACTATATTATAAATAGTCTTTTTTATTACCCAAATGAAGCTTACAATTGCAACTTAAGAAAATCATGAGCACTACTTAACACATTGAAGCTTTCTCCTCCATCTTCTGTATCTAATAATCTAAATCACTTACTTAAAATGTTAATGTATCTTATAATTTTTGTAGAGATTTAAAAAATATATGCAAAATTTCTACAAATTATATTGAACTTAAATCTACTAAATGTTGATTTTAAAATGTTATTAAATTGTAAGAAAAATATCTATACAACCCTTTTATGAGTATTATTTAAAAGAAATCAAAGAAAAAATTTTAAATATCAAAATATTTAATATTTTAATGCCTTTGTTCATCAAATTATCTAAAAAATCAACTGCAGATAATCAGATGTTAAGCAATGTACATTATAAAAATAAACTTACTAGTATGAATTTTTCATATATATATATATATATATATATATATATATATATATATATATATATATATATATATATATATAAGTTATTTTTTTACTTAGCTCTCTCTTTAAGAAAATTTAATCAATGAATTATTTCCAGAAACATTAATTAAACAGTCTAATAAAATGGTTGAATTTTCTGCTATTGAAAATAATCCCATTTAGTATTTCATTAATGACATTCAAAAGAAGCAGCAAAAAATGTAGAAAATAAAATTAGAAATAGTTCAATAAGTGTGTCCCACATTGATTAACTGATATTAATTAGTTATATGACAAATTTCAAAAAATTATATTAAATTTAAATCTATTAAACCTTAATTTTAAAATGTCATTCTTACTTAAAAAAGATTAAAATACAAACTAGCATATTAAAAACAAAGTGATTTTCCAACTTCAAAAAAGCATTTAATAAACATTAATATTTGAAGATTTCTATAAAAATTTCTATATTATGAAGAATGCTTATTTATAAAAAAACTCAAATCTGAGAAGGAATATTTAACTTTGTTATATAATCTTACATATAAACATTTAAAAATTACTGACATCTTAATATGTTTTAATATAGTATATTTTTATTACTATAAATTCCTAGTAAATAACAGTCTTTGTCTTTACTGTAATTTTATATATTGCATTTATAAAAATAGTATAATAAAAAAACCCATGTTGTAATAATGAAATTGTTTATAAAAATTTGCCTTGTACAAATAATTATGTGATCATTAAAAGCCAGAACTTCAGTTTATTAATTTTGTAGAAATTATTGTTTAAGAGTTTTTTTTTTTTGCTTTTTAAACATTTTATTTTATTTTTTAATACAAAGATAAATTATGTTTAATTTTTTTTTTCTTCTTTTAAATTTATTACATATAGATTTCAATCAACTCTTCTTGTTTGATAAAATGCAGTAGTGGACCTTAATAGTGATGAATCCTAGTTGGCTCATATTTTGGATAAATAACCTCATCCACTGGAAATCTTCAAGCATCATTTCATGTTATACTAGTGATTTAATATACAATTTTTTATTAAGTTTGATTTAAACACTGATAACATATGTCACTCACAAGTGGAAATTTGTCATATGAATGTTACAGACACAACAAATATTCTGATTTTATTATAAAATATCAATAAATACTGCTAAACATAATATTTTTTTTCTTTTAATATCTTTAATAAATTTTGTTTTCAATATGATAATTTATTATTATTTCAATCTGTAAGTATTAATAGTATTTACTTTTAAATATAACAACAAAATTCAAATTTAAAATGATATCTATTATCTATTATATCTCAAGTAATTTTAATTTTCAACAATATTAATAATGATTTATAAATTCATATTTTTTTCTTAATTGCATAATTTTTTTAGCAAAATAATTTTATTTGCTTATAAATTACAATGTGATTTAGTGGGGTAATTATTCATTATTAAAAATATTATAGTGACAGAATTCAATCATTATTTTGCAGCATAAATAATTACTAGTAAAGTATGATTTCTATATCATTTGATCTGTGTTTATTAGAGACTGTTTGTAGGTGATATTTATATTATTTGAGCTATATTCAATAGAGATCGTCTGATGTTTTAACTGTTAAAATAAAGATATCTAAACAATATTTAAAATGCCTTTTATTATAAAGAAATGATAGGCTACACATTTTTTAAAAAAGATGATTAATTATTAGAAGAATGATGAATCTCTAAGTGGATAATTACATCATTTTCTGTTCTATTGTTCTGACTGTAGAAGTACTCTATTTTTGATTTAAACATATTTTCAGTATTTTGTGGAAGTAATTTTATTGGAGAATTTTCTAGTCAAAAAAAGAGATAATTCTGCAGAAGGCACTTGAAGTATTCCACAGACGCTAAAATCTTATAATTATTTTTCTGTTTAAAAATTAAAAATTCTCATTTTTGTAAACTTATTATTTATATCAAGCATAATACTATCAAAATTAATTGAGAGATTGCATACTTTTCAATCTAATTAATCAAGTCTGTTTTTCAAATAAAGAAATTGGTGTTTCATATCTAAAGGGATAATTATGGAACAATATCAGTCTATTCAGTCAAAAAATAATATACTTCATTATTCAAGAATATATAAGATGTTGCTTAACGATGAATTTTTACTTTTAAATCTTCCATTAAACTATGCAGTAATTATATATAAATTATAAGAATATAGCTGATGATTGAAATAAAATATTAATGATATTCAGAATTTCAGACCTATTATTTGCTCTACCATTTATATAGAATACAACTCACTCCAATTAAAAAAAACAAATTAGATTTAAAAATAGTTATAGCACAGTAGAATATATAAGAAATATAAGAGAAATTGTAAATAAGTCACTGAGGATGAACTAACATTATGTATTGTAATTATAGATTACAAAAAGTCATTTGACTTTATAAATACTTTTGCTACAATTACATCTTTTCAATATTTTTACTATAAATAAATAATTAAATTAAAAAGCAAAAAGGGAGTTTTACAGATATTGTGATTGCATTTTTCAAATACTTGTCATAATTGCCATAAATTTTGCAAAAGCTTTTATATGAAGCCACAAACTTAAGTTTTAAAATCCATAGAAAAAAATGTACAATTAAAATTCAGTAAGTTTCCATAATATAAATATTAATTAGAAGAAATAAAACTATCAAGGCATTGTACAAATTATTAAAATAGATAAAATTTCAGTGAATAGTATTAATATTTAGATTTACTTGATATCAAAAGAAAATATTTCTATATGCCTCATAAAAAATATTTTAATAAACATATAGATTTATAATCCATAAAAATATAAAGATTACAAAATAAGCAGTAAAATGTGTGAAAAGTGTATGTAGAAATTCTTAAAGTAGAATGTATGCATGTGAAAACAAACAGATGTAAATGACATTATTTGGTTTATACAGTTTAAAGTAGTATTATACCATTTCCAAACTTCGTTTACACTTAACAATATTAATTTTTACACCAAAACTATTCTTACATTTTTGACTGTATTGTTAAGTGAACAAGAAGTTTTGAAATGGTATGATATGTAAATATAGAAATCAATATATAAGGAAAGGAGGAAGAAGAAGAAAATTGTATTACTTCCATATAAAGTAGTATTAGAGTGATCGACTCAAAGATTATACTCTCCTAGATTGAAGTTCAACCTGTTCATTCTGATATTTAAAGGACACATGATCTCTTTGAGCCAACAACTCCATTAATTGTTATTTAATAATATCAAAAATATTAAACGATTAAAATGATGTGGTTTGAATTTATTTTTAAAAATGATAATATGTGAATAATAAAATTCTAAACTAGAGACTAAAAGAATTTTGAGAAAAGCACAAATGGCATGGATGATTGAGTTAGAAAGTTTTCTGGAATAATGTAGAAAAGAAAATTGCAGGTAGGATGATTGGGATAATCATAGATATATCTTCAAAATACAATGGTCCAGAAAGAATTGGCAATGGTGATAAACAAGATGTAAAAATTGTGTTATGCAAGATATATAGTAAATTACATACTATAGTGAAAAATTCACTGTTGATAATCACTGTAGTAGTTTGTCACTGTTTAACACATTTTCAGTATATTAACTTTTCTAAAATTACTTAGAATAAATCTTGAAACAATGTAAAAATAATCTAGTTTTTTTTAAAAGGTTACTGTTTTAAACATTACACACACATATATAATTTACAAACTAATATCAATTATTACAAGATGAAAGTTTCCCCAAGTTTAATTCACTTTCCTTGATCTATAGCTTTTCTTCTCAATCTCATACTAACAAACTTACTTATTTCATCAGATATATTTTTTATAACATTATTAATTTTTTTATCTATTTTACTAACTCCAAATATTCACTTTCTTTAAAAAATCATTTAAAAATACTTTTATATTTCTTTATTTTTTCATACATTTGTTTTACCTCTGTTGAAAATTTATTGATGAATTTCAGCCTTTTGTATAAGCTATATTTAATGAATTCTTATTAGTCCAGTAGTTATTTTGTTATTCTTCTCAGTTAAATTTGAGCCACCATCAAAATCTGTCAATATTTTAAGAGTATTGTCATTTCAATTTTTATATCCATTTTTATTTAGCACTGTTTTTAATAAAATAATTCATAATATATATATATATCGTTTGTTATATTAATTTTTCATTAAATCATACAACAATAATGTCAAAAAATTTTAAACTCTTAATCAGTCAAATTATAAGTAAATCATACATGTGTGTAATTTTTAAAAAAAATATTGTCCTTTTTCATTTCTGTCATCATAGACAAATTTATCCATGTTACTTTTTTATTTCAATCATTTTTCATGTTAGTCTTTTATATCAATTTTAAAATGTTATTTGGTGTAATAAATATTTCAAACTTTTGCATTGGGTATATAAAATTTTAATTTATTCTTTATAATGAGAGTTTATTAGAACATAATCTTGAATTATCTGCATCTGATATCTTCCATTAAGTTGAATATCTAATCTTGTTACTTTATTTGACAATATCCACTTTGATTTTTTTTTTCACTTTTATATTTATAATGAATCCCACTCTACTTATAATTCCAATATTTGTGTCTTTGTAGTAAAAAAAAATATGTCTACTTTTCAAACCTATTCACCTTTTCTTCTAACTGCACAAAGTCCAAAAATGTTCTATTTAATATTAGGCAATTTTTCTTCCAAATAATGTAATATTCTTTCACTTGAAATTAATCTAGAAAAATTAGTGTTAATGAGTAGCCCATTTAGGTTCATTTATCATATTAATAATCTCATAGTGGACATGAGGAATTCAGTTTCTTTCAAAATTCAAAGAGAAAACAAATGTTATCTTTTCCATAAACAGCAAATGCTTACATTGCAAAGTGATACTTCAATAGACAGAACTTGCAAAAAGTTTATATAATTACCTGACTTTTTGGAGTTTTTTTTTTTTTAAAAATTATTACCATGAAATTAAATCATATTGTTTGTTAAAATGTATAATAATTTTACTAACTAGGCAACAAAATGTTATGACCAAGTGCTAATGTTTAAACTTAATTTGTTTATAATTTCTAGACCTATTAACATATATGTAAATGCAAATGATTTTAATGGTATTTATACTTTTTTATTCTGTGAAAGAAATTATATATAAATGTTTATAGAGTAACTTTGAAGTCGTACATATTTTGTTGCATGGAAAACAGAAATTCAAATTTTGCTTGTTTTTGAAAAGTAAAAGCTTCAAATTATTCAAACAAAATCAACTTCATAATTGTAAAGAAATATAGTCAATCTATTCTGAAAAAAAAAATGTATAAAAAATAATTAATGCAAAGATAAAGATGAGTTTTATGATAATTCTATATGATAATTATTCAAAGACAATTCATAAACTACAAATATAACCATAAAATAAATCCTAGATGTTCGAAATATAACTATATATTTAACATATTTTACATGATGATTTTTAGTGTGTTTATTTGATACTTAAATATGCTTTTTACTTTCTGCTGCAGACTTTTTTTTAAAAGAAAAATTTAATTGTATGTAATGCAAGTCATATTATCACAACAATATCCAGCAGTACTGCATTTGTTCATATGGATCTGTAAGATAATTGTTATATTCTAAATATTCTTATCATAATTTTTATAAAATAAATAAGTTTGTATCTCTCTTGAAACCATTGCTTAAAATCATAATGAAATTCTTTTTATAAAATCTCTAAATATTACTGACTTTGCACAGCTAATTTAACTAAAATGTGCAGCCACAGAGGCAAATTCAAAGTCATCAATCCAAAAAAATGAATATTATAAAATTATTTATGATCTTATAACCATATTTTCAGAATTTTTATGTTCTTATTATAATATGATTTCATAGTCTCACTTCCACACATTTTATTAAGTAAATGGATTCTGGCTTTTAAATATAATTAACATATTAAATGATATTAATTTTATTTTTAGAAAAAAAAAAAGATAAATAAAAGTAACTAAAATGTTAAAAAGATATTTAAAGCAAGAAAATTATATTTGCTTAAATTTTAATGTTAACAGCTAACTTCCCATATTTCTTCACTAATTTTTGACTTATATCCTTCATCAGTGAGGAGCTTGGATATAGATGTAATAAACATTGGATTCGTTTAGTTTCAATGTTTTGAATCCAAGACAACTGCTTGCCTTGTTATATCAAGTCAATAACAAATTAGTAGCAATATATAAATATATTTTTGGTGTTTCTAATTTGATAACAACTATAAACACTTTTATTTTTTTTGCCAATAGCAATATATTAGTTCCAAAATAATACAGCTACATTAGACCAAGATGAAAGCCATAATTTAAAAGTTATTTGAAGATTTGAATAGGATATCATTGAATATACATTTAATAAGCATTAGTATTAATTAATAACACAAACGTTTAATAGATAGCAGCACTGGAGTACATAAGCAGGATTACTTTTAAAGCATCTCTACAGTAAACTATGGTATGTTTTCTGATTTTATGTTGATATTAAACTAAAGTATATAAGAGGAGCTGAGATCATCAAAAATATATAATTACTAAATTAATATCAGATCTATATAACTATGCAAATAAGATGACCAGTTTCAAGCATTAAAATATTTCTGAATTTTATAGTGGTAGCTTAATAATAAGAAAGTAAAAGTGGCTGTGGATGAATGATGCATTAGGTAAAAAAGTTTTAAGTTGAACAGATTCATATCCAAGTTTCTCACTGATAAAAGTCACAAACAAAAATCAGTCTACAAATATGGCTGTTATTATTAAATATGAGTTAATAAGCAATGTCAACTACTATCTATTGATTAAAATAGTTCACTTCCCGTTATATACTTATAAGTAAAGTTTAATAAAGAAATAATAAATAAATTATAATACAAATAACTGAATGTTTTTAAGGATCCATGTCTCATAATCATAGCCTTCTTAAAAATATATAATAAAATATATGCAAAGATATTTAAATAACTTGTGTTGTATGGACCATTTCTTAGATAAATCAAAGCAAGGATCATTTTTATTTATAGCATTAAAATTTCCATTAATATAAAATGCTTTTTTTTATTTTTCTCTTATGATCATTAGATTCTATGCATAAAATTAAAGGATTAGCAGGTGTAAAATTGTTTCCAGATTTCATAGTATGTTAAAAAAATACTGAAGATATATTGTTGTTTTTCTGAGCTCTATTTTAAGTATATATATATGAAAAACAAAAAAACACAAGTTAAAACTTGCTAACACTTGTATTTATGACAATAGATGGCATTCTACCCAAAACACCATCAAGCATAGTTTTTTGTTTAAATAAACGTCAGAGCAAGCATTCACTATCTCTAACTTTAACTTCCACCTTCAGATCATGATTTCAAGCTATTTGCTATCATCAGTGAAGGACATGAATAAGAAAATAGATCTAAACACAGAATCTGAGCATTTGTGAAACAGTTTCTATTCAGCTTGCAAGTGTGAATCTTTTAGACATGTAATGTTTTTAAACTCAACATAGCAAGCTAGATAGGTACATGGGTCTGATCTCAGTTCAGCATCACCACATAGTAGAAGCCTCTGCAATATATATCATTGCAAGAAAGACCTCAAAGGTACATTTATGAAAAACACTAGTTAAAACTTGCTAATGCTTGTATTTATGACAATAGATGGTGTTCTACCCAAAACACCGTCAAGCGTAGTTTTTTGTTTACATAAATTTCAGAGCAAGCATTCACTATCTCTAACTTTAATTTCCACCTTCAGATCATAATTTCAAGCTATTTGCTATCGTCAGTGAAGGACAGGAATAAGAAAATAGATCTAAACACAAAATCTGAGCGTTTATGAAACAGTTTCTATTCAGCTTGCAAGCGTGAACTTTTAGACATGTAATGTCTTCAAACTTAGCATAGCAAGCTAGATAGCTACATGGGTCTGATCTCAGTTCAGCATCACCACATAGTAGAAGCCTCTGCAATATATATCATTGCAAGAAAGACCTCAAAGGTACATTTATGAAAAACAAAAAAAACACATTAAAACTTGCTAACGCTTGTATTTATGACAATAGATGGCATTCTACCTAAAAAACCTTCAAAAAACTACGCTTGACAGTGTTTTGGGTAGAACAACATCTATTGTCATAAATACAAGCATTAGCAAGTTTTAACTTGTGTTTTTTTGTTTTTCATAAATGTACCTTTGAGGTCTTTCTTGCAATGATATATATTGCAGAGGCTTCTACTATGTGGTGATGCTGAACTGAGATCAGACCCATGTAGCTATCTAGCTTGCTATGCTGAGTTTGAAGACATTACATGTATAAAAGATTCATGCTTGCAAGCTGAATAGAAACTGTTTCACAATGCTCAGAGTTTGTGTTTAGATCTATTTTCTTATTCCTGTCCTTCACTGATGATAGAAAATAGCTTGAAATCATGATCTGAAGGTGGAAATTAAAGTTAGAGATAGTGAATGCTTGCTCTGACGTTTATGTAAACAAAAAACTACGCTTGATGGTGTTTTGGGTAGAATGCCATCTATTGTCATATATATATATATATATATATATATATATAGATATATATATATATATATATATATATATATATATGTTGATCAAGTCTAGTATTAATAGTAGCTTTGGTTTTACCATAATAAACAGCTTGGCATCCTTCTTGAGGGCATGATATAAAATATACTACATGTGGGATGAATGATCAATCAATATGATCTTTTGAGTTGTTGATCAATCTGTTAGAATTAGGTGGAGTTTTAAATCCTATTTTAAATTTATTGATTAATGCTTTACTTAATTTGTTAGATATTTTGGAAATGTAAGCATAATTCTAGGGAGATCAATAAGTTGTTCAATACTGTTTATCTTATTATGGAATTTTGTAATTAATGGCAGCAGGTTTTAAATATAAATCTATTAAAAATAAAAATACAAAATTCCATAATAAAATAAACAATATTATACCACATATTGATCCCCCTAGAATTACTATTCTGTACATTTCCAAAAATATCTAACAAACTACCTAAAGTATTAATCAATAAATTTAAAATACAATTAGAACTCCACCTATTTCTAACAGATTGATCAACAACTCAAAAGATCATATTGATTGATCATTCACTCCACATGTAGTATATTCCACATCATGCCCTCAAAAAGGATGCCAAGATATTTATGATGGTGAAAGCAAAGCTAATATTAATACTAGACTTGATCAACATATATACTTACAATAGAACTCAAAACAACAACATTATATCTTCTGTATTTTTGAGCATACTATGAAATCTGGACACAATTTTACACCTGCTAATCCTTTAGTTTTATGCACAGAATCTAATGATCATAAGAAAAAAAAAACATTTTATATTAATGGAAATTTTAATGCTATAAATAGAAAAGACACTTGCTTTGATATATCAAAGAAATGGACCACGTACTATTTAAATATCTTTGCATATATTTTATTATAATTTTTTAAGAAGGCTATGATTATGAGGCATGTATCCTCCAAAACATTCAGTGTATTTGTATTATAATTTATTTATTACTTCTTTATTAAACTTTACTTATAAGTTTTTATTTGTTTTTATCTATTGATTAGTAATGTTTATACTAAATATCCTCATTATAATAGATTGAACAACATATTTCTAGAAAAACATGTGGAAGTTATAGTTATGTCACATTTTTCACCTAATATTTTAATTTCATAAGGAATAAAAAACTTTTCTTCATTAAAAATAAATATATTAATTATCCAACTAATTAAATGATTAGTTTTTTTTATGATCACGTGATGCTTCATAATCAGAGTGACAGATTAATTTCAATCCAGAAATCATTAAATTTTGGGTATATAATTTTTATCACTGGGCAAAATCAAGAACAGTACAAGTAAGTGATATAATTTATAATTAGCCTACCCTAGAAGAAGTCCCCTCCAATATTATTATAAGAAAAAAACAATGAAAAAAATGTTATTAATAATATGGCTTCTAATTTCTGACTGGTAATAAGTTTAGCATTTTCTTTCTTGTTTTATTCTTTTTTTTTTTGTAAAAATAGTAAAATATTATTTTTCCAGCTTGAATAGATGCTGTTTATCTGAAGAAAAATACTATAGTTTTCTCCTAAAACTAAATCTTCAAGCACATCCCACACTTTATTTCTACTGATATAAAAAAAATTGCACTAACATTGAATACATATGCAAATTATGTCAGAAAAAATCAGATGTGTCCCATATTTAATAATATCCAGTAGGATATCCTCAAAATATTTAAAAATAAAAATTAGAACATAAATAAACTTCTCAATTCATTTAAAAAAAGATTATGCTCACATTACAGCCAGCACATTTATATTATTCTCATTATGGTGTATCAGATGTACATTTATGTGTGATTCAAATACAAAAAGATACCCTAATATATTTACAAATGAAATGGATATTATAAGGGCTGAAAAAATTAACCAATTAACATTTATTCAGATACATGGTCACTAATATGAGATTGCTTGAATTTATAACTCAACTCATTATGATTAAACAATAACTAGATAATTAAAAGCAAAAAAGAAATTAACGCAATGACATCTGTAGAAAGATGTAAATCCCATGCAGTAGTCAGAAAATGTTAAGCTGTTTGAAGATTGTATTTTTTTCTGTTTCACATAATTTGTAATTTTTCTCATTTCTAATCTGAGATAAAAGTACAGAGCATATAATGTAAACCATGTATCTTCCTTTATTTCAAACTTCACATTTTTTTATTCTATCATATGTACATGGTACTGTTTTTTAAACTTATTGTTGAATAAAGCTTTTTGAAACTAAAACTTGGTTAGAATTGAAAACAAATTAACAAATTTCACTAATCTTAGATCTAAATTCTAGGTCATATGCATAGCAGCAGATGGATTAAATTGAAATCATGAAATAAAAAAACTAAAAAGGATAAATACAACTTATTTGACCTATTAGTATTATTCACAGGGTTTAGTTATTGAAACTAAAATACTTTAGAAAAAAAATTTAAAAATACTTTTTTAAGTTTTGGTACATCTTATTTATAAATGTTGACCTAATCTAAATGTGTCTACCAATAAATACATCAACACATTATGAGATCTGTATTTAATAAAATTTATAAAGTCTTATTTTAGATATCAGAAATAAATTTTGACACATATGCAATGCATTTATGTTAATTAAATCATATTAAGTTAAGAACCAACAAGAATCCAATTATCTTTAGTCTATAGATAACAATCCTTTCATGATCAGAATGATTTATTCTAAGTTTATAACTTAGTGATTAGCTGTAATATATATATATAATTGACACATCTATTTGTGGTACAGTATTGTTATTTCATGGTAGTTGGCTCTTTAAATGAAATATTATAGCAAAATTAATATCTGATTGACTTCAACTCTTGTTTAAAATGTAAATATTTTATTTTATTAAAACATTTTGCAAAAAAATATTTTTTAAATAAATCACTATGAATCAAAAGTCTCTATAGTAGCCCCAAAAGAAAGTGCAGAAAATATTACGATTTCCATTTAAGAAAATGTCAAGTATTTATTTAAATTTTAATTCTTGTTTTTATCTTCAGATAGCAGTAAACAAATGAAATTAATGTAATAAATATAATTAGTGAGATAAAATATAATGTATTCCATATTGGTCAAAATAATATGAACATATTGCTTACAAATAATAGATAAGTTAAAAACTAATAGTGGCGATAATAGTTGTGATAAAAGAGATTGAAAAATTTCATGAATAAATAAACTTTAATTAATGAAGAAAAAATTTGAATCATACCCCCCAAAAAATTATTTTTTTTAGTAATTTAAAAAAAAATCAATAAATTAACTCTCAATCAATATTAACTTGAATTATTTACTATCTAGATAATAATAACAATAACTGTGTCTAGTTATGTTGCTATATGCCATCTATTTGTGTGTTGACAAAAATGTATTTCTTTGCTTTGGCTTTGAATAAATAAACATTGGTAAGCTCATGAGTAAAAACGTGTTTTGGGGGATATTTTGTTTGGATAATTTTTTTATATAAAACAGATAAGATTTGAAATACCAGGCACTCTCAAACCTGGAACCTAATTGTAAATGTAGGAGATTTGACCTCATACCATTTTACCATCCACACTATCTCATACTACTGATATACATGACCACACACATGCAGAAAATGTAAATAATCACCAATATATGTATTTTGTCTAAACTAGCACTCATCAATTGGTCCAGATTACCACCCCCCATAAGCAGATAAATAGAAAATTATAAAAAGATTGGTACATTTAGACATGTGAATTTAGTGAGAATAAAAAAGATAAATTAAAAAAATAACAGTAGAAATATAAAGATTCTAAAAATATTAAAGAGAAATGATTCATTAATGAAGAAATTATATATACAAAAAATAGACATGCATCTCAAGACAAAATAATTATAAAAGATATGCTACAACATGTAAAAAAACAACTGGGATCAGAAAAAGTTGATATTTTTTAAAAAACAGAGTCATCAACTTTTACCAATCCATTATAGGATGATGACCTCTTCAAATTTAATTTAGTTTTTCTAATATATAACTGTTCTTTTTCAGATTACTCCAGTAAACTTACTTATCTCACTCATTTACTTCATACGTGATCCCTTTTTAGATCTTTAACAATCTCTTGGAATTCAGTTTAAGCATTCACTTTTAATGGCACATACAGTTCAACACTGTTTCAGTATTTTAATTTATTTGGTTTTTCATTCATGTATTTCACTTTTGATACCATTTTGTAATTCCTAATATACATTTCTAAAACCTTTGACCACATGATAAATGATTGCCCGGCATATGACAAAATCAGAACATTCATTGCTCACAACTGCCACATTTCCCTGAACAAAATATTAGATATCAAGAGCTGCTTCCTATCTAGGGATTATGTCACCTCAAGACTTTTGACCTTCATCACTTATTCCACCTGGATGGCCAGATGTCACAACAAGTTTACCATTCCTCATCCTAAGCCTGAAGACATATTCATTTCTAAGTTGAAAGAATTTTGCCATGAAGACAGTATCATCTCATCCAGATTTTTATTTGACAACACATGGAGCCTGATTAATCTGGATTAAATAACACCAACAAGCATATCAGACAATCTGGTTGCCCAAGCAACATAAATAACTATTATTTTATTTACAATTGTATCATTCTTACATATGTTTTTCAATAAAGTTATTTATAATAATATACATTTCACCATTATGATATTGTGTGGTATGAATTTTCTATATTATTTTCTATATTATATCTAAGATCCAAAATAAGTACTGATAAAATATATTTGTTAAAACCCTTTTTTTCTAACACATAGAATTTTATTATTTCTATCAATCCCAAGCATTGTAATAAGTGCTTTTTACTGAATCACTCTATAAATTCTGTTAGTACTTGGATTAAAGTAACTGTAGAACAATATGTGACATCATTATCTATTATGCTTATAGATTTTAAATCCCATTTATTGTTTTGATTGGTTTGCATCAAAACATATCATTGCAATTTTCTTAAATGCCTTGTACAAAAATTGATAGAAGATAGATAAGTCAATAATTGTTATATCTTTTTCTACATTTTTTAAGTATCATATCACTAGTATATTATCTCACCCACCTGGTTTATATTTGTTATCATGACATTTTAGAATATAACAATACCAGTCATATTTTCTTTAAATATAAATAATAATTCCATTTTCTGAAGCTTTTCTACTCTTCATAGATTTAATTTTATGTTCTATCTCTTCATTTAAAATATTTGGAATTTCAAAACATCTTTACTATTAGAGCTCTTTACACAAGTTTTTGTTTACACTTTATAATATCAATATTATGTTAGTAACATTTTGAATCTTATTGCTGAAATAACTTTCTTTTGTGTTTTTCTGAAGGTTTGTGATGATGGTGTTCTAGCTGTATTTTTATATTGGACTATTTCCATCATCTAATATGTGTGTTGAATGTCTTTAGAAAAGTTTAATTTTTAGTTAAATATTCCAAATGCATTCAACTGTTAGTAATATCACAGCAAACAGGTTAGTATATGCACCAACTGTTAGTAATATCACAGCAAACAAATGTTAATAATATCACAGCAAACAGGTTAGTATATGCACTAACTGTTAGTAATATCACAGCAAACAGGTTAGTATATGCACAACGTTTCGAGAGGTATTTTTCTCCCCTCTTCTTCAGGTGTTGCTGGCCTGACCAGTGACAGTACTAGCATGGGATTCGAACCTGGGTCCTTAGATTCTTGATTATTGAAATTTAAGGTAACGCTCTAACCAACTGAGCCATCCTGCCAAAATATAAATATATTATTTTATATTTTTGAGACTTCTTTTTTAAAATTTTTATTTTCATTTACTTCACAATTATATATTTTAAAGTTATCAGTAACTTTATTTTTCACTCCATTTTTTAAATTTTCAGACATTTTATTTGAAATGGTTAATTTAAAATATTTATATATTTTCTTTATATATTAACTTGTTTAATAAAAAATTATTAATAAATTATTGGGTTTATTTTTGCATCAGCTATGTGTATAGCAATTCTTAGTAGAGATGCAATTATTTTCTTAATTATCCTCTTTCAAGTAGGAACCATCTCTGAAGTCTGCTAATATCATAAAAATAATTTGCAAATACTAAAAATCTACTGGAACATTTTTGAAAGTTAAGAATATCAGTTGTTTATGTTAATTTTCAACAACTTTTTTATATCTGCTAATCCATGATCATATATTATGAAGCATCTCTATGAACATTATAATACTGAAATATATGTAAATATTGTTATTTATATAGCGTGATATTTTTATAAATTATAATGACAATGGAGCTTAAACCACAGCACATGCGCTTTACAGATGGCATGTGCTGTAGTTTAAGGTACGTTGTTATTATAATACTGAAATAGATATTTTTATTATTGGACAATATATAACATTTTTATCTCTATAACTAAATTTACACACAATAATTTTATACTACATTAATTTTTTTTTAATTTTAGTGTTAAAATCTTCTATGACAGTTTTAAAATGTTGTTTTGTCTGATCAAAAGTTTAGGAAACAACATTATTAAGTTTGTTGCTATATAAATGTAATGGCAAGATTAATGTAAAGAGCATTCATATTTTTAAAATTAATTGTCATTTTACTTTTTTTCTAAGTGTTTAAAGTCAAGCAGTGTAATTTTAAACAGAACTTCCATTTTATACAAAATAATTTTCTTTCAAAAATGATCCACAATTGTCAATAAATAAACGCTAAATTATCGTTGATTTGTAACTTAGTTCTCAAATCAGAATATGTTTTGCACTGCCTGCCTTCACTTGACAACTGCTTTCTTGTTAGTAATTTTACAGACTTCTATTAGTAATGGCAAAAATTTACATTTTGTATATTATGAGTGTAAATGTAAAAGGCAATAAGCATTTATTTACACATGCATCTATTTAACTGACATTAATTATCTAAAACTGATGTTTCAGTAAAATCCATCAGACAATTTTTTAAAAAAAGAAGTAAATGCCAGTAAACTCAGAAAACTGGCTGGAACATGTTGGTGAGCAGACATTACAAATGTACTTTGCTTTTATTGTTTTAGATGTAAAGGAGAATAAACTCACTTTAGTTAATAGAAATTGAATATATAAAACACTTGAAGAAAGTGATCTAAATTGGTGCTCAACCCTGCTATTAATTAGATAACTTATGATGCTAATATTTTTTATTGTTGTAAGACTGATGTCTAAAAATACAATGAAAGACTAACTATTTTTTAAAAATGTATATTTTATACTATAATTCATACAGTTACATCTATAAATAAAATTATGTTTATAACTTTTAACATATTATAGTTTATTAATGCAATTAGTCCATTTGCATGCAAATTTGAGATAACATTTTAATCTTTTCACAAATATATATAATAAATTCTTAAGACTCATTAATGTTTAAATGTTTTATATGCATATACCTAATAAAAAATAACGTATAGCTTATCCTTATTTAAAATTATCTCAGCAATGTGCAATCTTGGATATAAATTAGTTTTATGATAAATGCTCCATTAATTTAAATATACAGGATTAATATATCACATACATTAAATTACACTTCTAAGAATTTTAAGATTACTTATCATAAAGAATAAAATAATAAATATTAGCTATAATTTATTGCAACATTAATCAAATTACAACGCACATATACTAGAGATGAAAAACAAATTAAATGAAATAAACTAAATATATAGCAACCCAATTAAAATAGCTAATAATTCACATTTGTGATAATTCAATTAAAATCATTAGCAAAAAATAGATTCACTGAATCTAACCAAATTGCCTTTCTAAGCCTTTCAAAATATTATTTTTCAAATAATCTTAGTTACTCTTTCTCTAAATATACCAATCATCCTCTTTCTTTTTTAAACTTCTTTCCTCACCATTTTATGATTTCTTCCACAATATCAGTCATACTTCTTGTGCCATTAAAAACTTGTAGAATTTATTTCCTTTTTCTTTTCAAAAATACTGAATAAGCAATTCTTTGTTTCATTTATTTTAATATTTAGTTTATTATAAAATAATGACACATTATTATTATATATAATATTAATAATCTGTGATAGTTCACTATACACATCATATGATCAACATTTCTTATGCTTATACAAGATGTTTATGCGGAGGCTAATCTTTCCATAGAGTAGTGCCACCAGTGCAAGACAGAATAATCAATGGATGCAAAAAGGTTTTTGCATAAAATCCCTATCTAGTGCCTAGTTAGCTTATAAGGTAAAAGGTGGCTAGTGGAGGCTTGCATTAGATCCTAAGATCTAGGTGTAGTGCTCTCAGATCCAAAGTTCATCACTGATGAAAATCATAAACTAGAAACTATTCTGGGAATATTAGCTCAGTAGGCACTAGATAGGCATTTTATGCACAAACCTTTTTGCATCCATTGATTTCTCTGGCTTGCACTGGTGGCACTATTGTATGGAGAGTTTAGTCTCTGTATATACTTCATTATACTTATTAGTTTTCAAACAGAGATTTTATTATTGGTGGCTTAATTTAAAATTTCACATAATGTACCATCTGATCATAAATTGAATGTTAAACTTAGTCCTATTGCGATTTCAAGATACACATTCTCAAGTAATAGCATACATAATATTAAAACCTTCCAACTATATCAAGGCATATTTTTGATCTTTTCAGCAATTTCAAAAAAAGAAAAACAACCCTGATCCAATAGTCAATCAATCATTAAATTCGGTCAGTCATTAGTATAAAAATGCAAAGACAAACGATATCTGAGTAGACTCTAACTAGATAATAGTAATAAATAAAAATAGCAAAAATTTTAAAAATAACAATAAATAAGTTATTATTAATAAATTAATATATTATAAGTTTAAAAAATTTGTTTAATATAAAATATTTTCATGATAAAAATATTTTTATTAGCAAGATTATAATTCATTTGATGTGAATATTAAAATTATTATTTTTTCAAATACACACATTTAACGAAATGTCAGTATTATAAAATTTGTTTCTAAGAGTGCTGATAGAATTTTTTAACATAAATATATAAAATAATCTTATATAAATTTGAATGACAATACAATAAATTATTCAATTTGAAGGATACTATTTTTAAAACATAATTTTGTATAAAGTTATGGTTACATTTATTTAAAAAAACTCTTGATAAGTTAAATATCATTATATATAATTAAAATAAAAGTTAAATTGTGTTTCAACTAGTTTTCCAAAAAAAAAAAAAAAAAAACAGGGAGTAAGATAAACAACTTGTGGCTTGTTTGAATTTAAAGATTTCTTTTTCTGTTTTATGATATATATATATATATATATATCATAAAACAGAAAAAGAAATCTATAACTCAATATATATATATATATATATATATATATTGAGTTATGAATAGATTTTTTCTAAAATGCAGTGTTCTTTTTTATAGAATGTTTTGCTCTCTATCTTTTGTTATATATACTCAGATTGTTTTCTTTTTTAATTTAACCAACTTTTAATTATTTTAAGTTTAATTTTTAAATAAAAATATGTTGCACATTTAAAAATTTTATGTGAATTTTATTGCTGTCTTATGATAAAATTGTAATTGAAAAATATAAATAAATGAAATTATCCAACAACACATGAAATCACATTCTCAGTCTTATGTTGCTACTTTTCTTACAACTCTCAATGAAAGTTGGCTTTTTGTTAACTGAGAATGGGCTATTTCCCACAAGCTGCAAAAGAAAACAAACTATATTTATTAATTTGTAGTAAAAATAAACAAATAAATAATATATTGTTGTTAAGTAGTTTTTTTAGCCCCAAAATGATTAAGTAGAAGTGTTGTTTACTGAATAATTGCAAACTAAATTAATAGATTTTCAATTACTCTTAAATACTAAATTGGAGGCAATATGCACAGTATGAATTATAATTGATTTGGTTTCAAAGAAAGGTAAATATAATAAGAAACAACATTTATCATCAAACAATGCACAAAAGCTCTTCATATAAATGTTAATTCCAAATCTGTACTTTGTAAACAATTTTTTATTTTTGTATAACAAACATTCCTTAAAAATATTTAGCTTCTTACACTTATTATAATTCTATTATTTACACAAGCAAACTACTAGCAAAAATGTTTGATGATTGATTCAATTTGAAAACAAAAACAATGTATATCATGAGAAATATTATTGTTTCTTAATGTTTTAAAAACTTAATGCAATTATTATCTCAAATAACTTTTTTTATCAATTTTGTTAATGGAAATAAACATGGGACAATTGGAACATCTCATTATATCCTTCAGTGTTTTTTGATAAAAATAATTATATAATTACAAAGATGATTTTTTGCTGAATAAAGCACAGTAGAGCCAATATGTGAATAAGTGAATATATGTTTAGGGAATATTATAATAATCTGCATTGCTTCTTCTGTAACTAATTGTAATACTAATTTTGGAAGATTAAAATGATTTGAAGAAAAAAAACAATATTTATAACCATTTAAAAATGAAATTTAAAAAAATGTAATAGCCATTGGTTGTCCTGCTAATATTGTTCATAATTTATTACAATGATTAAAGCTCTAAACTCAATAGTTCTAAAATTTATAATTTTTTTATACTTATACTATCAAGACAGAATCATTAAAATAAATTTTGAATTTGTGGTAATCCAGTATAAATGATTATTAAAACATTCAAAAATACATTGGCTCCATTTTATTCTTCTGTGAAGAGAGTTTAAAAGTTTATCATGCTATAAAAGCATATTTTAAGCACTTAATATTTCTCTTCCTTTGAAAATAATTTAACAAAATTTATTTAAAATTTTCAGATTTCTTAATGTATATTTTCTTTAAAATTCTGTGATAAAAGCAATCGCTATAACATATTGAAAATATAATAAATCATAAATATGAATAATTATTTATTTGCATCAAAATTAAGTATATTTTGGTGGAAAATAAAAAAAAATGTATTGCAAAGTTGAATAAATTTAATTTATATTACATGAATTACTACAACAAATTTTTATTGAAGTAGTGCATATCTGCATGCAGATATGCTTGCTTCATGTTTACTTAAATTAATCCATCTCCTATCAGGTATGTATATATATATATATATATATATATATATATATATATATATATATATATATATAGATAAACAAAAATGCAAGTTAAAACTTGCTAACGCTTGTATTTATGTCCACAGATGGCGTCCTACCAATACTGCCAATCAAGCGTATGTTTTGTTTACATAAACGTCAGAG
>JAQFVV010000506.1:305032-451858 GCA_028023455.1 Epiperipatus broadwayi
ATATATATATATTATTTATTAATATATGCACACATTAGTAATATGGGTATATGTGCATGTACAATCTTGTATCATTTTCTGAAGTTAAAGGCTGATTGTTTAAATCATGCAATTTTATTTTAAGAAAAAGTACATCTTGTTAAAAATAGAATCAATTAAGAAAAAATGTTAAAATATATACAATGACAGAGAGGTAGGTAGCCATTAAAAGAGCATACATGTCATATTTTTTATATATACATAGCATTGGCTGTAGTAGTTACCATTTTTTACCTTTAGATGCTTTAAGGTGTTAAATGAAAGGAAGAAACAAAGATCAGAAAACCTATGTGGTAGCACAAAGGACTGCAGAAACAGAGAGTAAGATGAAACAGCAATTAGAGAAATTATATTGAAAAAGTCATGAGATACAACCCCATGTATATATTCTAACCCAATTTATTTTATTAGTTTATTTTATTTATTAGTTTATTTGCACTTTATTTATCCATGACACTAATTTTTCAGGTTGTTGTTAAGGCAACCAAAATAAAGCAACATATCCATTTATGTTTTCCAATATGATCTAAAATACTTTTCATATAATACAATTGTACATTCACTTCTCTTAAGCCATGCCACGATTGTAATAACAACAATAATTGATCACTTATTAATTTAAAGAATAATTATAATAATATTAATCTCAGGGTTCTTTGTTTCATGTAAGGAAATGCTCGGCAGTATTGTGTTGTCGCATATGACTGGCATTCTGGTCGGCTATAGGAAACATTTATTTTACTTAAATTCAATGTGTCTTCATCTCTCATATCAACTGCTATATTATTTAAAGAGATGATAATTCTATTCAATAATGACGTATAATTTTGAATAACACAGCCCTTTTTTTTTATTAGAATCTCAGTCAGAATAATAAAAAGACAAGGGTGCTTTTTGTGTCCTTCCATCATCCATGACAACACAATAATATAACTAAGATTTATTACTTAGACAATTTAACTAAATGGGAATGGAATAATGTGCAACCAAAGTTAATGGTTTGGGAATAAATTCATTTTTTTTTTTTTTTTTACACAAAGGTGAATGTTTAGTCTTAAGTTTTCAACTCCATAAATAATTATCATTAAACTAAAATATAATGACATATTCCGATCTGCTTAATTTTATTTATCTGGTATATTAAGTTTTTAAGAATTTGGAATGATTTTGGACTCAAGAAAAGGTTTTGCAAATATTGTGCAAACACTTATATTTAGCATATAAAAACAAAAAAAATGAATCTACAACAAATTTTAACAAGACTACAATTTATTATTATCACAAAAAAAAAAAATATATGAACATTTATTCAATAATCCCATAGTAATACAAAATATAAAATATAACTGACATTAATCTGTATAGTCTTTTGGTTATGGACTAGAGGTTACTACTTCTCCTGTATGCAATCATATGGATTGATTAACTAAAAGTACATTTCATTACCAATACATTGTTTATTAAATTTTGGTAACCTTGTAGAAGCTTTTATTCAAAATTATTGACTAACTATTTTTTTTTTTAAATGATTAATCCAATCATATGTAATACGCAAAATATTAAATTTATTTCTAATACATTTACTTTATTTATGGTCTTTAATGGGATAACCTATTCTAATTATAGGCCAATTATCAGAAGTTACACTTTCCATCTTACATTTAACTTAATGCTAACTTAAGTTATGATACAAATTTTATTCATACGTATAATTTTAAATATGAGTATTATTTAATTACTAACCAGAATTAAATATTGCATTTGAATATTCCTTCAGTAAATAAGCATTTTAAATTACGCAATTTTAATTACTTTCTCCATTGATTTACTTGTCAAATACTAGCAATATTTAGCCGCACAATACAGATATTGATCTTAGTTACTAACGCACTATTTATACTAAAGTGGATCTTGAGGAATTAACACCTCCAATATAACCTTTATCTTGCCCGAACTTTCAAAATTACGCACAATAATCAACACCTTCCATGGTGGAGTTATCTTTATTTTTACATGAGGAATATGGAATAACCACGAAGGTCTGTAGAGTAATCTACTACATTAAAATATTTTGGTGGTTTCTTGCCTCTTACTTGGGCATACAATGAACACACACCAAATACAATCCTCTCCTGGGATTTAAACGAATGAAGCATACTAAATGCTAGATAAATTCTTGATCGTCCTATCTATGAGAATCGATCACTTGGGCTATAAACGTACCCGAACATTATATTTAAAATCTTCCTCTCATGGAAAACAAAGCTTTTGGGGAGATCATTTTTCATCCCACAAAATAAATACATTATAATTATTACCTATGCGAATATTAAGCATATACCAATGCTATATCTGGGCAGGATAAGTAAATACACTGATTATAATAAACTTATGTTACCGTGTATACTTTGATCAACATCTGAAATCAATGGACATCATAGAATAAAAGTATAATAATTTTAATTTTAATAAAGGAACATTCAAAAAATAGTTGGTAGCATACTATCTTAAACTAAATAAAGTGGATGTGTTATTTAAGAATAATTAGGAATAAATTCCTCAATTAATACAGTATAAATTCGTTTCAAAACTTTAACAAGAAATATTTTGTTATAGCATTTTTTTTTTTTTTTTAGTTACTTCTGATAATTTTCAATATTTATTTTACCCCTTAAATATCTAAATATTTTTCTTTTACGTATCTAACATACAAAATTTCTACCTACAATTGTATGTAATAATTAAAACATATTTTATAGATTTTTTTCTTTCGTGTTAAATATCAACTTAACCTATAATAATTATATTAAAACATACCTTTGTCATTACAAGGCTATTAAATATCCCTTGACCATACAGACTTTAACCTATGTGATATAACAAAAAAATACATATCATTTATAACTTAGTTTTAAACAATCATTAATTAACAAGTGCATATTCTCTCATTAGAAAATGTTTTTCTGTTGAGCAATTGGTCCAGGTGAAGAGCTTTATCCAATCATATTTCATGAAGCAAGTTTAAAAACAATAAACGCATGGTATTATTTCCTTTAAATAAAAGTTGTCTCTTATTTTGTGCGTTTAATAAATTAGGTAAAGAAAAATATAGCAGAATTGAAGATTAATTCTTACTTGAATTAAACTGCTACAATTTTGGGATCCATAGAAAATAAAATATACATATTCTAACATAAACGCATATTTGACTATAGACGATAAACATACACAATTTTTTTTTTATTGACGATACGTATACTTATTAGCTAGCTTACTTATGGACGGAAATGCGCAATTTTTCCGAGATTATTCTGATAATAACTGCAGCTGATTTACATGTATAGGAAGTTTTAATAACTCCAACTGATGTTTAATATAATATATCATTTATTTTTATCATTAAGTCACTAAGATATTTGGTTTTGTTCATACTTTAGGAATTATAAATTATTTTTTTTTAACGGTAACTTCTCCGTAAGAATGCCCCTATATAACTTTTCCTATATTTACTCTGAGAAAGTTTATATATATATTTTTTTTTAAAAAAAATATACAGGTGCATAATTTAATCTTATTTATCATTATTATTATTTCCAGACAATTCTTGGTGAATAAAACATATTTTAACGTATGTAACTACATTACTTGTAAAGGCAGACAATATTGAGAAAGAGCGCGAAAATGTTTCTAGTTGATTCTCCTTGGTTTCAAAATATTTCTTTCAATTATTTTTTTTTCTTTCTATACCAAGAAAATATCAATAAATGACATAAAGTTAATAAATAATTAATTTTTTCTTGGAAATCGCTTCTTTTCCTTAATTTAGATATGATATAATTTTTTGTGACTCCTTTAGTTACATCTGTCATTTTTGAACTTTAGCGCGAGACAATAACTTTTAAGTATAAAAGGTCTTTAAATAGGTAGATGGCAAAGAAAATCAGGATATCTTATCAAAAAAATTTAGCCACACATTATATTATTAAAATTTTACTTTGATTACATTTATTTCTGCAAAATAAAATGAAAAAATTGAGTTACCAAATTTCAGCACTGTTCCTTCCTTGAAAACTAAAAGCAGACTATATTTTTCAAAAAAATGATACTGATTATGAAATTGGTTGTTTCATTTTGTTGTTGTTATTTTTTTTTTTTACTTTAGTGACCTCTTACAGAAAAATAATCATTTGATTGTAACATAAACAAAAGAAAGGAAAAACCTATTACAATCATATAGTTTTAGTATTATTTACCTGGATTACAAAGTAATTTGACAATATAAAAAAATTAATAATAAATACATTAAATTAACAATCAGTGATGTGTAATTCTTTAAACATTATTTTTTTTTCTTCTTTTTTTTTTTACAAAAAGAAATTACCAGAAGTTATTGTGCTTTATGATAAGACACTCATCCACTCTCCCCTCTACCCATCCAAAATCAATTACTGTTTAGCTTTTATACCATATTAATTTGCTCTAATTATTAATATCTCAATTAAATTATTCATGTTCTCTCTTTAAAAATGACATTGAGTTATTAAATCTATTAGTTATTCACCCAAAACATGCCAAAGTGAGTGAATAGCATACTTTATTAATCAATTATTACTATTGTTATTTTATCTTTTTATTTCTTTAAAGAATATCATTGTTTTCCTGCAGAAATAATGCCAAGTAAACCAAGTGTCAATAACACTAGGTTACAATTCTCCCACCGTTATAATAAATAAAAAATAAAATAATATATGCATTTTTAACACTTCTTATGGTATTACTAAGTTTATATCCTACTTCTTTCTTATGTCAATAAATACAGTTTAAAGGATTTAATTTTGCTTGGGATATGGTAGTAAGCTTCGGGCATTATAGGTACCTCTTGTTCCATCAGGGGTTGAGACCAAAAAGGCATTCTCACCCACTTGTTTCACAATTTCATAGGGGCCTTCATAAAGATACATGAATTTTCTAAACATATGTTTCCGGAGATTACTCACATGGGGAGTTCTAATTAAAACAAAATCATGGACTTTAAAAGGATGTGGACTGGTTTTGGAATAACGAGTGCGTTTATCACCCATCTTTTTAAGGTTAATTCTGGCCAGTGCTTGGTCATGTTCCACATTAATATTTTCCACTATTACGGGTAATGGTGTTTTGATTAGTAAAGGTTCAGGTCTACCAAAGTGCAGCCGAATTGGAGACATCCTAGTAGACTCATTAATAGTTATATTTATATAATTAATCACCTGTGGCAACTTATTGACCCACTGTTTGTGATCCCGTTCCATATATACTCGGAACAACCTACTTATCTCATGCATGATTCTTTCACTTGGATTGGATTGGGGATTTCTAATCGAGCACATGATATGTTGAATATTTTGCTTCTTACCCCACTTTTTCCATGTACCAGAAATGAATGCAGTTGCGTGGTCGGTAAGTATTGAAGCTGGTTTTCCTATTAATGGAATTTGATAAGTTTCCAAGCACTTAATAACATTTTTAGCATCTGTTTTTGGAACTGGGTAAGCAGAGACATATTTGGTAAAAACGTCATACATCACAAGAATAAATTTTTGATGGTTGAAAGGTGGAAGTGGTCCATAAAAGTCCAGTGCCAATAATTCATTGGGCTGACTGGGCAGTATGGGTTGAAGTGTTCCCACATACGATTTATTTTGAAACTTAGTTTTTAAACAAATCTCGCATTCCCTGAGTCTACGGGCAATGGATTCAGACATCTTATGAAAATAAAAATGCTTCTTAATAATAGGTTCAATTTTCTGAATTCCATAGTGTCCATATTGGGTGTGAACATAATCTATGAGTTTATTGACTAAACATAAAGGAATAATCACTCTCCAAAAATTTTCATCTCCCCTTTTTAATTTCTTCATTAAAATTCTATCTTTAAACCTATACCCCTCTTTAATTCTATCAGCATATCTACTTTTCTGACCTAATTTAGCTGGATCTGATAAGAAGTAAACTATTCTCTCCAGCCTAGCATCCTGTGCTTACAGTAATTCTTAATTCTAAATTTGTATAATCTCTAACTATTTCTTCCTCTAACAAACTAGACATATTACAAATAATTATATTTTCAGTACTGGGGTTCTGATAATTAACAGAAACAGGATTGCGGCTAAGAATATCTGCAATGACATTATCCTGTCCTGAACAATATATGATTTCATACTGATACTGTTGGAGATAGAGGCTCCATCTGATTAATCTTTCATTATTAAGGTAACTCTTGTTGAGAAACTCTAAACTACAATGATCAGTTTATACTATAATTTTTGATCCCAACAAAAGCTGTCTAAGTTTTTGAAATCCCCACACAACAGCTAATGCCTCTTTTTCTGTGGTGGTATAGTTAAGTTCCGCTCCCCTTAAATGTCAGCTTAAGAAATATAAGACTCTAGGTTCCTATTCTCATTAAATTGGTATAGAATCACCCCTAAACCGAACCCTCTACTGTCGGTTTGCAAATAGAACTCTTTATTTAAATCTGGATAGGCTAAAATTACTGTTTTTAAAAAATTATCTTTAACAATTTGAAATTTCCTTGTATGTTCCTGGGTCGACCTCCACTTTTCACACTTTTTTAATAAAACAGATAAGTGCATAGTATCATATGAAAATTTTTTATAAAACCTGTGATAGTAATTACGCAGTCCCAAAAACGATCTCAAGTGCTTTCTGGTTTTAGGGATGGGAAACCTTTGAATGGCGGCAATTTTGTCTGGGTGAGGTTTGACCCCTTCATCACTAACCAGATGACCAAAAAAAGAGATTTCTCAGGCAATTAAAATACATTTTTCTAAGTTGACTTTTATATTGTTATCTGAACACTCACAAAGAAACATGCTAAGATGCTGTAAATGATCATTTAAATTTTCCGAAGCAATGACGATATCATCGACATATATAACTAACAAATTTTTCAGTTCTTTTGAAAAGACCATATTCAAGCATCTGATAAGGCCAGCCCCACTATTAATTAAACCAAAGGACATCCTTTGAAAAATATAAGATTGGCCCTGGTAACGGAATGCCGTATACTTTTGATCATTTTTGTGGAGTGGGATTTGCCAATAGCTGGCGGTTAAATCAAATGTGGAGAATATGCTCTTCCCTTTGAACTTTGTCAATAATTCCTGAATAGGTGATGGTATGTCATGCTCTGGGACAGTATGCTGGTTAAGTGTATGTGCATCCAGACAGACTCTAATGGATCCATCTTTCTTTTTAACTACTACTAATGGATTCACATAAGACGAAGGGCTGGGCTTAATTATTTGCCAGTCAATCATCTTATTAATCTGCTGTTGAACCTCTGCCTGGTATTGATAAGGAATAGGATAAGTACGCTGCTGGAAAGGCTCATTATCTTTTAAATTGATTCTATGGACATACATTTTTAATATACCAGGTATTTTGGAGAAAACACAATGATACTGGAACAACAACTGGAAAAATGGTTTATAGTATTCTGTGCCAATAATACATGAACCATCCAACTTAACTTTAATATTTACATCAACTGTTGTCTCCTGTATGGTCATTAATTGATTCATCTGACTATTACAATTGACTACAAGAGGGCAAATCTCCACTTTACATCCAAAAGTTTCATCTCTGTAATTAATATAACAATTATTTAGAGTCATGAAATCCGAACCAATTATGGCTTCATGAATCAAACCTGGCATGATTAAAAAGACATGCTCAAATTTGCACAAATTAATTTCTAATGTAATAAAAACCTGTCTATTAGATAACTTAGTCTTCTTTCCATTAGCAAGTATTACCCTAATCACCTTAGTTGGTAAAATTGGAATAGATTGGTCAGCTGACTGAATTTTCAAGTAAGTTTCTTCAGACAACAAGGAAGCTTGACTGCCTGAATCAATTAAGGTGTTGACAACAATTCCTGAAATGATAATCTTTATCATGGGACAGTTGTACAAGATAGGTGGCTCAGACATTTTGCCAGGTTCCAAATAATCAATGTCAAGGTCTATATTATTGATAATCCACATCATGCTGTTCCCCATATGTTTAAAAATAGGGCCCCGAAGTGAGGAACGTTCCTGCAAGGCCCTTTTTAATTTAATGCCCCACTACTTTTACTACCTTTTATATTTTTCTTTGGTATTGTTGGGATACCACTAGTAGAAGGCTGATTCTCATTCAGAATTCTACTCTTAACTGTTGGCCTACTGAAGTGGCTATTCTGTCTACCATAGGGATTCGTCCTATAATATCCTTTTTCTCTAACTAACTTCCTCCTTCCCATATGTGACCTATCTGCGAAATTGATATTACTCACCATCGGATGGGTGTCTCTATTTATCCTAATTCTATTATCAATATTCCTATCGCTGGTCTCTGACGAATCTAAAATTTCTACTACCTCTTCTATGGTATGTCTGTCAGCAGCAATCAAGATCTGCTCTATATGCCTCGGCAGATTATGGTGAATTATTCGCACAATTTGTGTCTCAGATAAAGGATAAGCTGTCAAGGTTTTCAATTTGACGGCCTGACTCCTGAAAAACTGAGTATAACTACCCTTATTTACATGATATCTTTCCTGAGATATCTGATATCTCAGGTTATCTTGGCGGTCTTCCCCCCAAAAACTGGCTAACATAAGATATTTGAAGTCTCCATATGTTTCTGGTTTAATAAATAATGATTGCCACCAGTCTTTAGATGCTGCACACAAATGGTTAGCGGCAATAGCAATCTTTTCTATCTCAGGTAAATGACATAAGGTGAATAACTCCTCCAGATTCTGGAGATACTCGTGTGGATTCTCCAGATATTCACCTCTAAAAAATTTTATTTTTAAGAACTTTAAGGCCATGGAGCTATTACTTTCTGGCTCTAGCATGACTTTACTTCTAGCCTCATTTAATGGATTATATATTGATTCTACTGGACTAATTACCATATGTAACTCAGATATTACTTGGTTATTATGACCATTATTTGTTTCCTTTACTTGTGTTTCAGATAAACCTTTACTTTGAACAACTTTTTTACTTTTTGTAAAATTATCCCTATTATAGTCTATAGCTTGCATTCGACTCTCTAATTCTAACTTATAGTTCTGCCATTCACAGTCTATTCTCTTTGAACTATCTTTTAGGCCTACATTTAAGTGTTTAATCTGTTGTTCCAATTGGTTAATAGTTTCATCTTTATCTATCCCGAATTTATCTTCTAATCTTTGATAGACTTTACTCTCACACTGAGTCATTAATTCCCCTATTTCATCTTGGAGATTATTATGTAATAGCTGTGCATTACTCTTTATTATATCATTAAAATTTTCTACTCTTCCCATAACTTGACTTAGCTCACTTTCTAGATTTTGATTGATCTCACATTGGGTTAACTCTTGAGTTTCTAGTTTAGCTATTAATCTGGTAATCTCGCTCTGACATCCTTTCACTACATTGTCAGGTGCTAGAGTTATATTTTTAACTTCCTCTTTCAAATTACTAACTTCACTTCTAGCACTGTCTATTTCTCCCTTAATAGATTCAACTCTATCCTGAACTTCTCTTTGAAATACTACTGTTTCCTTTTGATAATTTCTTATTTCCTGTACTTCATTGTTTAATACAATATATTGATTTTTAAAGTCCTGCTGGATAGCCTCAATCATATTTTCTGCCCTTTCAAAATTTGTTTTGATCTCTTTCCTTATTCTTATTTCCAGCTTTTCAGAGGCCAATTTTAATTCTTCTACATGATTTCTCAAATCTTCCCTTAAGTCCTTTATCTCCTGTACTTGATTTTGAGATGTCTCTTTGATCTCCTGCATTTGATTCTCTAATTTAATATTTAAATTTTGTATCTGAATTTTTAATTCACTTTTTAATTCACTATTTGAGTTTTGTATCTGACTTTTTAATTCACTATTTGATTGTTCTAATTTACTATTTGAGTTTTGGATCTGACTTTTTAATTCACTATTTGATTGTTCTAATTTACTATTTGAGTTTTGGATCTGACTTTTTAATTCACTATTTGATTGTTCTAATTTACTATTTGAGTTTTGGATCTGACTTTTTAATTCACTATTTGATTGTTCTAATTTACTATTTGAGTTTTGGATCTGACTTTTTAATTCACTTTTCAATTCACTATTTGATTTTTCTAATTTTTTCAAGAATTCATCCAATGTATTTCTCATTAATTGATCTGGCTCATTTTCATGTTTTCCCTTTATCATTGTGGCTTCTTCTGGGTTAGCTATATCCAAATCTTCCCCTTCCTCTTTTAATTCTACACTAAAATATGGAATCTGTGTATCAGGGGATTGTAACTCTTGGGATCCTCCCAAATCCTCAGAAATACTATGATTATCTTTGTTTTCACTCATATTAAAATTCTAACTCTTTTAGTATTTAACAGTACTGAAATATTAGCAATGAACTATTAATAAATTTATCGATAAGAAATTATTGACAAGACATCCTGCCTCCATGCCTCTCCTACCAAAAACTATGCTCTGACATTTAATATCCCTAAAGCTCCAACATTAACTACTAAATATGCTCTTTTTTTTTCACATGCTTCTTGGTCCATATAAATCTCATTAGATATTATGTAATATAGCATAAGTGCCAATCACAAGACCAGACAAACAGATCATCATAAATGATAAAATCATTACAGTGTTTTATGGAATTGCCTACAGACCACAACATCATAAACTAACAACTTAATTATTTATTTTTCAGTGGCAAAAGATTAGATCATATAATAGATATTCACATAATATCTTATGGCTAAAACAATTCATTATTGGCAAATATTTTTAATCAATGAATAACTAATCCATTCAAGTGCAAACAATATTAATATTGACTTCAAGAAAAGTTTACTAAATTCCTCGTGGCCAGCTATAGCCATCGATGGCCCCTGTAGTTGGGCGGCCATTTCTAACCCAGTATTTTATACCACCTTCTTTTCTTTTTTTTTTGTTAGTTTATTTTTTTTTTTTTACAAAAAGAAATTACCAGAAGTTATTGTGCTTTATGATAAGACACTCATCCACTCTCCCCTCTACCCATCCAAAATCAATTACTGTTTAGCTTTTATACCATATTAATTTGCTCTAATTATTAATATCTCAATTAAATTATTCATGTTCTCTCTTTAAAAATGACATTGAGTTATTAAATCTATTAGTTATTCACCCAAAACATGCCAAAGTGAGTGAATAGCATACTTTATTAATCAATTATTACTATTGTTATTTTATCTTTTTATTTCTTTAAAGAATAGCATTGTTTTCCTGCAGAAATAATGCCAAGTAAACCAAGTGTCAATAACACTAGGTTACAAATATATATATATATATATATATATATATATATATATATATATATATATATATATATATATATATATATATATATATATATATATATATATATATATATATATGAAAAGGAGCATTGTATTATTATTCTGCCTCATTCTGCAATATTCAGTATTAAACTAAAAGTTTCTGTGTTATTCTGTATCATTGGATTTCTGATTATAAAAAATATAATAATATTGATGTCTGTATCCTGCTTAAAGTTCTACTCAGTGCCTGCAAAGAAGAAATAGAAAATATTAACTGTACTTGTCACTATGCATGATTAATCAGGTATTGGCTTTTCCATAATCTTCAGTGGAGTTGGCATCCATAAAAGTTCCATCAAAATGTAGAAGATCCATCAATGTCCTACCATATTTGCTTTCCTACCTCCATATATGTGTGGCAATGATCATATTATTATTATTATTCAACCTTGTCATGTATCCTCTGTATTGTTCATGCATCCTACAGTCAAAGTGCATGGGAGCAGACCAAATGAAGCATGCCCAGGTTCCTAATCTATAGATTAGTGCCAGTCTAGGTCCTACAGAAGCTGGAGACTCCTTGTGATCCCAAATCCTAGATTTAGCACATCCTCACTCTCTCCACTAAAATGTGCCTTTGATTAGAAGCTGATGCATCTCCATATTTAGGGACATTCACTATTCAGTGATAAACCATACCATCAGATTGCTAAGCTTATCATCTTTGTTTTATGTACCATTCTCCTCACTCACATAGGTAGTACCACAATTTCCATGAGCCTTCACATGCACTCATCAGCAACCATGGATGACTTAAACTCAAACCCATACACAAGTGGTCCTATTAAATAAATATGTTGTTAAATGTATGTTCAAACCTAGAATGGGGTGATAGATTATAATATTTTCAATTAAACTGTATAGAGCACAAATCATTATTGTAAGCTGCCACTACCTTCTATAATTGGATCGAAAAGTCAGTAGATCATTCCAATCTAATACTTGTAACTTACTCTCTTTATTATTTAATTTTATAATAAAACATATTATTCTTGTTAACTAAGTGTACATGTTTATTGCAAGTTAAAACTATTAGTTAATTATTATAGATATCATTAAGTAAGTCAGTTAATTGCAGAATAAGTACATCCATGGTTTTGTATCTTAGAGATATAATATTAGTTCTGTAATATTATAGAAATGATTAAATCCCAAATCATACCAACAATGTAATATAAAAAAATTAATAAAATGCTTAAAGTGCTACCATCATGTATTATTGTAAGTTATGCAGAACCTCGAGAGAGAGTTCATGTTTGAACCATGAGCTACATTGCACTATATGAATAAGGGAAGCTGTGTGACATCAAGGACATTAATTAGGTGGTTAAGGCTAGGAAGCCTAGGTAGAAGTTTAAACTAGGAAGCATCAGGGTAATCCTGGATCTGCTGGTTAAGATTCCCTGCTTGGTCTTTCAGTCTTGTTGACTCTGTTACATTATAAATATTTAAAATTATAGATTAATCACTTCTCAAATGTTAATAAATTTTATTTGAATGAAATTAAATAAGATGTAATACGAGAATATATTTAAAATAGGATAGTATATGTTGCCCTTAAAACATTCAAAATGCTAGGTATTTTGACCAATTTTACAATTTAGAGATATTTGTACCAAAAAAATTATTAGAAATTTTTATAAAAATTATTTCCTTTCTCAAATGGTAGAACATTTTAAAACAGATAAACACTGTTGAATTTTATTCTGATTCTTAAAATGTTCTCAATCTTTTTTGCAATACCTGGCCAAAATGCTGCTAATATTAAAAATAATAATTTATACTATCAGAAAACAGGGATCGAAGAAAAAAAAATAAGTTGAAAATTTCTACTGTTTGGGATATTCTTAGTTTTATTTATAATTATAAAAATATTTAAAATGTAAAATTTTATTAAAAAATTTTTAAAAAAGAGAAATTTTTACATAAAATTAGCAATAAGTCAATTATTTTATATAGCACGATGTTTATTTCATTCAGGCATGTAAAAGTAATTTAAAGTGATTATTTAATATCTTCACGCTTTCACTTTCAAACACTTAAGAATCCCCATACAAAAACGTTTGGTTTCAAAAAGATAGATGGCCATTCTATCTTTTCCAAAGACTTTATCATGTTAGTATTCATTCATTTTATATTTAAAAAAATCTAAAGCGCATGTGCAACAGTTTAATGCTGTTTAAATATTGTAACGGAATAGCGTTACATGGTATTCAAACCCAGGCGTATGGGGGTATATTTAACTATAATCAATGGACGAAATATCTGACAGGGACAAAACTTTTATAAAAGCGGTCTTGCTTTAATAATAAGCGAAGAACAGCCGTTTCTAAAAGCCGATCGCAGCTATATAAAAGTACCTGTCAGATTTATTGAAAAAAGAGTAAAAATTGTTGTTATTTTATTATTTTGTGTGTGTGTGCTAAGAATAAATCTATAATCCGTCGTGTAGTTTTTTTTTTTGTTCATTTTTGATTAATTAAAGAAGAATGATTGAACGCAAGTTTAACTTTTATCAAATAATTTAAATTAATTAGCAATATGTTCTGAAATTCCAAGCAATCTCAGATTAATTTGTACAAACGTAATTAGTAAATGTAAAATTAGAAATTGAAACAATAGGCAGGATATGTGCTGGTACGCCGAGATAAAACAAGCCAAAATTAGAAACAGAGGTGTGAGAAAGTGTACACCGCTATTGTACGACTCAGATTTCTGTCCCCAGAGAAACAATACCTAAGAAAAACGGTTAAATTCCAAACTAATGTCAACAATCCCAGAAATCTCGGAGTTGAGTTGACACACGATGGACTTATCAAATAAAGGGACTCACAGGTGCATGGGATTGATTGGAGGAGAAAAATTCAAGGTGTGAGGGTGTGAAGGCAAAGATCAAAAAGGCCGAACAGCGTTTTCAGAGGACAGTTGTGCTCTTCTTTAGAGAAATTATTAAGAGACTTGATTTTATTTAGACGTTATGAATCTAACTGCCATGCGTTGCTGAATATAGAATTCGCGGCTTGACCGCTGGACCTCCGCGTCCAGACCAGCTGATTGCCATCCAGATGCTCATACCACCGGAGAACCTCATATTAGGACCACGCTCGATTGGAGACCGCGCAAATCGCCGGAATACCTCATTAAAGAATAAGCTTCGCTCAGGATCCCATTACAGTCGTTCTACATTTCACAGGTAGCTATCGTAAAATTTGTTATATTCAATTGTGCACTTAAAGAAATAACTTTAATATCCAGAACTATTAGAAAGACATTAATCTAAAACAGTATAATTAATATTAATCATTTATGAACAGTTCGAGAATTTTTTACCTAATAAATTTGCCGACTGACCAACAGTCTGAAATAATATGTGCAAAGTGATTTGAAGTTTACCGTTAATTGTCTCGGCTTGCCGATCACATACCTGCGTTAATCATTATTAAACAGATTAAATAAATATTTATGTAGCTAATTTTTTTTGTTATTTAATTGCTTGGAATTTCAACATAAATTTATATATATCGGAATGAATGCTTTAGCGTAAGTTTGTTTGTATGGAAATGAATGCAGTTGATATTTTGGGGGTGGGATTTTATTGATTTTATGCTTATGTCATGATGCTTTTTAGACTAAAGTTAAGTTGGATTAATTTGTTCTGTGGGATGTAGGGCGGGCCTTTCTATGATTATAATAACGGAGGTAGTGTGAAGGGTAATTGTGGCTGTGTTCGGTTCATGTTTCCGACTGGAGCGAGGCACGGGCATGTTTTGTGATATAATTGAGTGGGCTTATGCACATACGTGGCGGACTCTTCTAAAAGTTCTCCTGGCGCCTATTACTGGGATTCGATTCGAATCTATGTATAAAATAAATAAAGCGTACGTGTATGGGTGTTAGAAATTATCGTCGCAGAACATCATGTAATCCCCGGACGGAAGAACACAGCGGGTGCCAACAAAAAAAGGAATCGTCAAGCAAGGATTAGAGGAGGTAGTAAATGCCTCGGTCGCGTGGGCGATTACAATATTATAGTTTATAAAATTAGCAATGTAAATAAGTATAACAAAAAAGATAATAAAAATGAGGATGAAGATGATTAAATTAAATTGAATTACTCTTTTGAGCACAACTTGAATAAAAATGTAATTTTTATGCGTCTATTATTTTTATATATATAATTATTTAAAAATTTGAATATAATTTTTTTGATTTAATGTTCTCCTTCACATCTAAAAATCTCAGCTAAGAACCCATTATTCAGTCAATAACTGGATGTCTACCTTAGTTGATTGTTAATTTATTAGTTGAAAAAATTATACTTTTGCTTATAACCTATTCCAAAATCTAAATTTCATCCAGGTAGAGATCAAATGTGGTTAGAAGCATGACAGGAAAATGTGTTCTTGTGTTATTAATTATGCCAATAGATACTTTATAATACACAATATTAAAAAAAAAGTTATTTTTATTGTAGTACTGGATTCATTGATATTAAACTATCCAATTATATATATAATGTGATATTTCATTTTTAATTGCATAATAACTATTTTTAGACATTACTAATTTAAATTTGATAATCTATAATAGATAGTATAATATTTTCTTAATTTCAAATTGAAATTTATGCTATTTGAGTTTAATTATATATATATATATATATATATATATATATATATATATATATATATATATATATATATATATATATATATATATATATATATATATATATATTGTAGTCCATGTAATAATATTATATATAATGGTGTATCTTGAATATAAATAGAAGGGAACATTTTGGAAATATTTATTATAAATATTTTCATAAATAATGCATTATATAAATTTTGTCACATTAATAAAAACAAATCATATTTTAAAATAGCAGCCCTCAAAGATTTAAAACAATATGAGGAATTTTTTCAAGTGAACATTTGGGTCATAATCTACCAATTACTAATGGAAAATGATCAGTAATATTTTACAAACCATCCAGGAAAAACATAACTAAATTGAGAGATGCCCAGGTATTTTTAAACAACTATATAAAATGAAATGGGTATTTAGAATGTGATCTGAAAACTGCAATCAAAGAATGAAAAGATGTATGAAGAAAATATATAAATGCCAGTTGTACAATTGGGAAGTCCATAACATTTATAAAAAATATACTATATTTTATAATTCAATCGTTATGATATTATGATATTTAAAAGTGAAGAATGGCATTTGCTCACTTTTAATACCTACTTGTGTATGTGACTACAAATAACTGAAAAATTTATTATTATTATTATTATTTTAAATAGTGTTACTATGAAGGTTAATAAGAAAGGTACTATGTCATTTTAGAAATAATTCTTTATTGATATTACTAGTAATATGGAATTTATGAATAAATATAATTAAAAAATTTCAATGTTAAAATAAGTATAAAAGAAAATGAATAAAAAAATATCAAAAAATGTAAGATAAAAAAGTAAGTTTTAAAAAATGCATAATTCAAATCTTTGTATTCAATTAATTTTTAAATGAAATATTAAAATTATGTTCATTTGTTGCAGATAATATTTAGGGATGAAAGATTTCTTTATGTCATTGACTATATATTTTTAACACTGTTAATGTTTTGGAATAAAAGGATATCTAATTTTGAAATTATATATATTAAATTCAATTTTTTTCTAAATTTTGATGTAAACAAAAGAATGACTGAGGATACCTTCATATAATAACTACAAATATATGTTGCTAGTGCTATTGCTGGGTAACTATTATTTATGATTGACTTCCTTGAAGATAAAGTATTTGCTATAGTAACTAGCAGTAGCTTTTTATATTGAATTTACTTAGAATAAAAAAGAAGATCCATTTTTATGTCTAGCCCGTGTTAGATGGATTTAAATTCATATATATACTTTTATAAATATGAGGACAGAAAACTTAAAACTTTTCTCCCAAAAAATAATTTTACACATTAATTATAATGTAAATAAAGGAAGGTGTGAGAATATTTTTCATGTAATAAGTAGAAAAATATGCTAGTAATAATGTCGTTTGTTGGTTGATAACTATCAGTTCCAATTGACAGCTCCTAAAGCACACCACAATAAGTTTTTGTTTTGAATTTACTTAGAAAGAAAAAAAAGACCCTCCTTTATTTCTGATTCAAGACCTTATATGGATTAAAATATATGTAAAGGAGATAGTATTTACACCTTGTTTGTAAATATTTTCTCCCTTGTTTGCAAGCTTACCAGATCTATTAATCATTTTATACATCTGGGGCAGCTAATGAAAATGTCATTTTGCATTGTTTGAGCAATGAAGTAAATAAATGGTTACTGAAATATTTATTCACAGCATTTGTACATTAGTCAAGACCAAAATGTATATATATATATTTAATATATATATATATATATATATATATATATATATATATATATATATATATATATATATATATATATATGGTACAGTTGACATGAAAATTACCCAAAGGTAATTTGCATGCAGCTCCACATTTCAACATCATATGATTACAAACTTTATTTTTTGTATACATGCTAAAATAACTTAATGCAAGAAACACTATCATATTTTAATTAACCTCATTGATTGCAATAAATGACAAATGCTAAAAAATAATGAGAAATTATAAATTTACTTACTTATACATATCATTGCAAGGCTAACAATAACCTAATTAACAGAAAATCCACAGGAAACAACAGTCTATTAGTGCTTTACCTGAGATTGAATTTAGAATAATTACATATTATTTTATATAACAGACTTAGCTAGTATGAAGGCAAATTAATAAGATTAGAAATTTATTGGTTCTATTATTATTACTATGCACAGATAATCTACACACTATACATCTTAACCATCTCTGGACAGATAGATATTCACTGAACAGACAAACTGATACTACTATTTATTAATACAATCTATCACAACAAAATTTTAAGACTTACTACATCTCCAGCTTTAGGATATAATAAATCATTTGTAAACTATACCATTAGAAAAATTAGACTAATATCAATAATGCCAGGCTGTAGAGCAGATAAATGACAAAAACATTAATGAGTGTAAAGGGCAGGAAACAGCATTTGCTTTACACTCATGTCTGAATAAAGAATTTTTATAAATGAAGCATATGTTATATTGTACAAATATTCATCTACTGCACACTACTGCTCAAAGTAAATTGCTGACTGTGTGTGATCAGATAACACAATGGTACCTACTACTGCTCAAAATAACTTTCTGGCTGCAAGTGACTGAACAACAACACAATAGTATTACATTCATTTATGAGCAAAGAAAAAATATATCCAAAACTGCCTGAAATAAAAATACATTAGTTCAAGTAAATTTGTACACTCAATAATCTTTCCCCATGCTTGACCCCAACCAGTAGAGTATTTTGCTTAAAACTGTAAACCTTGTTAAAAGACAATCATACTTAATTTATTTAATCTGTCTATGCTCTTTTTATTATTTCCAGAGATCATTAATCTGCATAATTCATGTTCATGATTAAATTTCTATACTTAAGCTAATGGAAATGACCATTATTAATTCTGGAGTTAAAATACTAAATAAGTTTTCAAGAAAATGGCGAGAGTTTGCAGTAATAAGTTAATTGTTTTACATAAAATTATTTTTTTCTTTTTAGGTTTACACTGACTGTACTATGGTATAACTAATAAAAGTAGCAATCCATTGCCATCCTAATTTGCAAAATTGATTATAATAATTTATAGATTAAATATAGATGATAAAATATCTAATATTAGTAATATACAGTGATAATAATATATAATCAGTGTTCATATACATTACCTGTTTCATCATTAATAGTTCAAGCTCTGAATTCAGGTATTCGTGGATGTTTTGCAGAATTACTCTGTACAAACATAGCTATGTCAAGTGCTCTTTTGTGAAGCTTCTGTTATATTGCTCTTGGTATCTGAAGTGGTTGTTATTAATGCACTTTCACTTACTTATTCAATGGGCAACATTGGATTGTTTTTTCCTCATTGAGTAATGACTGTTTTTTCCCCAAAGCAATAGACCCTTTTGAAGTTAAGTGGCATAGAGTTCACATATATGCTGGACATAATGTTCTTTGAGCTTGTTTTACATTATTTGACTGCTTCTTCTTGGAAGCTTACACTGGACTTTTGGCTCAGCCTATTTAGCCAGAATGTAGATGACTGGATTCTCTACTCTTCCATAATATTTTATATGAAGTGCAATAATCAGCACAATTACAACATAAAATAATTAAAGCATAATAATTTTAGATCTTCCGAAAGAGCCCTATTTATAGTTTACTATCTGCCTTATTAGCAAGATCAGTTTTTATTGTGGGTCAATTTCAAGATTTATCCATTGATTATATGTAGCTCCTAAACTTTGTTTAGTGTATGGCTTATTTGTCCAATTATAGCATTTATAAAATTTTCACTTTGACATGGGAGTATACCAAAATAACAGATAATGTTTTGATTAAACCACCTAAGATATTTATATCTTTCATTAGCCAGTGTATTTATCTAGAATTTAATTATTTTTAGATAATAGCAATAACATTATTTCTACTCAATTATAAAATGCCTTTACAATTGTTAATTAAATAAAATATTTGTTTTATGTTACTTTAAAATAAATGTAGAATTAACAATGCTATGTACATTTGCACATACTTATATATTTATAACTTTTTCTTAGTAAATGTTGAAAATCTTTAATTAAAAATTTCTATCAAATTTTCAAATTCTTTACATGAAGCACAGATACATATTATTTCGATATATATATAGAAAAAATATTTTCAGTTTTAATATTTAATTTATTTTGTTTTGCATCATTGATGGTTAATTCTGGTATTTTATAATCACAACTAAAAATTAAGTAAAATAAATTGTATAGTGACAACATTAAAAAAAAATGAAGTGGAAATTATATATATACCTAAAAATATATGAATTATTTGTTCCATAATTTTTTTTCTATTATTTTTTTTTATGTAAAACTCAAATTATTACATTTTTTATTCTGCATTTTTATTTGGAACGAGGAAATTAATACCTCCATTACCCACATTGCCATTTTAATAATTTATCACATTGCAGGTATGGATGTTTTGCAATTCCCATACTTTAATAACCAAGTACAGGTTATTAAGTTAACTTGCAAAGAGATGACTAGCAAATAAAAAATTTAAAAAAGCCAATTAATAGTGGTTATTTTTAATTCATGATATTTCAAGTAATAATCATAGGTGTAAAACTTATTTATTATAACATCAGTATTTTATTATTTATAAAGCAAATAATAAAACAAATAAATCAATTTGCATAAACTTACTTTTTTAATTGTAAATTCACCAAGCTTCTGATCTGCATTTTATTGAAATACTAAACATCAGATGATACCATATGGAGAAACTTGCTATTGTTTTGAAGCACTTTATTGAATTTGATAAGTAAATTTATCTTTTATTAGGGATTTATATTTTAAAAATTCTTACTAAAATAATCTAACATAATTTAATTGTTTAATGCAAAAGATGACTTTGTCCATGTATTGTAATGCATATTTATTTAACTTTCTTGAAGACTAAATTGGTTCCATATCCATAATAATTTATATATAAATTATGCAGCCTTAAGGAAAATACAGTGTTTTAATGATTTGTATTAACAGTATTAAAAATGTATTATTTTTGCACTCAACTTGAAAAGGCAAGTACATCTTTAAGATAAACTTACATTAACTTAAATACCATACCAATAAGACAAAAATTTCACCAAGTAGTAGATATTTACTTTTCTTTCATAAATTATCAACAATTATTAAAATACTTTAAAAATTCTGTAATTTTTTAAAAATAAAATATTGCAAATATTTACATAATTTTAATATTATATATATATATATATATAAAGATTTTCAAATAATATTATCACCAAAGCTTACAATGAAAGACTTTTCATTTACCATACTAAATACTTTGTGTCATATCTGACCTTGCCTTTAGAAGTGGACTATTCCAGATTTCTTGCCTGATTGTCTAGCACCCAGTTGCTATCCAAAAGGATTAAAACCTTCACTGGGGTTTTCACACTGAATTCACATATTTCCAGTAAAGTAGGGGATCTGCCATTAAATAGTCAGCCTTTTGGAGGCAAGGCAGAGAGCAATTACTTCTGTTAACCTGAATGACAGAATGTGCTCTCCATTAAACCCTCTGCCATCAGCAAAGGTATTTCTCTATACATCATCGTGACATCCACACAGTGAGACAAATCCAACTATGGACTGGAAACTCCTATGTACGAATTAGAGCTGACTTGAAGCAAGTTAACTACATAGCTGGAAGAGTCTTACCAGAACTCATGAAGGAGGTTAATCATTAGCTGGAAGTGAAATCAATACTCCGCTCGACTATCTCAGCATTCAAGTGTATCAACTATATTTATTAATTTGTTCAACTAATGTGTGTATATTTTTTGGACTAATAAATTGTACATATTAATTGCTGAATAGTTATTCTTTTTGTATCTGTTGGTTTGGAAACGAACCTACAAGCCTAACCAAACACATCATTTGTTATTATTGAGATGTGACTGCAATACTGACTAATAAAAGTTATGAAACAAATTGAAACAAAATTCACAAAGAAAGTTTATATAAAAATGAAGCCATATTTTAAAAAAAAACTCATTTTGATGACACATCTTTTCACTCATTAAACAGAAAATTTATTCATACTTAAAATTATTGCTGCAGAACATAACTTTAACTTTTTGGAAGAACTTTGATCGCAGTAATTCATAGCATCAAAATATATAATTCCTGTTTAATCAAGAAATGATGTTTAAATTTTTATCCACTACCATGAACTTTTCATCCATTATATAGTCAACGATTAAAAGTTATATATACTGCAAACATCTAAGCATCATTTTTAAACTGGTATTATATCAACTAAAATCACAAGTTGCAAAGCAAATAAATTCCCAAAAAACCGTCTCAAAAATAATGTTCTTCAAATATTACCTGGATATAATACAGTATAAAATATGTCATCATCTTAATAAAGTTTTTCAATTTTAAATACTAAGCATTATAAATAAAATATTATGCATATATATATTCTCCTTTTCAATGCAATTAAATATACTAACTTAAAACTAAAAATTTACAACATATACAATAAATAACTTTTAATTATAATTTAGCTATATTTTAAAAAGATTTCATATTATTTTATTTCATAAACGTAAATGCACCCACACACGCACAGCAATTAAATTATAAAATAGAATTAACTTTCTTATTTACCTACTGTAAATTATGTATTATTTTTCATTTTTTCCCCAGGATTGATGTCTAGTAGATAAATCCCTAGTGTTATTTAATATTTTCATAGTAATGTAAAGAAGATAGATTATCATCACTATTTTGATATTCCCAGTCTGATAAAATTCACATAGAAATTGATTAATCATCAGAAAACAATGAATTTTGGTTAAACAAGTAAAATTTCAATATATATGATTATTTTAAACTTATAGAATTTTACTTGCTGTCATAACAGTTTTATATAACACATACACTAGAAATATATACAATAAACCAGCCTTTGAATTATCCGTAAAGCAACGACCTCATTATTAGCCTTTCAAAAAAAAAAAAAACAGTAAAGATAAAATTATTAGTTAGATAGCAAGCTAGAAGAGATGCTCTACATTTTTCTTTTTTATAACTTCTTAGTAAAAGGAGCTAGACACCTACTAATGTTAATAATGGAAATGTTTATTTTATGCACTTTATACAATGCTGTACTTCATTTTTCACACTTAAAAGATAGCTGTCATATTTGACTGTTCAACAGACTTTTTCAAAGTTCTTTCAATAAAAAGAACATTAAATATTTGCTTGAGCTAGACACTCATTTCATCATTGTCACTTTCACCTATTATTGATCCACTGCAGATTGAAGATCCCTATAAGTATAATTCATTTTCTCTGTTATGAAGCCTCACTTTTACAAAAAAAAGCATTGATAAATTTTCTTACTTCATCCCCACATCTCACAGGTGATTTACAGTATCTTGAAATTAATATTAAGACTTCAACTGTGCAGCTGCTATAATTTCATTTAGAAATATATTCAGCTCAGATCCTTCTCAATTTCTTAATTATTTTAATGATATCAGTGATATTTGTTGGTTTTCTCACACATGTATTTCAATTTTTAATCTTTTCTATTACTCCTAACATATATCTCTTCATGGTTTAGAGGGTGATCTCAAGTTTCTGTATTATTCTTTGGTTTAGTGTTCCAGTATAAGATTCTTAGGTAAGAACGGACAAACATGTCTATTAGAAACCCACTTTAAAATATATCGGTATATTTTCTTTCAATGTTATTTTTAACTGTTCATGTAAGTTTAATTTATTGATTAATTATATATATTATATTACCATCAGAATTGTTAATCTGACCAGGGTATATGTAATTGTTAACTTTTTTTAACTTATCATTATCCATATTTATTTTCTTTTTCTGGGAAAAATCCATTGAAAATTACTTAGTCCTTTTAGCATTTATCTTACTTTTATCCGATAACTATTACAATATTTTCTGATTAGTTTAAAAATAACTACATCATCTACACAATTTAAATGACTTAAATAATCTCTAAGTATTTTTGTTCCCATAATTTTCACTTTTAATCCATAAAATACTTCATGTAATATTCTTGGTAAAAAGTTTTGGAGATATGGGATGACCCTATCATACATCCTTTTCAATGTTAAACTTCTTACTATCACTATGTAGCATAATTATTGTTGTTGCATTTGGATAAATATTTATTAGAATATGACAATTTCCTAAGTTTATATCTTGCTGATCCAAAACTTTAATCACTGTAAAATTGTGTGTATAATTAAATGATATTTCATAATCTAGAAATCCAAAGCATAATGGTTGCTTATTGTCATTGGATGCTTCTATAACTTTTTTCAATAAATTAATTTCAGCTTATTTTTTTGGTTCGTTAAAATTCAAAGTTTACTGTAAATGATTAATAATTATCTTAGTAGAGATTTTATAAAGGTTTTTAATTTCTAATATTATAAAGGTTTTTAATTTCTAATATTCACTTTATCACCTTTCTTAAATATCAATATTACTAATGCATCTGATAATATTTATTGTGATGATTTTACAAACAATTTTTCTACTTCTTTGCCTCGTTTTTTTAAAAGATTGATGATTGCTCCAATTATTTTCTAGAATTTTTCTTCATAGATTTAAATGCAGATCACACTTTTTCATTTAAAATATTGGGCAATTTAGAAGATATAATAACTGTAAAAGATATTTTTGTTCTCTATTACTGTATAGTTTTTGATAGAATTCCTCCATAAATTTTATAATGCCATCTCTCTTTTTTAACAATACTTACACATTTTCTTCTTATTGCATATATAACTTTTCTTCCAACACCAAAATGTTCTTTTACACTTTTGATATTTATTTTCTTCTATATTCATCCTTGCCATTTTATTATTATATTTTCATACGCGTATTAACTTTTTATAGCATTTTATAAAACTTTAGATATTTAATTCTTCTCTATGAATCATTTTTAAATATTTTTATATCTCTTTTTTTTTTTACACATTTTCTTGTTTCACTAGAATATTTACTGGTAAATAACTGCTTTCATTCCAGTTATTTTTGTTATAGTCATTAATAGTGTATCACTTGTCTTTATATTGATTTCATTCAAATATGAACCACTTTCAACTTCTATTAATATTTTAAAAGAATTTGCAAATTTTAATTTAAATTCATTGGAGTATTTCTGAGGGTTAAGAATATTAACTATTAATACAATTAACTGTTAGTATTGTTTTTTTAATAATTTTTGTCATTCTAGTTTTACATTAATACTTATATTATATCTCCAGAATCAATGATCATTTCCTGTGTTAACACTTATCATACATCTCTTGAATCAATGATGACTTCCTATGTTAAATCTATTAAGAACACTACAATCTTAAAATATTAAAAATACAATCCACTTCTGCTGTATTTTAAATTTTTTTTAAGTTCTCAAAGTCTAACATTAATCCTTTCTGATTTATGCAATCTACCGTTATAAATACTTAAATAAAATATCACTTATATCCTAAGGTGTTAAGCTTTATTCTGACTAATTCAATGAATACACCATTATTAATGAAAAAAAAAATTCATTAAAGAATTAATCACATCCATAGTTAAATACACTTTAATAAATCAAAAAAAAAAAAAAAAATTAAAACAAAAAATTAAATACTGAGGCACATATGTAATAATACATAAAGAAAAACTAATTGACCTACCACAATCTAGGCTTTAATTTATTAATAAACAGATAAATCAAAGATTTAAATTTTTGTATTTGTAACCAAAATATTTAGCTTTTTTAATTAAAATCAACATCAAGGCTATTCTTAGGCAAAAAAGGGAGATTTTTTGTAAGTATAGGCTCAATATGCTCTCTATGTCACAAGGAAGAACAAACTATAGAACACTTCCTTAATATTTGTACAGCATTACAAATATATCAAAATGTAATAATTCCATTTACTAGATCACAAATCCAATTTTTCACTTATTTAATAAACAGTATGAGGGCTTTTATCTAACATACTAATAACTAGATTTATACTTTTTACTTCATGTTTTTCTAAGGTATTATTTTTGTTTTAATCCATGACTTCTATCACTTTTTCATAACAAAAACTAGCTAAAAAACATAGATCAAGACCTCACTCTGCCTAATATCTTTTTAGCTACATGGAGTGTAGTCAAGCTATAAACACTAATTCAATGGTTAGTTTTTAAACAAACCTCTTTATATAATATATTAACTAATGTAAAATGTTATTTCTGTAAGTTCATTTGAATACTCAACTGTTTGGTTGTATTTTATGTTTATTAAATCTTTACATCATAAAATTTTTTTAAGCCATGAAAACACATAAAGTCTTGATTTCTGCATAGCACATTTAAAATGCATCATGTAATATAATATACCCTCTTATTTACTATAGAATATGCTTCAATAGTAAAATGCCATTAAATTGCAACTAGATACAACAAGAAAATATTTAGAATTCTCTATTCACCATCTTCTATTTGACTGGTGACTTTATAGACTCCTGGGAATAAGAACTATAATTTAATTTTTTATATCATGATTGCAAATATCTATTTTAAAAAGTTTATTCTCACACATTCATTCTGATATCAAGAAAACTCAGCTGATACTTTATTTAAGACCTATTATATAACTTAGCAGAAAAATCATAATATTTCTTGATTTTAAACTCAGAGATAACAATTACAATGTCAAGAATGCATGCAATAAACATTAAGAATTTGCCCACCACATTCAATTTTTTTAACAGCTCAAAAAGAATCCAATGTCTTTTTTGGTTAATAACAAATTCCTTTTCAGCCACGCATTTACTAAATAATAATTAGATAGCTAACTGAATTGAATATAGATTGGCTACTTGAAAAAGCTTTCAAACGTTTATCTTTACAGATTTAAATCCCAGATTTTATAAGATTAGATATACGTACAGTTTGGTGAGATTGTAATTACAATATGTTACAGTCATTGCAATTACATGGGCATAGAGCTACACATGAATGTTGTTAATAGATATCAAGCATGTTAATTTTTTAACAGTAAGGCAAGTTCACCAAACAAACTAATGTGATATAATTGATTACTATTAGTAATCCCATTGCATTTGCTACTTTTTAAATATAACTAACTTAGTTTTTATAATTAAAAATTTAAAAGTTCGGATAATGAATTAACTGTAGCTTTGAATCCTAAGTTCTCATTGACAAATACAACAGCCAAAAATCAGACTGGTGATTAAGATTAGATTGAATTACTAAGTAATAACTAAATTAGGTAAGTTTACAATAAATAATGATATTGTAGTAAAGAGAAGAAAAATTGCTCTTGTTTTAAATACAAAACTGAAAGAATCAAGTTATGTTATAATAATTTACAATCCATAATTGATGTTCATAAATAATTTTGCACTGGTTAGTTTAATATAATGTTATCAGCAGTGGACACAAAAAAATAATGTTTCTTTTATTAATACTTAGCTTACAAAAATAAAATAAAAAAATATCAATTTGCTCAACTGAATGGAAATTTTATGTTAATAAATCTATCTTTTTAAAATAAGAGCAAAATATTCAAAATAATTATTCAGCACTGCAAGTTTCCTTATATATATATATATATATATATATATATATAAGGAAACTTATATGTCTCCATATATATATATATATATATATATATATATATATGGAGACATATAACTTTTTATATAAACAGGCAAAACTCTCCATACAGTAGTGCCACTCAGTGCAAGCCAGATTAATCAGTGGATGCCAGAAGGCTTACTCTGTCTTGTACTGAGTGGTACTTTGCCTGTTTTAATAACAGTTATGAGCAAGCATAAGAAGTGTGATCATGTGATGTTTAGTAGTTTAATTTTTCATTTTTCATATAATAAATCTTTTTATATTTATTTATTTTAATCTACACACTGTTTATACTTGAAACTTTTATTTCTAAGTAACATCTCTAAGTGTAAATGTTCTTTCCTTTTTTTAGATTTAAATTAATATTATTGTGACCTGATTTATGGTTATCACATTATACATAAATATTATCATCATATATTGTTTAATGCATATTATTGAAATCTGGTTTACATGAACCTTGGAAATTTTTAGAAGTCATGAGGTAGAGTTAATTTTTTTTATTAAAGTAGACAATCTGTAGCCAACTTAGATAATAATCCAATGTAGACCACAAAATAAATTTCTGAAATAAGCATTGATGCACTGAGTGTCAATATGAATTTAATTCTATTAGGATACAGTTGTCAATATTGACAAAGGAAATATCATAATTGCAAGAAAAGCTAAATTCATAATTTACTTTTCTTTTTATATTTCAGTTGTAGCATATTATAATAATGTTTGTTCATTATAATTCATAATAGCAACACCTACATGACTGACTCAAATTGATTTGAACTTAATTTTGATCTCAGCTAAAAATAATTATACATTATTTACTAAATAATTTTGAGTAACTGTTCAGATTTACAAAAATCTGATTTCCTGAAGAAATCTATCATTTTAATTGATAAATCCTTAACTGTTAAAATGAATTTCTAAATTTCAGTTATGAATATGGAACACTAGTATCAATGCTACAATTTTGCAGAATATATTTAGCTAAAAAAATATTTAAAAATAACAATAATAAAGCATATATGTTTTCTAAGCTAGAAACTGTATTTAATTTCTTTTTCAACCCAGGACTCAATGAGATTAGTATCCATCAGAGTAACACTTTCTCTGCCAAAGCTGCATTATATTATAATTCTATTTATGCACTTATATGATAGACCCAGACTAATCTTGGACATTAACTCTCTAATCCACAATATGTACACCTGTTTTTCAATCATATAACTGAATGGTTTAACTTACTTATTACAGGGCAACTTTCTGAACAAAAATTTCTAAATCTTTGTACATTACCACATATATTATCTAAAATATTTCCAAGTTTTACCTGAGCTGAATTTGAACCTTAAGCTATGAAAATAGATGACTGCACTAATATCTACATCACAAAGCTCTTCATTTAAATGTTATAAAATAAACTATATTATTTTTTAACTCTTCTTTAAAAACTTTAAAATTTGCTATCAATTGTCAAAACAAGAAACATTTTGTTTATAATGTCAAAATGAAAGGATAAATTTTAAATCAATAAATAAAAAAAGAGAGAAACGAATTTATTCACTTAGAAATCTGAATCTCAGTACATCAAAATTGTTTTTAGTCTATGATATCACAGGTGATAGATTGTTCGAATTATTTATTTTTTCCCATGATATAATGTAATAGAGATAAAATAATATTTTCTTCTCTTTTCCAGTTTAATAAATTTATATGAGAGTTGATGAAGTGTAAAATAAAAATCGTAAAAGAACAACAAATTTTTGTAACTTACAAATATTTTAAAAAAGTTATTATAAAATTATATAAGATATTCAAAGTTTTTTTGTTTTTTTTTGTAAAGTTTGAAAATATTTGTAAATAAAAATCTGGGTGAATGAAATTATTTTAGATAGTTGCAAGTTTATAATCAAACCTGGGTCTTCTTTTTTTAATAAAATAGTTAACTCATATACAACCCAGTCATTCATTCCATTTCTGATCACTAAATGGATATCTAATATAAGACAAACTCATAATTTATTTTTAGTTTTAAATGGGCATTTAGTTATTCATAGCTTTAAATTAATCAGGTTTGTCAGACTTATTTCATTGTAATATAATCCAGTTTTCATTACTTATTTAAGTAGTGATCCTACAATTCATGTTAATGTTTTTTCAAATGACTAACATAATTGATAATCATACAAGTAGTTAAGTATAATCATCACATAAATTCTTTTTTCAATAATAAAAGTTTAAATTTTTGCATAAAAGTAATAAATAATTATATGTATTTTTAACATGATTTGAATTTTCAAATTTGATTTTTGTGATTAAATGTTTTACAAGAAAAGGTTATTGATCATCTTCATTCAATCACATAAATATATTGAAAATTTTGTCTCCTATCTCAAAATCTGCTAATTCAATAATTTATGGTTTCAAAAACAAAGTTAAATTTAAAAAAAATTAATTTCATAAATTTCATACAAATTTCAAATGCACCCACAGTAGCAGATAATTCCTTATTTTGCATTCTACTGACATAGTTCCAATACCATTGCCAAAGTTTACACAAAGTAGTGCATTATTGTTGTGGATTTAAAAAATAATATTTTGTTTTAAAATTTAGAAATTTATGATCAAATAATTCTGCTACAATTTTTTTAAATAAATTATGAAATCTTTTCTTTATGTCATAAAATGCAAATACATGTTTAAGATTTGAATGAGAAAAAAATGATGCTAAAGTTGATCAGATATAAAATAAAGCATCAGTTTGCAAAACTTAGTAAAAAGGCACTAGGATATATTTTTATCAGTGTCATACTAGGCAACTAAATGAAACAACATACATTCATCATGAGCCATTTACAGTATTTTTTTAAACTTATAAACAATAGGGTTTGATTAAAAAAAAAATGTCAATTTCTGCATTACAGGTTCTTTCTTTATCATGAGTCTTAAAAACAATCAGAAATTTATAAAAATAGGAGTATTAATAAATATTTAGTGAAGACTGACAAAATTAAATTTTTGGGGTGAAAGATATAAAAAAAAAGTGTTCTGAAATACAGAACTCATTGTATCAAAAAATATTGAGTTTAGATAACTACTTTAGCAAAGGATTCATGTAAAAACGTGATGTCAGGCCAATTATTGCAAGTAAGGGAATGTTTATATAGTGAGAATCAACATAAAAATAAAATTAATGTTCATGCCTTTTTCAAAATTTTGCAAATTTAATACTATTATTACTATGCAATTTGCAGACTTTTTTTTTTTTTAAAAAAAAAAAATCTATTTCACAACTTAAGTATTTTTGTCTAGGCAAGATGCATAAAATTCATAAATTTAACATAATATGTGAATTCTATTTCATCACTTTATCATATTTTTTATCAATTTTTATCAACAAATATCATAAGTTTTACTTTTAGATTAGAGAACAATCAAGTGAATATATTCATATAAATACACATTTACATTTAAATACAGAATTTATAGTTTCTTTTACATTTATTACTACATTATATTTGTATAACAACAGCATTATTATATATTTTAAGACTTGGCATCAAATAATGTAGATATAATGGTATATGCATTAAAATGAAATATGTATATGAGCTTTGAATTCTTTATCACTATTTTACATTTTAAAGTTTAAAATGTATATTATTGAATATTTTTAACTAATTAAATAAACTTATTCTAATAGCATCAGCAAAAATGTCTTTTTTAAAAAAAAATTCTGATGATTGCAATGTACACCTTATGCAAGCTTTAAAAATATTATTTTTTATACTATAATAATAGTAATAATAGTAAATCAAACCACTAAACATCACATGATCTCAGTGCAGTGTTCTCAGATGCAAGGCTCCTCACTGATAAATGCCAGAATCTGGAAACTAGTCTGGGAATATGGGATGAGTAGAAATTAGATAGGGATTTTATGTGCAAACCTTCTTGCATTCATTGATTATTCTGGCTTGCATTGAGTGGCACTACAGTGTGGAGATCTTCTCTGTAAATAGTAAATTATGAGTAAACTATTTACTTGAAAACTCATTCAAATTTCTATATGATTGGGAAAATATGAAAAGTGAGTAAAAATAATTTTGTTATGCTAAAGTTTCTGCATTAAGATTTTATATATTTTTCACAAAAGAAAATTAAGTATTATGAAAGAAAAAAACAAACTATAAGCTCAATATCTGATATCGTAAATAATAAATGGTTTTTAACTTCAGTATTAGATTTTTTTAACTTTAATATTATCCATCATTTTAAACATAAGAATAAAATTAAAATGGAATTTAATAATTTACTAAAATTAATGGAATAAAAATGTTTAAGTGTTTACAAAATGGATTAAATAAAATGTCAAGGAAACAATAGATTGCTCATTAGTATTTTATTATATTTATATTATTATTAGAAATCAAGATATTTAATTTTTGTTTAAATGGTTTTGTAGGATTTTATGCTTTCTCTCTCAATAGATCATATTGTTGAAAGCAAGAACAGTAATTGTTAATTTAAAAATTTATTATTCTTTTTTTTTTATTAACAAATATCGAAATTATTATTATTGTGAAAATCAAAAAGAAAGATTACTATAAAATTATTTGAGATATTGTGAAATTTGAGAATATATAAAATGAATAAATTAATACTCAATATTAAATAAGCGTAAAATAAGATAGCTGAAAAAATATCCTATAATATATTAAAAAATAAAATAGGTGGAACAATACCTAATGTATAATATAAAAGAAAGAAATGAAATTGTAAAAAGAGATAAAATTTGAATACTCTATATTAAATTAAATAATGTAATGAAAAGCTATTTATGTTTGTCATTAGCTTTATTGTGAATCTTTCTGGAAATCTGTAACTTATGTGCTTTGTTAGCATGTATATTTTAAAATGCGAAATCTTAATTATAAATGTATATATTTAATTAAAGATGATTGAATAAAAATGATTACTAGTTATTGTTTACTTAATATATTTTATAATAAGAATTATATTAAGTAGATTATTATTTTATTAATGAGTAAAAATTAATGTTAGAATATATTTTGTTTACTTAGAAATGATAAAAAATACAATATTTAAAAAGTAATCTTGTAAATTAATTCTAAAACAAATTCTGTTTTGAAGCACTAATATTTATGAATCACGTCAATGTTTAATATTGGTTAATATGTTTACAATTTAATCTTTTATTGTTTTTTTAAATTATTAAATCTAAGTATGGCCTTATATAAAAGTCAAAAATTATTCAGGTTTAATAAGTAAAAAAAAAAAAATGTGTTTTTAAAAGCTTTTTTTTTTCACCCTGCTATAAGCTTGAATAATCAATGACACCCGATATACCCAGAGTAATTTTTGGCTATTACCTTTATTGGTGAAGACACTTGGTTTAAACCTCAATCTAATATACATATATAATAATTAATAAAACAAGTCACAAATTGTGCAACTTGCCTTTAAGCTTGTGCTAAAATGTTCACTAGATGGAGCTTACCACTAGCTCCAAGCAAGCTTTAATTATAAGTGCCGATAGATAAAGAATTCAAAATATCACACTCTCCTCATCTCCAGACCAATTAGTTTCGAGCTTAATGGCTCACCTCAGTGAAGAGTTAGGATTTCAGAAACTAGATCTAAAACTCCAACTCAGAGCATTACATTACTATCAGTTTGAAAACTCAAATTTTTCAGAAACGTAAATTTCTTCAAATTCAGCTTTACAAAGCAGATAACTATATGGGTCTGAACTCAGTTCAGTTTCACCATATATTAATAGCTAAATCAATATTACATCACAAAAGACATCAAGTGTACACTTATAATAATTAATAAAACAAGTCACAAATTGTCTGGAGCTAGTGGTAAACTCCATCTAGTGAACATTTTAGCACAAGTTTAAAGCAAGTTGCACAATTTGTGACTTGTTTTATTAATTATTATAAGTGCACCCTTGAAGGCTTTTGTGATGTAATATTGCTTTAGCAATTAATATATGGGGAAACTGAACTGAGTTCAGACCCATATAGTTATCTGGTTTGTAAAGCTGAATTTGAAGAAATTTACATTTCTGGAAAATTTGAGTTTTCATACTGATAGTAATGTAATGCTCTGAGTTGGAGTTTTAGATCTAGTTTCTGAAATCCTAACTCTTCACTGAGGTGAGCCATTAAGCTCGAAACCAATTGGTCTGGAGATGAGGATAGTATGATAGAGATCTTGAATTCTTTCTCTATTGGCACTTATAATTAAAGCTTGTTTGGAGCTAGTGGTAAGCTCCAGCTACTGAACATATATATATATATATATATGTTCAGTATATTAGATAAAATATATATATATATATATATATATATATATATAATATTTTATCTAATATTCTGAAATTTAAAAAAAGTCCTAAGATTTTTTAGCCTAAGCCAACTTTCTTGCATTGTTATATAAATCTGATATCAGATCTATTTCTATATAATTTAGTGGTGCTAATTCTCTGTGAACAGTAGGCCCCTATAATTATTGGTCAAAAAGAAAATAATACAAATTTACAATTATTATTTAAACAAACAACATACCATTTCACTGGATCTATAAAAAAATAAATTAACAAAAAATTTCAAACAAAATCTCATATTTCCATAGTCTGTCTAAAATTTATATGGACTATATTTTATCAACATTTATGGGTAGTTCTAAACATTCGCCACATCAAAATTTGTCAAGAAATATTTTTAACATTTTTAGTTCTTTGGCATGGAATAAAATGTCTTTTGTCATAAATCCTAAGCATTTTCAGAGTTAATAAAGGACATGAAAATAATATTTTAGTAAGCATTGATGTGGCAACTTTAATTATAATTATACTCAGTGATGACACATTGTCTATTGTCAGAAAAAAATTAAATTAGGATAATAAATTACAAACTACAATTCTTCCTACTGTTATTATGCTGGATTTCTTAACATTCTACATAACAGAAAATATACTTTTAATACAACACATAATTCTTCCAATAGCATCAAATTAAAGGTAAGAGTTCACCACTGCCACTCATTATATGTAATATTTACAGAGAAGAGTTTAAAAATCATAGCTATAAATATTACGCTATCATCACAACTAGTTTGGATTTACTGTATTGATGATACACTTGTGGCTTAGTTATGTGCCAGTTCATTATTACAAACATTATGAACATACATTGACAATTGTTTTCTTTCATTTAAATTCATAATAGAATTAGAAAAAGAACAATAATTATCATTTTATGATTTTTTTTGTGATATTAAATAGTGAATAATATTTTTGTAGCATAATTTTTACTATACCACTCCCATGCAAGTTAGGGACTGGTTTCTATCCACTTTTAATACCTTGTGAAGGGATATAATCATAAACATATGTTCAAAGACATCTGAAAAAGATCCCCAAGATGCACATTTCAGGCTGAAACAGCACTCATCAGTCATCCCAGACCACAATCTCTTACACATATCTCTATCATTCTTTAATATATATATATATATATATATATATATATATATATATATATATTACATGTCTTTGCTCATATTTTTATGATTACATCTCTCCACAAAGTGGTAAAAGTGGATTGAAATCAATCCCTACCTTGCATGAGAATTGTGTAGTAAAAATTGCACTACAGAAATATTATTCATTATTGGATAATCTCTAGTCTACTGAATGACTAATACAAATTATTAATATATTTTCTTATATGTTATAATTAGGTTCCAGGTATGTGAAGAGTGTCTGTATTTCAAATATTTACACATTAAATCTGAATCTTGCCCATCCTTTTCTATGTATTTAAATGGATAAGATCCTATACATGAGAGGTCAGAATAACTTGAGGTCAACATGGGCATGGCAACAATATTGGCATCAGCATGGGATTTGGGCTTTCCATCATCAGATTTTCAATGGTATGGATGGCTGAAGAGTTGGAGGTTGGAGTGGGTTGAAGCCTGTCCATTAAAGTATGAAGATTTGCTAACTTAATATAAACTGAGTACTGATTATATATATATATATATATATATATATATATATATATATATATATATATATATATATATATATATATATATATATGGGAGATGATAATCTGGACCAACTGATGAGTGCTGGTTTAGCATGAAATACATATATTGGTGATTATTTATCTTTCATACATGTATGTGGTCATGTGTATCAGTTGTATGAGATAATATTGGTATTTGAAGGGTTCTTGCAAGTCTGAGTTCAAATCCCCTATATTTAATATATATAATAAAAATATTAAATTATGAAATATCTTTTGCCTTGTATACATAAGTTTTTAAAATTGAAATTTACATTTAACATAAAGTACTTATTTTTTATATAAATGATTATCTCATTGTTTTAATTTTTATTAATAATACAATATCAATCAAGAAATAAATATTCAAAATATTATTCAGACTACTTCTATTAAAATCTAATATAACACTTTCCTGGATTAAGAGAATAGTATTAATGTATGATTTTTAATTTTTCTGAAATAAACTGCATTTTGTTCTTCAAGATTATATATATATATATATATATATATAATTTCTGCTATGAAACTTTATATTTATTAGAATTAGTTATAAATATGTTTCATGCCACTTTTTTATTCCTAATGTACTTATATATGTTTTTATACCTACCTAAAATTGAAAATGTACTTGGCTTTTTTATTATCAGTGACCTGCATTGTAGTTTGAAACATATAGATTCAAAAAAATATCATTTTCTACTTAGACTAAGAAGTATGCTTTTATATTGATACAATAAATCTCTCTATATAGCTTAAAAATATCATGGCATATTCAGTTAGAGGACGAAACAAGAATGTAAAAATGCTGACACTCACACTACACGGTAATTCACAAGGCTGGTAACAAAATGATAATGGAAGGCTGTTAAAACATTAAATATACTAACCTTGCCATTTATAAATTACAGCTTATTTTATCTTTAACACATATACTTTTTATATCAAACTTATATACTAAATATTTTTTTTGTTTTTTTTTGTAAAATCTATTTTTATTAACTGTATGGCTTATAATACAACACTTGCTCAATTAAAGACATTCTAATTACAAATTCGTTTGCTTTTTTTTTGATTATATCAAACACATTAACAAATGTATTATTTTCAAGTTAATACATCAAATACATGATTTAATTAATCATTAAAGGATTAAAAAATATTGCTAAATATGTACCATATTATGATAATTCACTCTTTTAATGAGCAAAGAATATAAAGCTGTAAAGAGGGCCACATTTCTCATAGAATATGTCCAGAAGAAGATGAAATCATTGTCTGTCAACTTGACTTCACCTCAGCATTTGACTTAGTAATTCCAGCTAAACTTCTAAGCCTTCTGAGGGAGTATTTAGTGCTGAAGGTTTTTGTCAAGATAATAGGCAACCTCACATCCCTAGATGGTAATTTGGGCTCTGGGTTCAGGCCTTATGTCTCCATTTCCCAGGACTAACAACTAAGTACTCTCTGCTTTATCACTTACATTAAACCCCTTCTCAAAATTGAAAAGAATCTGCCAGGGATATATGTACATGAGCTCAGGGAGAAGGTTAGGCACATCAGCTATGTTGATGATGTGACAGTCTTCCTCTCATCCAGGAAACACTTAACATCGCTTTTTAGGATTCTGGATAGGTTTGCATCAAAATCTAACTTACACATAAATGTTAAAAAAATTCTCAATATGGCAGGTAAAAATAGGAAAAATGATTCCTTTTAGGTATGAATCCAGCCCTCAGAACTTCTTAGGATTTCCCATTGTACTTTGTAGGAGTGCAATGAGAAAACATATACAACATGAACTTTTAGATAAAACCCAAAAATTAACTAAATCCTTATCAATGATTAATTTATCTCTGCACAGGAAGGCTGCATTGCTTAATGTGATAGTCTTCCCAAGAATAAATTATTCTTTCCTGGTAATACAAACACACAAAAGCCTTTCAGAGTAGAATAAATGTAATTTTTTCTAGGCTTTTTTGGAGAGGAAAGAGTGTGGCAATTAGTATGTCCAGACTCCAAAGAACAAAGAACTTAAATGTATATGTTTGCACTTGGTAGCCATGTTTTACACCCAAAAAACCATTGGTGAATTGAGGACTATTCACCTTAAGTTTATAGACGACAACAAGTCTTCTTAATTTGAGCCTATGGACCCTTCCCTCACCAATACTTAGCACATGGATGAATGAAATCAAACAACATGTATACAGTGTGGTTCAATTATTGCCACAAACTGTGGAGAAAAAAAAAATTGGGAAATATATAGATTAATATACCCTGAACAGAATGTCAGGTTTACAGAATATGGCCTCAATAACAAATCATTTATACAAAAGTCTAGACAATGGGCCCTTAAGCTGAAATATATAGACTTCATTATCAAGATTAACCTTAACTCCTTACCTACAAGTCATTTCCTGGTCTGGTGAAAAAGTTTTTGCAGGCTTGAGGTCCAGGGTCATTTATGCAACAATCAAGATAAAACAGTGCATCATTTGTTTTATGAGTGCTCTTTATGGGGCCTTTGAGAACCCTCATAGTGAACAGTATTACTAATGACAGCAAGGATATCTTATTGCTTGGGAAGGCATTGAGAAGCACATTTTTTTCAAAAATCAGAATGGCCATCTTTCTTATGTGAGCTATTTGGATTACCCGATGTAGGATTGTAATGCAAGGTGTAACTCGGAAACCCCAGGAAATATTTATTTCAATTATATCTGATATTAAAATAAAGGATAGATTACTGGCTCTGGAATAATTATATCAGAATACTTGGTCCTGATGCAACTTATCAGATGATGTGGGACCACTGTGATTTTTTGATCCCTCAAAAGCTACTTTATTTGTTTTAGATTGTTGACTCTAACAAATGAATATTCAAGATAATTCCCTGCATGAAATTAATTGTAATCAAACCATATTAAAATATTTACTAAGATTCAGACAAAGTGGAATTGCATTGGCATCATAGGAAATTTAAAACCATACCTTATGAAACTAATAATTGACTCATTAATGAATCACTAAGGCTAAAACTCCATATGATCATAATTGTAACTAGATGAGAGGTAAACCAACTGATCATGTTGAAAGTTGTCCAAATGAAGAGGGATTACTTTGGATAATGGAAAATTTTAAAGCTATCTTATAAATTCTGATTACTGATCTTAATTAATGACCTAAATTGTGTAATATTTGTTAATGATTTTGATATATAAAGACAAGAAGGAAAACTACTACACACTTCATGGAATGCTTACATTTAAGCAACTGATGCTATTTTTTTTTTTTAGATTATAGGGATCACCTTGAATCATTAAATATTTTAATCTATCCTCAATTGTAAATGTCATATATTGTAACACAAAAAATACACAATCACTTTTTTTTAAAAATATATATGTTCTCCAATAACATCAACAAATTAAAAAAATCATTCTTTTCAAAAACTTTATTATTTATATTAATACTGAACATATATATAATACAATCTCCAGTACAATTTCCAACATTTCAACTGTTTTATATTCTTACAGTCATTTTCAAGGATATCTCCCTCGTCTACTTAGAAATGTAATAATATAAGTAGAGGAGGGAAATATCCTTGAAAATGACCGTAATAATATAAAACAGTAGAAACATGGGAGATTGTATTGGAGATTGTATTATATATATGTTCAGTATTAATATAAATAATAAAGTTTTTGAAAAGAAAAAGGAGAAGGATTTTTTTATTTGTTGATGCAATTGTAAATAATGGCAGATCTTCATAAATGAATAACTAAGCTTAGTTTTCAGCATTAAGTTAAATACATTCAAACAATACTATCTGTAACTTTCTAAACAATGAGGAATTTCTTTGGCATTATAGATTCAATTTAAACGTATGCACTATTGAGCTGATAATTGACATTCATAAATTAATCAATAGGGCTAAAACTTTGAATAGTTTTAATTAATTAAAAAACAAAGAATGCTGACTGATCATAATGAACACTATCTGATGAAGGGGAACAACATTGGATAATGGGAAAATCTTAATGCTGTCCTATATTTCCTGATAACTGACACCAATTTCTGTAATTTATATTTGTCCTATTAGTATGAATTAGGTATGAAGGGAATGCAGTTCGCTCTAGCTGGAGTGCCTACACTAGTGCAACTGACTCTTAATATAATCCTAAAGATGACAGGAATAACTTTATAACTAAATTTTCAAACACTTTATCTATATAAATGACAGTTGATATTTATAAATGAATTTTGCATGTTTATTACCCTGTATAAACTAACCGTTTTTCTAGAATAAAAGTTTTTTTTAATAATAAAAAAAAAGAATATAACGCAAATTATAAAACGATATAAATAAATAATTAAGTATGTATTACTATAATTTCATCTAAAGGTGTCAAACATTCTGCGCTCATAACTGTAACATTATACCTCCCCCATATAAATATTTTAACGATTAAGATTAAGCATTCATTAGTCTAACAATTATCATATCATTTGTAGCCTAGATATAACTTGAAACTTTAATTAAAAATTATCAACTTCATTATTATAAAACACAATCACATGGAATAATTTATTTTATTTCCCTCCACTTTTTTTTTCATGTATCAAATCGTAAATATACTTATACATTTCACAACATATATTTTAATTACATGAAAGTACTTTTTTTCAGATGTCTTTCTTCATATGATTAAAGTATCTGTGATGAAATGGAAAGTTATAAATAAATGTCATCATATTTATGTGTTAAATTCCCAGTCTCATGGTATTGCAATCAAGCATATTATTGTTGCAGTTTACTAAATTAAATGCTACATTGTAAACTTTAACAATTTTTTATATCACTAAAATGCATTTAAAAATAAATAAAATAATAATAACATATGCGCTCTCAAATACACAAAAAATACACCCGTGATTCGCACATTGCGTATAAATACAGATTTCTTTAAAATTGCTTTGCTTTAATATCTTATACGGAATAGTTAAATGTCATAGTAACGAGATTTTATATTTTTTTCATTAATATTTAGATTTAAAACTTTAAAACTTAGTTTGGCATTACAGCTTATCTTAACTGCTCTCCATAATAGAAAAAGATAACATTACTCAATGTTTTTGTAATCCACTCTCACTGACTAGTCAATTCACTACCAGTTAAAACAATAAAGACAAGCTGGCTTCAGAAAAGTGAGATTTATTATTTTCTTACATTAACACTCATTATTTAAACTTCAAGAATGAAAAATAGTTAGCAGTTAAGAAATAAAGAAATGTTAAAGCTGCTCTGAAGGCATTCGCGTCAAAGGCAGTCATGTCAAAACTTTAATGGTTGCTTTTTTGAAATAAAAAAAAAGTTGCCATTTAATTAGTTACTATTTTGAGTAATAGTTAATCTAAATAAATTCTTGTAGCTAATTTAAGAAAGTTCTTGATATATTTTATAATAAATATTATTACGTATACAAATACTAGAACTTATATACGAACATTGTGTTAAATAATGCTTAAATTATTATTATATATATGCTTGGTATAGGAGGCCTCATAAATAATGAATAAATTTAGACTATCATATCTACAATAGGCGTCAAATCTGCAGTGTAAATTAATAATTTTTGTTGGCATATAATAAATTGTAGTACTCCTTCAACAAAGTTAGTCAATTATTAGCAGCCAATCATAAACGAATGTGGACCTTGAAATTCAAGGAAAAAAGAAAGAATAAAAAGTGAGACAACTTTTCAAAACAACCTGTAAAAACTTAAATATATTCATTTGTATTATGGCACCTTCCTAAATAAATAATTAAGTGGTATTTATAATAAATTTGAATACCCTAAGTAATAGAGTTGAACTGACAGCCAAGAACTTAAATTTTCTACTCTATTACCACAATAAACAACATCCTTGTCAGATTATTTGCCAAGACTTATTTTAATTTTTGTAGAAAAAGAAATAAACATCTTGCCTAATCATAGCTCTCCGTTGTAATGAATGTCTTTGAAAGAATCTTTTACAAGATAAATGAAATTTATCTAACAAAAAGCTTGCTAAAATTCAAAGTGTGTTACTTTTTTAAAAAAAAGATTGAAAAAGGATTGTTGCTATTTATTTACTTCACAATTTCTGTCTAATAAAAATATGACTTTTCAATAATCTATTTAAAGGAAGAAACATTTTTAAACCCTCTTTGTTAAATCTAAAATGTTACCAAATGATATTTTAATTGATTCGTATTTATAACTAATCAACGCTAAAAATAGTAAATATGTTTGTCTATCACTAACTAATAAAACACTTGAGTTATTAAGTAATCATGAAACTAAAGACTTTATAGATTATGGACAAATCATAAAAAAAAAAAAATATATTATAAAAGTCATTGATTTAAATTGGCAAAAACAGTATGAATTATACTGTAATTCAGAATTTTAAAAAATGAATTTCTAGTTTATCCTTTCATTTTTAATAGATCCCAATTAAAAGCATGCTAATAAACTATCTTGTTATATATTTCATGCAATTTTACAGCCACTTTATCATGAAATAAGTCTGAGGTAATATAAATCACATTTTAAAAACAGTTTTCTTCACAGTTGCATCTAATTTTTATCTAGCCATAAATATTATTTTTCACATGAATGTAAAAAGTGCCTACAGCATTTAATGGACAAATATTTAATTCCAAACAATTCTTAATTAATTATAAATTTTATTATTTAGATATCTGGTTTATTATTTGGTTGAGAAATAAGATTCATAATTTTTTGTCTGAATTTGTTAATGTATAATAAAAGTTCTTAAACATAGTATTGAGCTTCTCTGATTAATTGGATTATGACTTGGGATGGAAATCTATGTAAAACTGAGATTTTGCTTCAATTACTAATCAAATAGACATATTTTTAAAATATATATTTTTATAAATAATTTATGTAGCCATTCAATGTTTAGTCAATAAGTGGATATTTATCTATTTTTAGCTAGAGAATGAAGCAATAATAAAAAAAAAAACAGTAAACATTCATATCCTACAGTTAGAATAAATTATTGAATATTATTTTTTCTTTGGAAAGAAATTGTGTAATTCCTTGTTTTAAAAATGGTCTATGTAAGATTGCTTTTGTTTTGTAGTTTAGGTGTTCTTAATATTAACAGCTGAGAAAGCATCAATCACTGCTGACAAATTGTCAATATTTAATGACAATAGTAAAGTAATAATAGAAATAATAATAAAAATCTCTTTACTATATGTCAGGCATTAATAACAAGTTTGTGTGTATGAATAATTCATTCTCACACATTGCAAATAAATAATACAGTCTCTTGATTAGAAGTTCTTTAACTCATACCTATTAAAGTCTATACCTTGAGTATCCTTCAACTTGTAATTATTTTATATTTAAGATAATTAACAAATGATGGCTTATATTATATCAAGACTGTCATTTTATTTAACTGAAAATTTTCACTTTCAAACATTTATTATTGCGAATAAGGCTTTAACTAACTTCTGCTTTATTTCTCCTTGTGAGAAATTTCATTATTCTCAACTTGACTTTTTAAACTCACAAACGTCTTTGCAACTAATTCATTATTCTCAATTTGACAGTTCATTTCAACTCACATACTCGCTTGCAACCAATTCAGTTCATCTTTTTTAGTTGTGCTATTTAACATAATTTAATATTCATTTTCCAATTGATATTTAAATTTTCTACTTTGTGCAAACAAATTACAATTTTCAATAATAAACTTTATATGTGCATATACTGACAGTCCACATCTCCTGTTCACACTAGAAAATATTCTTTAAATTTCTGAGGTCATCTGCATTTTCTCTAACACCTGAAGACAGGCGCAGGTCTTTTTACATCATTATCTTTATTTTGTTTTGTTTTATTTGATAATCTTGAAGTTAAATTATCACCATTTAAATCTGCATTATTTTTATCTGGATCTGTTATTTGCTCCAACATTCTTATCAGTAGGCAGTTCTACATTTTTCACAATTGTGGAGGTATCATCACACTCTTCACTTGCACTAAATTCCAATTTAGGATTGGACAGCATAAGTTTACTACCAATTTCATTTGATAATCTTATACAAATGAGCATGTAGGTGATATATATGTCCCCTGATATAAAATTCATTATTTTAGTTTAATAACACGGATAACTTCAACTTTCACAACTATACCAGGAAATCATATTTTTTTAGCATAAGTTCACCAGTCCTGCTCATATTTTTTCTCTTGAAAATACTTTCTTCTATTCCTTTCTTAATTGGTAATAGAAATTATTAGATAAGTACGTGCTAACTAATACCTGGAGTAAAAATAACAATTTAATACAGAATCTAATTTTGGAGGACATAAAGAATACAGCAACTCAGACATCAATTTTATACAATTTACATACACATATTAATAATACATAAGTATAATATATATGTACATGAATATCAAAATATTTTAATTTAATATAACCTGATCCTGACTAATTACGAATAAGACATTTCACTTGCTAAATCTTTTCACTAAAAATATTGTAAAAATAATGACAGTACTTTTACCCTTACTACTGTCACTATTCCTTAATTCTGACAGCTCTCAAGACATTTAAAATAATAATGAGATTGGGTGATCTGTTATGGTGCTTGTCAGCTTATTGACCTCCAGAAGCGGAGATCCTTGAAATAAGATATCCCCTAAAAACAATTAAGTGCATAATAATTGCTTAACATTTGTTAAAGTGATTATCAAAACAAGTCTGAAGTTGCTTTAGAAATCTTAAACCAGCTGAAAAGAAATCTTTCAAAAACCATGTAGATTTTAAACATTTAGATTAAGGTCACGACATGACATTTCATTAGCAATGATGCATGCATAATTTGTGCATCTATTTAATGCTTTATGTTTGTAAATAAGCTTAAAAAGTACTTTATTATATAATTGAAAAATTTTGATTTTTTAAATAGCATTTTATTTTCGATACAAATTAATATCTAAAATTACAAAAAAAAACCATTTAATTGCTTATCTACAGTGAAGAAGTATTAATTTTATTTGTATTATTTTATATCCACTTTTCTTTATTAGCTTATACAGTTATTATGTTTTGTGATTAATATTATTATTTGAAAAGAGAAACTGTTTGACAGTGATATCTTTACAAACATAATCCCTTGCTGAAATATGAGAAATTTCTGCTCTTATCTTTTATACTTAATATCTTGGTGTATTGTTATTTTTTAATCCCCCATTTTCATCAAACAATTATGAATTTCTTTTTTCATTTCATTTCTTTTAAAAATACTACAGTTTATTATTTACAAAACATATATATGTAACAATGTTTTTGTCATAAATTTATAACAAATATAAACGTCAAGCTTAAAATTTTTACAAGTTGATGTTCTGTATCCAATTCATCTAATTATATAATATTGGCCAATATATAAACATATGGTTAGTTTATCTGCATTGTGATGATTCTAAGATGATTTGGAGTAGTTAAATAGATTATTTGCATTGACTGTAAAATAAATAGACTATTAGAAAATGGAACAATCTTCATCATTTGGTAAAATTTGATACATCTATACATTGAAAAAGATCTTTTAATAAAAATATATTAAAACAAAATAATATTGTCAAAATAGCAATATCAAAATCTTCAATCGTTGCATTTTTAAAATATTTTTTTGCAACATAACAAAAAATTCAGTTATTATTTTGAAATTATGGTAATAAAACTAAATATTTAGAAATACTTTAAAATTAATTTGCATTTAAAAAACCCGTAAATGAATAACTAATGTTTGTATCATGTAAATTTGCTGTATAACGGAGTTTCTTTGAAAATTTTATTATTGGCACTGAAAGGCCTTTATCCTACACTGAATTTCTTAAAGATTGGAATATCTTTTTATCTTATTCTCATCAGAATGCAAGTGAATAAAATTTAAAATGTTTGTGATTGTACAATATTTTGAATAAATGATAACAGTGAATTGTAATAGTAGTAATGGCCATTATCTGTTACCTAATTAACATAATTTCTTCCCTATCATCATTAATAACCTACCAAGCCAACTTTGAGATAAATTTATACTATATTAAAAGTAATTTATATTTTTCTCTATTTTTTAAAATTTCATAAGAATGTTTTAAATAATGTAGATCCTCCCCCCACCAGCATTTTTTGTCAGACATTGCAATATTTTTTTATATTCTCTAAAACAATCTTAGCTTAAACTTTATATTTATATAATGCATGCCTTTTTCTTATTATTATTTTATATGGATAATAATATATATTAGGATTATTTAAGCATTTTAATCTCACATCTTAAAAACCTTTAATGGCTTTAGTTTAACTATTAAAATGTTAGCTTCAAACAAGTTAGGAACACTCAGTTTTTTTAATTGCAAATTTCAAAATCAATATAACACATTTAATATTTTTCATTTTTTAATTTGCTTACTTTTATTAGTTCTACCATTTTATTATGCTAATCCTTAATATTTCTTAGAAAGACTACATTACAACTAAGCTATTTTTAATTCCTCATTAGTCTATTTCTAATTTATCATTTGCAAATTAATAACTACACACAAATTGATTTTAAATATATAGATTGGACTAAGTTTATTTAATTTTTTTTAAAAATATATTGATATATCAATATATGTAAGAATAAATTATATGTGTACATGCCATAGATAATATCTAATCAAATAATTCTACAAGAGTATGTAATTAATTATCAATTATTACAATAATAAACTTTGGTATAAAACAAATATTCATTACTTTGCTAAGTCAAGCTTTTGATATGCTGTATCTTTGTCAAAGCACAACTAAAGTAAATATTAGAAAATGCATTAGCATATCCACATGCATATAAACTTGCATTAAACTAGTCACTGATTATCATAGATTTGCATATTTGCATGTGTAAATTGATGCAGCAACTGGCTATGTCTTTAGATAATGACAAATGCTTGCTAAGAGAAATGCTATTGGCTCTTATATTTATGGAGTTCTTAGAATTAATTCTGTGCCATGTTTCTTTTTTCTATTATTATTTTCTATGCAAATAATTTCAGCAGCATCAGGTTTAAAGGAATAATCAGATTTTTTCTCATGGTCTACAAATAATGAGCTGTAAATGTTGTTGCATTTAGCTCTGCTATATAAATGTGAAAATATCTGGTTGTTACTTTAAACTGATGATGCTATAATTATTTGCCTAAATAATAATAATAGAAAATGAAAAGTAAAAGGAGCATGGTAGTTAATTAATTCTAAGAATTTCATAAATATGAGTCAAAGGCATTCCTCTCAGCAAGCACTGGCCATTTAATCTGAAGATATAGGCAACTGCTTGGTCAATACACATGCAAATATGCAAATCTATAATAATTAGCAAAAAGTTTAGTGTACATTCACAAGCATGTGGATATGCTAATATATTTGCTAGTATTCACTTAAATCATATTTTGACAAAGATACACCATATCGAAAGCCTAGCGTAGCAAAGTAATAAATATTGTTTTATACCAAAATTTATTATGGTAATAGTTGATAATTATCTACATATTGTTGTAGAATTTATTTTATTATACACACACACACACACACATATATATATATATAAGTGATGTAAAAACAGACTTTTAATCTCCCTTCAGCAAAATATACATGTATTTAGATATTAAATTTATTTTTTAATGAAAATTTAAATTATCTTGCATTATTACTTTTTTAATGTGTGAACTATCATTATTTACAGAATATACAACTTACATCATATGTATATATAATAATAATTCATTTTTAAAAAAAGAATATGCAAGGTAAATTAAATTTTTAGAAAAAAAAATATATACAAATATAAATAGGCTGGTTTATTAAAAAATTCTTATATTGAGTATTACATTTTAATATCAATTAATTTACCATTACTAATAGAAATAGTGAGAATGCTTTATGTACTTGCATGATTGTTAATGCTCTAGACCAGGGGTGTTCAAAAAGTCGATTGTGATCGACCAGTCAATAATGACGCCAATTTTGGTCGATCGCAAGGTCAATCTGCCATCCAATTATGAGGAAAACAAATCAAGTCAAGATTTGTAAGTTTTTTTTGTTATTTTTGTTTTTGTTCTAATTTTTTTTTCCAATTCTAGATAGATGAAGTCCAATAAGTCGTATCATTATTGAAAATAATATTTTTAATCTTGACTTAATGTGTTTTTGTAACCAAATGCAATACATGAACATAATGCGCAAATGCAACAGTATGCATGCAGTTATTGACTCAAGAAAAAAGTCAGCTATTTAGCTTGAATATTTGGTAGTATCATATGATAGCTTTTTTCTTTAGTATTGAAACAGTATGATTTATCTATCTTCCAGTTTCAGACTACTATGTTTCATAGTAGTATAATTTTCTCTAATTCAAATCCATCCAAGTCCATGTAGATTTTAAATTAATACTAAAATATTGTATAAAAGTTCTGTTAAAGAGTATGTGTGTATATTCATATTGCACATTAATTAGCTAATAATATCTGTATGCATATAAATATAATACGCAGTTCTAATTTAAAATAATAATAAATTAAAGTAAGTTGTGTAGACATTATTGTGCATGTACAAGCACACCTATGTATATATGCAAAGGAAACTGTAATGTGATAGATTTTGTGAACGTTACAACTTTTCTAAATTATCTATTTTAAGTTATTAGAAATTTAGTTTATAAATTGGCTTGCATTTGCATGTAAAATCCTAAATTTGGGTGTGATAGTGTTATACAAATAAGAGAATGTTTATACTTTACAGAACTTAAATCTCATTTTTTTAAAAAGGTTTATTTTTTGGAAATCATTTTGATTCACACCTGGAAACCAAGAGCTGAAATTTAAAAAAAAAAATTAAAAATAAATATAAGACAAAGGCAAAATCACTGGACCAGCACTATTAATCAATTACTCATCAGGAGTTTTTATCTTTACTAAGATTTAATAAAGTAGTGTTAAAAACTAAAATATAAGACTTAAAGTTGTCAACAAGTTATGACTTATGCAGGGGAATAGAAAGATTTGATATAAAAACTCCCAGTTTTCATTACTAAATGTTCATTCTCTAATATTCAGAATGTAGTAGTACCCCTGTATTAACAGTATTATTATTAATCAATATTATCTATTGACGATGACCAGGATGAGTTTCAATTTTTTTTCTGTTTAAAATGTAAGTACCTTTTCTTATGCTTTAATTTAAATTGTGGCTTTTCTTCTATATCTACTTACTTGATTAATGAGCCTTCTTGGCAACAGACATTTAAGCTGAAGTCTTTAATGGAGTTAATGATCGCAGTTCATGAGTTTTTAATTTTCTTGGAAAATATTTAATTCAATATTTATTAGTTACTTTGAATATTTAATTTTTATCAGTTAAGTTTGGAGAAATAAAATTGTCATAAGTATTTCTTTTTTTCATTTTAGTATACCCATGAACATGAATAGTAAAACAAAAAAATCCGTAAACTTATCATTTCAATGAAGAATGGGAACTCTACTACTTTTTTACAATGGTGAATGATAAATGTTGTTGCTTAATATGCTTTACCTCAATAGCCATTGCTAAAAAGAGTAATCTGGAGAGACATTGTTTAGCTTTATATAACAAGTATCAAACAGATTATCCACAAAGTACCGAATTGAGAAAACGTAAAGTTATGAATCTTAAAACTCAATTAAAAAATCAACAAAAAGTTTTTAAAAAGTCTATGTTGAAGTCACAAGCAATAACTACTGCATCATTCAAAGTAAGCTATCTTTTAGCAAAAAAAAAATGTAAACCATTTTCCGAGGGTGAATTTGTAAAGAAAACTTTTTTGGAAATGTCAGATTCACTTTTTAACAATTTTCATAACAAGAATGAAATTATTGCTGCAATTCAAGATCTGCAACTGTCTCTAAACATTGTGGTGTAACAAATTGAGATGATGAGTGGAAATGTAAAAGAACAGTTATATAATGATATTAATAGATGTTCTTGTTTTTCCCTTCAATGTGATGAATCATCAGATATAAGTGAATCAGCACAATTACTTGTTTTCATTCATATGGTTTTTAAAAATTTTACATCTAAAGAAGAATTGTTGAGTCTGATTTTTTTGAAAGAAAGAACTAGAGGTGTAGTTATATTCAAAGCCTTTAAAAACTTGCTCAATGATTTGAAAGTACCATTTTTTAAATTAGTTTCAATAACAATGGATGGCACAGCTGCAATGATAGGTCACATAAATGGATTTATATCCCTATGTCAAAATGAAGATGAATTCCCAGCTTTTTTGAGCTAACACTGCATAATTCACCAGCAAGACACTAAACACAAAAGAAGTAATGGACATCACATTTAAAATTGTTAATTCAATTTGAGGAAGTTTCCTCAAATGATGTCTCTTCCAACTGCAGCTCAATGAAGGTCAACCTGAATTATTACATACTGATGTAGGATGGTGAAAGAGAGGTAAATTTCTGCAACAATATCATGATTTATTGCCTGAAGTAATAGACTTTTTTTGTGAGCAAGATGGTAAATGTGAAAATTTAAATGATGAAATTTGGCTTAGTGACTTAGCTTTTCTAATCAATTTTACTTCAATGTGAAGTCATTTAAATTTAGAATTACAAGGTAAAAATAAAACAGTAATTGATATGATCAGCTGTGTAGATGCATATAAGACAAAATTTATTTTGCTAATAGAAGATCTGCAACAAAATAATCTGAATCATTTTCCAAATATGACGGATCACTTACAAAAGCATAAAAATATTAACTATAATATCAACAAATATGTCATGTGGAAATCCAAAAAGTAATTGAAGATTTTAAGATAAGATTCCAAGAATTTGAAAAAATTAAAGCAATTGTGGAATGTATATCTTTTCCTTTTAAAATAGATTTAAATGTGAAACACATTAGCCAAAAAATTTCAGACATATTTCATATGGAGCAAAAGGCATTAGAAAATGAAATTATAATTTTACAAACTGATTTAATCTTACAAGCTAGAAAATTTGAAGAAGATTTTTGAAAATATGTCATCTGAGAAAAATATCCCAATATCATCAAATGTAGCGAATATATTTATTCTTGTTTCGGATCTACATAACTGTGTGAATCGGCATTTTCATACTTAAAGTTAATGAAGACTAAACAACGTTCTGCCCTAACTGATTCCCATACTGAGGATTCTTTATTATTATCTTTGCCAGGATATACACCTAATTATGATTCCTTGGTTAGAGGCATGCAAACACAGTTTTCCCATTAATGTTAAGATAATAAAATAAATTCTAAATCTGTCTTTATCAGTAACTAATTTGAATTAATAAATATTGATAATAATTACTCATGTTGCTTTAATTCCCATGGACATAAGTTTTTTAGCCTGCTAAATAATTATGTTATTTTTTATGTAGATAGATATATAAAAATAATATGTATTTCAGATCTCCCTCCACTTAGACTATGCCTATGACAACAAGTCGATCGCAACACATTTTCAAAATAAAAAGTCAATCTTATGAACCCAAAAGTTGGGCCCCCTGCTTTAGACAACTGATGAGGCAGATAGTCTTAAAATACATATATCATATAGAGTGATAGATAGTTTTTACATGATACAGGAATCAAATAATGAAGGTTTCAAGCAATGTAGTTGGAATGTACATCTATCAAAATTATATATATATATGTAATAAATTATAAATTATATGATCGAAACTATCAACCATAAAAAATAATTATTTTTTATCAACTAATATTAGATCTTATATAACTATAATGTTAATTTAATACTATTTTATCCCCCCCCCCCCCATTGCAGAACTATTATATGTAATCATTTATGATAACTTTGGAAAAAAATAAAAGTATCATTTAAATTATAATTAAATTAATATATACATTCTTTAAATAATTGCAGTAAATTAAAGTTCATATTAAAAATCTATATAACAAAATTTATAAAAATGTTACAAGTATTAATACTGAAATCACTGTTTTTTTAACAAAATGCACTCTTTTCTGTTAGCATTTAAATCTTACATACAATAACAAATTCAGACAACAACTTGTAAAAATGAAAATAATACACGACTACTCATGTATTGAGCGATCACATTGGAAATCTAAGTGCACTGAAACATTTTAAAGAATTGAATGCGCCTAGCAATTTTTGGGTAATCTAAAATATATATATATCCTATTTCCTACATGGATCATGACCATAATGAAACAGACATTCTATTAACATTCTACTAAATGCCTAGTTGGAGTATGTCAATTCTATTTCCCATGGCTCTTAAACTCATTTGAATATGAGTTTTGATTATCATTCTTTAAACATAATGATAGTATTTAAATTTGACATGCACATAGTAAATTGACAACTCAGATTTTGAATGAAATGATGAATAAAAAATTAAGAAGATTTGAATTTAACAACTACAACAAACGCATTAATAAAAATGTTAATTAAATAAGATTGTAAACTCTAGTACAAAAAATATTCCCAGTTTATAGGATATGCGTAGCATTTATTAGTTATATGCTATCATTTAAATTAGAATATATTAATAATAAAAATAAATAAAAATTTATCTTGTTAACTCCCATAATATTGTTTGACATATTCAATCAAAGTATATATAAAATAACTGTACTCTATTCTAGAGAACAGTCAATATCGATGTACCATTTATAGATAACTATAAATAAAACATTGATTTCAAGTAGGAGTAAAACTTAATTTTAAAAGATAGCAAATTAATAGGAAAAATTCTCCTTCTCATACTTAATCAAATTAGAGCTTAGACGTTTACATAAAATCAATGCAAATGTTAAAATAAACATTATTTTAAAAATTATATAATAGATATAAAAATATTTTATAATCAATGCTTTTATTTACTGTATACTAAAAAAAAAAGTTTTTTCAACCACAATTAAGATTTTAATATTTAACTTGAAACAAAAGTGTAGAGATGGGGGAGTCCAGAACTAGAAAATGACTTAATTCATTTCTGGGGGTAGGGGGCATTTTTATTTCAAGTAAAATATAAAAATTCCAGTTGTTGTTGAAGAAACTTTTTTTTTTTTTGGTGCAAAATAAATAAAAAGCATTGATTATAAAATATCTTTGTATGTTATTTTGAATGTTTTAGCATTCTTATATTTGAAAAAATATGCGTATTAAAATAAGATCGTTTACAATTATTATCATCATCATTTTCAATCGTAATCAATCCACTGCAGGATGAAGGTCTTTCAAATTAAATCCAATTTCTCTGATCGTTAGCTTTTCCCCCATATCATTCCAACACACTTCATAATTTCATTTATCCAAGTTACAGATCTTTTACAATCTCTTGCAATCCATTTCAAGATTTCAACTGTTTATCTATTATCATCTCTTTAAGCAATATGTGCAGATTAACTCCACTTCAGTCTCTTATTTTTTTCAATAATGTTAATAACATCTGTTTGTTTTTTTACTCATATATATCATTTTCATTACTTTTTTTGTTTCATCATCATCAACCATTATCAATCCACTGCAGGATGTAGGTCTCTCCAAGTTCAATCCATATTTTCCTATTTTTAGCTTCTCTTCTCCACATCACCCCTGCACACTTTCTTATTTCATCCATCCATCTCATATGTGGTCTCTTTCTGGGTGTTTTACAATCTCTTGGAATCCAGTTTAAAATTTCAATTGTCCATCTATTATCATCTCTTCTAACAATATGTCCAGCCCAACTCCACTTCAGTCTTTTAATTTTTTCAATGAGGTCAGTAACACCTGTTTGTTCTCTTACCCATACATTGTGTTTTCGATCCCTTCTTGTTACTCCCAACATGCATCTCTCCATACTTCTTTGAGTGGTCTGAAGTCTCTGTATTGCTCTTCTATTAAGTGTCCAAGTCTCAGATCCATAAGTAAGAACTGGCAAAACACATTTATTAAAAACCTTCCTTTTCAAACACATAGGCATATTTCCTTTTAGTATCAAGTTATTTCTACCAAAAGCACTCCAACCAAGTTTAATTCTATGATTAATTTCATCCATTATATTTCCATCTGTATTAATAATCTGACCAAGGTATTTGTAACTGTTAACTTCTTCTAACTCATCATAATCAATCTTTATTTTCATATTTTGAGAAAATCTATTAAACATTACTTTAGTCTTTTTAACATTTATCTTTAGTCCTACTTTCCTACTTTCATCTGATAACTCCTGCAACATTTCCTGTAGCTCTAAAGCATTATTTGCAAAAACAACTACATCATCTGCAAAATCTAAATGACTTAAATAATCTCCATTTACTTTCACTCCTTTAGCTTCCCATTTTAATCCACAAAATACTTCTTGCAGCACTGCTGTAAAAAGTTTTTGGAGATATGGAGTCACCCTGTCTTACACCCTTTTCAATGTTGATTTTCCTACTATCATTATGTAATCTAATTGTTGCTGTTGCATTTTTATAAATATTCTTTAAAATATGACAATATCCTGGATCTACACCTTGATGATCCAATGCTTTAATCACTGAAGAAATGTTTATAGAATCAAATGCCTTTTCATAGTCTACAAATCCTAAGCATAATGGCAACTCATATTCATTTGTCCTTTCTATAATTTCTCTCAATACCTGGATATGATCTACTGTACTAAAACCACTTTTAAATCCAGCTTGTTCTCTTGGTTGGTGGAAATCCAGTGTTTTCTGTAGACGAGTTGTAATTATCTTAGTAAAAATTTTGTATAAAACTGATAAAAGACTGATAGGTCTGTAATTTCTAATATCTTCTTTATCACCTTTTTTAAATATTAATATTAATACTGCATTCTTCCAATCATCTGGTACATCTTTATCATTTAGACATTTGGTATATAACTTTGCTAAAAAAAATTATATTTCTTCACCTGCTTCTTTTAATATATCAATTATAATTCCATCATTACCTGGAGCCTTCCCTTTCTTCATAAATTTAATTGCATGTCTCACTTCCTCATTCAAAATTCTGGGCAATTCGGAAGATATAATAGGTATAGGAGGCACTTGTTCTTTATTACTATATAATTCTTGATAGAAGTCTTCTACACATTTTATAATGTCATCTCTCTTTTTAGTAATAATGCCAGCTTTTTTTTTCTTATTGCAGATATAAATTTCCTACCAATACCAAAATGTTGTTTTACACTCTTTAGACTTTTATTCTCTTCTACAGCTTTCCTTGCTAGTTCACAGTTATACTTTCTTATATCATTTTCAACTCTTTTCTGCACCATTTTACAAAATTCGAGATATTCAATCCTTTTTAATGCATCATTTTTGTATATCTTCATATTCCTTCTTTTCTTCATAAATTCTCTAGTCTCAGTAGAAATTTTATTGGTCAATTGCTGCTTTTTTCTACCAGCTATCTTTGTTGCAGTTTTTAAAAGTGTATCAGTTATTTTCCTATTAATTTCATTCAAATCTGAATCATGTTCAAAATCTACTAATACTTGAAACTGATTTGTAAGTTCTAATTTAAATTCATTAGAATGTTTCTGAAGATTAGGAATATCAACTGTAAATATTGTTTTTCGTAATAATTTTTGTCTCTCTAGTTTTGCATTAATATGTATCTTACATCTTACTAATCGATGATCACTTCCTGTGTTAAATTTATTAAGAACATTACAATCTTGAAATATGTATTTTCTGTTAGTCAAAATATAATCCAATTCTGCTGTACCTTCATTTGGATGCTTCCATGTCCATTTCCTTTTAACAGTTTTCTCAAAAAAAGAATTCATAATATAAAGTTTTTCTTTTTCTGCAAACTCCACAAGTCTATGTCCTCTCTCATTTCTATTACCATAACCAAAATTACCTACAGCATTTTCATCTTTCATTTGTTTACCAATTCTAGCATTAAAGTCTCCTATAAAAATTTTAAAATGTTGTTTACTCTGATCAAAAGCCTTTTGTACATCCATATAAAAATCTTCTATAACTTCATCACTATGAGAACTTGTTGGGGCATAAACCTGAATTATCTGCATTTGGTATCTGCTATTAAGTTGTAAAACTAATCTTGCCACTCTGTCTGATACACCATCAATCTCCACAATGTTGTTCTTCCATTTTTTATTTATAATGAATCCTACTCCACTTGTATTTCCAATATTTGTGCCTTTATAGTAGAGTAAATGTCCACTTTTTAAATCAATTGTTTCTTTACCTTTTCTTCTAATTTCACAAAGTCCAATAATGTCCCATTTAATATAAGACAGTTCTTCTTCTAACTCTTGCAATCTTCTTTCACTTGAAAGTGATCTGCAGTTGTAAGTACCTAAATAAAAAGTCATCATCAAATGGCAGCCTGAGTCTACAATCAGGGGATTCTTAGCACCCTCTGCCTTCGGCCACCAACCGCTGCCTTGGTTGGTGACTTTACAGCCTCCTGGGAATAAGGGCCATGATTTATTTTTGTCTGTCATGATTATATATATTGAAAAAATATTCTTAAACTTGGAGGTAAAAAGCCAATAAACTCACCACGCTGGTTAATGCATGTTGGTGAGCAGCACATTCATGTTCATATACTATATGAAAATCACATAGTAATAACAGCTGCAATGACAAGAATGTATGGAGTGGACCTTAGGAATTTGCCCTGCTCGGTTCCTTTAAGGCCTCCAAGAGGAATCAAAGGGTCTCCTTTCAGTTAATATCAAACTCCTTTCTTCAGCCTTTTTTGTCTACTAACTTATATCTCTCCAGATTATGTTGAATGGTCTGAAGTTTCTGTATTACTTTCTGTTTGAGTGTTCAAGTCTCACCCATAAGTAAGAAATGATAAAATATTAAATATATAGGTATATTTCCTTTTAATACTAAATTATTTCGACCAAGAGTATTCCAAAGAAGTTTGATTAATTTCATTCATTATGTATCCATCTGTAGGAATAATCTGATCAAGATATTGGTAGTTGTTAACTTCCTTTAACTCATCATTATCATCTATATATTTGTTTCTTTTGAGAAAATCCATTGAACATTCCTTTAGACTTTTTAACATTTGCCTTGAGTCCTACTTTTTCACTTTTATCTAATAATTCTTGCGACATTTCATGAGCCTCTGATGCATTTTTTTGAAACAACAAGAACATCATCTGCAAAATCTAGATGATTTAAATAATCTTCATTTACTTTTAATGTATTAGCTTTCCATTTTAATGCAGACAATACTTCTTGCAAATCTTCTGTAAAAAAATTTGGAGATATGAAGTCATCCTGTCACACACTCTTCTCAATATTAATCTTCCTAATAATAAAATCATTGCTATTACATTTTTATAAATATTATTCAGAATAACAATGGTTGAATTACTGAAGAAATTCTTATGGAATCAAATGCTTTTTTATAATCCGCAAATCCAAAACATAACAGCACTTTGTATTCACTGGTCCTTTCTATAACTTTTCTCAGTGCAAGGATGTGAGCCACTGTACTAAGACCAAAGTTCACTTTAGATAAAGTTCTATTTCTCTTGGTAAAATTTTTATATAAAACTGACAAAAGACTGATAATATTGTAATTTTTAATATCTATTGTATCACCTTTTTTAAATATTAATACTGCATTCTTCCAATCATGTTTATCATTAATAGACATTTGGTATATATCATTGCCAAATATTTTTCTATTTCATTTGCTTCTTTTAAGATCTCTATTAAATTCCCTCATTATCTGGAGCTTGTTCTTTCTTCATAGATTTAATGCATGTCTCAATTTTTTATTTCAAAATCCTGGACAATTCAGAAAGTTATAATAACTGTATGAGATACTTTTTCTTGTTCATGTATTGCCATATAATTTTTGATGTAATTCTTCTACCTATTTCATGATGCCATCTCTCTTTTTAGTAATATTGCTATCTTTTTTTATTGTAGAAATAAGTTTTCTACTAAGACCAAGATGATGTTTTGCACTTTTGAAACTTTTATTAGTGTTTATAGCTTTACTTGCTAATTCCAATTATATTTTCTTATATCATTATTAACCCCTTTTTAAAACATAATTTTTGCAAAATTCTAGTTACTCAAACCTTTTTAAAGAATACTTATATATATATATATATATATATATATATATATATATATATATATATATATATATATATATATATATATATATATATATATATATATATATATATATATATATATATAAATTATCTTGTCTCAGTAGAAATTTTATTAGTCAACTGCTGCTTTTTTGTGTTGCAGTTTTTAAAAGTATATCATTCATTTACCTTTCTATTGATTTTGTTCAAATCTGAATCCTGTTCAAAATCTATTAATATTTGAAAATGATTTGTAAGTTCTAATTTAAATTCATTGTAAGTTTCTGAAAGTTAGGGATAACTGTGAATAGTGTTTTTGTAGTTTTGCATTGACATATACATCACAGCTCACTAATCAAAGATCACTTTCTGTGTTAAATTTATTATGCACATTACACTCTTGAAATACATATTTTCTGTTAGCTAAAATATAATACAATTCTGCTGACCTTTCAGTTGGAGATTTCCATGTCGATTTGCATTTAACATTTATCTCAAGGAAAGAATTCATATTTTTTACTGCAAACTTCACAAGTCTATGTCCTCTCTGATTGCTATCACCATTATCAAATATATTCACAACACTTTCTTCTTTCTAATTTTTTTACCAATTTTAGAATTAAAGTGATAATTTAAAAATATTATTTGATCTGATCAAAAGACTTTTGTACATCACTTGTTAGAGAATATGCCTGAATTACTGGATTTGATATCTAACATTATGTTGAATAACTATTCTTGCCACTCTGTTTGATATATCATCAATCTTCACATTGTTCTTTCACTTTTTATTTAAAATAAATCCTACTCCACTTGTATTCCAATTTTTGTGCCATAGTAATACAGTACATGTCCACCTGTTAAATCAATTATCTCATCTTTTTTTCAACCTTTACAAAGTCTAATAATGCCTGATTAAATATTACACAGTTTTTCTTCTAATTTTGCAATATTCCTTGCATGAAAGTGATCTGCAGTTATAAATACCTAAATAAAAGTTCATAGTCAGATGGCAACCTGGATTTGAAATTAAGAAATTCTTAACACCTTCTACCTTTGCCTATCCATTGCTGCTTTGGCTGGTAAATTTACAGCCTCCTGAGAATAAGGTTTATCATTGTTTATTATATTTATATATTTCAAAAACATTTTTTTAAAATTAACTTTTAAAATCCAAAAAAAAAAAGTCACTTTTTAAAAAAGTAATCTTTTACAATTAAAGATTTTTTCATTTGACTTTTCAATTATCACTAAAATAATTTACAATTCTTTTAAAATATATATATATATATTGTAACCCTTGTCATAGCAATGTAAACAGTACTTGGTATTATTTTGAGAATAATGTGTGTGTTAATTTATGCACACGCATATATATATATATATATATATATATATATATATATATATATATATATATGTGTGTGTGTGTGTGTGTGTGTATGTGTGTGTGTAATGATGTCTATAAAATTGTTATGCAAATAAAGATTATTTATTTTGCAAATGCACATGAATATATTCACTTAATTAAATCCCTTTTATTAGAAAAAATAGATTATCTTAGAAATTCATTTAGATGACAGTTCCAAAGATTCTAGATGAAATGAAGAGGATTGTAAGGAAATGAATTTGGTGGTATACAAATGAGACATACATCTTTTCTCTTACCCTTATTGTTGTTGAAGAAGGAGAAGAGGGAGAAATTAAATAAAAATGTTAAACTAGAAATGAATGTATAAATTCACAATTATTTGGATTTACTAGCTCATAAAAAAGTTATAAAAATATTTATTACATTAGGATACTTTTCAGATATTGAGAGCTAGACAAAAGGAAATAGAAAATTGATTTCTACTTTAAGCACATTATCTAGTTTTTTTATACCATCTATCATAAGCTGCAGGGAAAAGAAACTGAACTCTGCAGATAGGTTGCCAAAAATATTATTTAATGGAAGGACAATACACTATCACCTAGAATAATCGTGTTGAATACATGTGTGATTAGCATTAATACTAAAATCATTAAAAGAAGAAAATATATCTAAGATAGATGAGAGAATTCAAGGGCTAAAATGGTAGGTTAGACTAAAGAAAAGGAGATTCGATATATTTTTTTAACATTTAAAAAGAAATAATACCAGATTATTAAAGAATTAAAAATATTTAAAGTGAAAATATTCAAAGAAAGAATTATGCTTTAATTCACTTAGATGAATAGGAATGAAAGTATTACTATAAAGACTATAGAAAATAATTAATTTTTATATACATATGTGAGAGGATTTAATAAAGGTTTAGGAAAAATAAAAGATATGAACTTGTTATTACAATATCTGGCTTGATACATTTATGCAAAAAAAGTCTACAAGGTAAGTGTATATTTTATTTACCTTTTATTGCATTTATAAATTATTTTATTATTTATTAATTTTTTTGTTTGTCATTTTATACACATACTGAAAAAAAATATTGTTATAATATCTTTTTTGTATAAAATATGCTAATAAGAAAATATAGGCCATACATACGATTGGGAAAAAGAACCTCCTTCCCCCTCACAACTCTGAAAACATGCACACTGATGAGTGTAGTGTCTGGATGTTACAGTTATAGAAACAATTCATAAATAATGATATTATTATTATAAAAAATATTAAGTAAATATTCTCGTTTAAGAAGATTTTTTGCATAGTGTTTCAATAAATAAAATACAATAAAGCAGTTCTGATAGTAAAAGTCATCATTATTCCTCTGAATTAATTCTATTTTGTTCATAGGATTCACAAATAAATGTTTCTATATTTGTCACATATTATTGATGATGATTCAAACCTAAAATAATATCATTACACATTACACCAATAAAGAAATTATTTCATAAGTACCATCAAATAATTGTTTGCACCCTGGTTACCATTACAATATATACTGCTCTCTTGCAAGCATTATTACAAATTTAGGAATCTGCTTAATATTTAAAAGTAAAGTCAGATGGATTTGAAAACATTTATAATATAATGTGTTTATTTGAAAAACATTTTTAAAAAATCAATTTATGAAAGTAAAAATTGTCATATACTTTTTAAAAAGAAAATTGTTATAATTAAGTATTGTTCTTGTTTCAATTTTAAAGGATTGTTAAGACACTTTTTAAATATATATTAAACCCTCTCACATGCATTACTCAAAATTTATTGGAGTGATATTAACATATTTTAAATTGATAACAAAATATTTGAAATTCTTTGAATTTAAAAAACTAGGGAACCTATCGGAACTATTTTAATGTCATATTGCATTGCCAGTGATTTATAAGAACTGAATCAAATTTCAACAAATTATAATGAATATAAATATATTAAACCTCAATTTTAAAATTCTATTCTAATTTAAATTAACAAACTAACTAACAAAAACAAATACATCAACAAATGGCAATTGTAACTTAAATAAAAGTATTTAAATAATAAACAATAAAATACATGACTAAAGTATAATATAATTAAATACATGTTTTAAATGAAATATAGAATACTATATTATCCTAATCAAGACTAATAGCAATAAATTTTTCAAAAATATTTAAAAAATATACAGAAATTATTATTCCTACAGAATTTTGATGTGTAACTATGTAATTTGTTTTTATAACTTTGGATAATGTATATATGAAAACTTGAAACATTTTCTTTGTTTTTATCATTAGATTAACATTCTGGTTGATATTTCATTTCTTCATACAAATTTTTTAATTTTATTATTTGAGGTTATAATTCTTTCTCATCATTCTAAGCTATTTTTTTTATTTTTAAGCCACAGAGTGTTTTTTCCTGGCCATGTTAGTTTCATCAATAACATTAGAACACAGGCTAATAAGAAAAAGTCAAAGGCCATCTGCATGATACTGGTATTAGTTGAAGCATATATTCTCCTGTTAGATAGGCATGGTACATGGGAAGATTTTAGCTGGTTAGCCTGATGTGATTTGTTCTGAGTTGCAGGTGCTTCAAAAAGGAATACTGTTTGACCTTATTTTTAGATAACTATCTATGATGTAGTTTAAAACAATGCTGTCTGATTTCTTCATGAATTTTACTAGTATGGATTTATTATGCAATTAATTATTTAGCTACCAATTGCATTTCAATTTAGACCACTTTCCACCAAAAATGCAATCAGACCCAAACGGAAAACATCTATAAAATTTTTGTTAATTTTATTAAACATTTCTTTCCTCCTTTAATTAACTTGTTTTTCTTTTTATAACTTTTTTTTTTTACTTCAAGCTTAATTTTATATAGGTCGCTTTTCAATAACTATGTTTAATTTTGGCTAATTATGATAAAGATTTATTTAATAATATTTAAGTTTTAATTTTTGAAATAAAATTACTTTTGCTGCTACATTTTTTTTAATAATTTATAAAAACAAACATTACAAATTTTGATAACTTCATATAAATTCATTTATGATATTATAGTATATTTACATTTTTGCAATGCTTACAAATATTTTTAATCTAATTGTTTTCCAAATATTTGGTTTTGCTTTATTTCAATATTTTATACAGAATTTTAACTATTGTTTATAATGTTATAAAGCATTGTCAGTTTTTTAATTTATATTCCAATAGTAACATTGGAAAAAAAAACAATATAACTTTCCATGCACGTTAATTTTTTTTAGTTACTATATTTTATGGAGTTATTCTCTTCTTATCCTTAGAGAAAATCAATAAAACAAACTATTCAATTGTCTTACCAGTTCTCTTTATATATCATTGTATACTCTTTTGTTTTATTTATGAGTTTTTAGATTGCAATGCTTACTTTCTAGAAATCTTACATTTTTGGATATTTAAATTATATTTGTGTTATGGTTTTGCTCATAGCTTTATGTAATCCTTGACAAAAATAGAAAACAAACAGTTATAGGGTTATCTATTCTTTGACTTCTTTCTTTTCTTAGAACTTATTGTAATTTCTTTTCATTACAGTTTTAGAAGCAAATTTTTTGATTATGTTTGTATTTTAATATATGGATGATATATTCAATCACATAATAATAATTATTTTTTCAGTCAGTTTTGTTTGTTTTTAGTAATATTTATATATCATTTCCAGAAAGAAAAACCTTTTTTTTAAAATTAAGGATATGTTTTACTTGAACAAGTTCACTAAACAACTTCCATAATGACTTGCAAAAAGTTAGAGAGTTTAATAAATGTCTCAATGTTCAGAATCATTATCAAAATCCTAAATGAACTATGATAAGGTTCATCTCCCACTGTTCTGATAATTCTTATATATTACTAGCTATATACAACAGAATAATCACATCAAACATATGGACACAAACCAAAATCATTTACAATGAGTAAGCTTCACAAAGAAGCCCATATTTTTGAATGATCTAATACAATGTGAATTCTTTACATTACTGATGCCACAATATTTAACATAGTGATATAAATTCAGAAGATCCCATCCAATGTTTTCTTAAAGTGAACAGTTCTTCAGAGTAACTGATTGACACACTTATTACAAGATATTATTCTTTCTTGTTTATAAATATTCATATATATATATATATATATATATATATATGAATATTTATAAATATTATATATATATATATATATATATATATAATATCTACTCACACATGAGTATGGACATACTAATTTGAAGAAAAGAAAAGGTAAGAAATGACTTTAGTAGTCAATTTGTTGATGACTATACAAATCAGTCTGTGAAAATCAAATACATTCACATATAATTCTTGCTAGTCCATTTTATGGTTTATTTAATATTTTGTGATTCTGTCTTTTAGACTCTTCAAAAAAAAACTTTTCTCTCTGAAATAGTTCAACACCATGTATAATTATAGCTTTTAGATATATTTTCTTTGGTTATATATTCCCAAATACACAATCAATATTCAATTATTTTGGAATATATTTGAGATAATTCTTACGAGATAAATAAAATCCTTATGAATTCATGCTTAAACTCATATTTTGTATTAGTTTTATATAGACAGTCCAAAGATGTTAATTTACAATAGTAACTCTATAGCATCACATCCAGAAAATTAACATTTTTATTGTTTTGATTGATTTTATGATTTTGCTATTGTATCTTTAGAATGATTTTTACATAGAATCTTTAAATGAAACTTTTCTAATATGCTTATATTATCACTAAGATGTCAAGGTTTCAGTTGCACACAATAAATTAGGTAGAACATCTGCTCTACAAACAGCTAATTTAATAGCAAATAATTATTTCCTGTCATGAAATACTTCTTTTTTTTACTTGTTAAAAGCAGAAGCTCATTGTACTCTGTGTTGTAGTTCAACCTTATTTTATAAAACTACCAAGATATATAAATTGGTTTAGATTTCTGAAGTTGTTTATGATCCAAGCTAAATGCTACTGAATGTGTTTTTTTGTGAATGGCTGATAAGGAACTTGAGGTTTGTCAATATTATTTATTAAATGAAAGCCTTTAAATGTTGTATTCAAAACAGTAAGTACAGTCAGTAAAACATTAAAACTGTTTTTGGACTGGAAAAAATGGCACAATCATGTGACAAATCAAGAATCCAACAATATGAAGTTTTTATTTTGCTTTTAATCAATTCAAACTAAAAAATTACACTATAAAATCTGTATCACATCTTGATCTCTGTTTCATTAAGCCATCTATAAGCAGTACTATTGTTATAACAAATAAAAAAAACATATTGGAGCAAGTGCAAATCCTTGTTTATCATCAATTTTTAATTTAATTGCCTTTGATTTTATATCAGTTGTAATAACACGTCCTCTTATTCCAACACATAGAAGCTGTATAATATGAATAAATTTTAATGAACATGCAATTAATTTTAAACAATGCCATAAACCTGTTTGATTAATAAATCAAATGCCCTGATCAATCAATAAATTCCAATTTATAAATCATTGTTTGTTCTCAATACATTTTTTGAACTTTCCTAGCAATAAAACCATGTCTATCATGCTTCTTAATTTTCTAAGACTACATTGACTATCTGGTAATATTTTACCTATGACTGGAAGCAATATATTCAACTAAATTCTTGAAAGTACTTTTATTGTAGTGGATAATAATGATATTCCATAATGATTACTAAAATCTTGTTAATTTCCATTATTTTTAAAAATTGTATTAATAGAAACATTCTGAAAATCATGCAGCACAACTTCATGAGTGCATGTATTTATATCACCATTATATTTTAACTTCTACAGGTATTTCACAATGACCTGCAGACTTTTCATTTTAAAAATTACAAACAGCTGTCTTGACTTCACTAACCTGGATTTATTGCATAAACTTAAATGAGTCGATAAAAATATGATTAAAAGTCATAATTTCAATTTTTGTATCATAATTCAAAAGATGATCAAAATATTTGTACCAAAGAAAATATCATTGCTGGATTTAATGGGACTATGATTCTGTTTCTTAGATCTATACATTACTTTCCATGCATTAAAATAAGATGTAGATTAATCACATAAGTAAATGTTCATATATTTCTTGCAGTTTTAATACAGCAATCACTTTGAAGCTTTCTTATCAGTCACTGAACATTCACCTTAAGATTCATATTTAATTATGAAGTTCCACAAATTAATATATCACTCTTCCAAGCAAAAAATGCTATGCACTTTCTTTTAATCAAATTGTTAATAATAAGATTGTTGTCAGAAAACCAATCATCCTTTTTTTAGTAAACCCAAGGATAAATTTACTTGCATTCAAAACACTCTTTTTAAGAAAATTCCATGCTCTATTAATATGACAATCAATGTATTTCAATTTTGCAATATTAGTGTTTAAAGCTGTTAAAATTTGATCTGTGAAGTAGATAATTTTAAAGAACAAAAATTATTTGTAAATATAGTTGAAATAAGATATACTTTTTAATGCAATTATTATTTTCATTTTGCTATATACTAATTTAATATGTGTCTAAATATATGTGGTTGAAAATGCTCACATAATGTAAACTTCTTTTCTAATCTGATTTCTAGCTATAATATAATTTATTAAATACTAATGTTATAAACATAAATGCATCCATGTTTATAAGTTTTTCTACCTAAATAAAGTGTTTATAATAGTTAATTCATATGTTTGTGCAAAAATTCAATAGCATCAGACCAACTAATTTTATAGCACAAAAAACAATTATTTCCAACATCTTTTGGTGAATAATAATAATGTTGGGAATTAGTAAAATAACTTTTCGTGCTCTCATTTTTTAATTTTATCTTTTTTAATTAAAATGTTCCATAGAGTCATTTTATTTTTATTTTTAATTGAGAACAAAATGAACAAAACAAACTATTCAATTGTTTACTCTCTTCATACATCATCGTTGTATATAATCTTTATTTTATTCCTTTTATTGATTTTAAATTGAAATACTATTAGATAGTTTATATTTTCTGCCATTTAAATTATTATAATATGCTATTTTAAATATAAAAAATAATCATTATATAGTCTAATTTTATCTTGTTTGCTCAAGCTAAGAGTTGTTCTTTTTTTTCATCCACTTTTCAGTTCTTTTCTTTCTTGAAAAGCATACTATAATTTATTTTAATTATAATTTTTGATACAATTTTATTTTATATTCATGTTATATTTTATTATGTGGATTATGTATATATACAAAAAAAATATTTTTGTCACTTTCTTGGTTCTTTTATTTATTTATTTTTTTTTTTCCATATGTCATAGCATTAGCCGGGATGCGAAGCCACAACTGTCTGCAACCAGGTGGCTGCAATGACTTCTTGGCTAACAGTGCTCTGTGGAGGGAAAATACAACACTTTTTTTAAAAAAATAGATACATATTTTATAAACCATCTTCACAATGAGTTATTAAAAGTTCAGAGATATTGATGTGTATCTCAACCATTCCACCTATTTTTTATAATATTTATATAATATTAGCTAGATGTAGCAGAAAAATTATGTTAGATATATGGATGCAAATGTAGATCATCTATTATTAATATTGTTTGGAAATAAATGTTGTGTATTACATAATTCAAACTTTTAACATTGATAAAGCTATTGCTTTGAAGACAGATATATACCTAGAAAATTTCATGTAGTCTTATCTCAAAATGATTGCACACCAGTTTTGCTATTTACATTATATTTGCATGCTGATAATAATTTATGGATGTTAGCAAAATAACATTCATACTCTTTCACCTTCTATTTTTTTTAGTCTAATTTTGTTCTTTTATTAAGTGAATATTTTCTTATCTCCGATTAATGGAAAAAAAAATAATAAAACAAACTATTCATTATTTAATAATTAATAAAGCAAGTTATATATAACACAACATTACTTTTATAAGCTTGTAGTTACAAAAATGCAATACCGAGAGTGTACCAATAGCTCAGACAAGCTCTTAATTAATAGGTGCAGTATGAGAAAATATTTAAAATCTCTATCCAGAACACTCTCATCTCCAGACCAAATGGTTTTGAGATTGTCAGTGGAGAGCTAGAATATTCAAACACTAGATCTAAAATATAAACTCAAAACCAGTAGAAACTCTGAAGTTTTCTCTGTATTGCATTTTTGTAACTACAAGCTTATAAAAGTAATGTCACATTGTATATGACTTGCTTTATTAATTATTATAATTGTACCTTTAAGGTTTTGGCTATGCCGAGGCTATTAAAATATGGTAGATCTGAATTTAGTTCAGTCCCATATAGCTATTTAAGTTAGATAGCTGGATTTAAAAACATTTTCATGTCCGGAAATTTCAGAGTTTCTACTTAAATATACATTTGAAATAAGTGCTGGGTTTTGAGTTTATATTTTAGATCTAGTGTCTGAATATTCTAGCTCTCCACTGATATGAGCCATAAGCTCAAAAACAGTTAGTCTGGAGATGAGAGTGTTCTAGATAGAGATTTTAAATATTTTCTCATACTGCACTTATTAATTAAGAAGTTGTCTGAGCTATTGGTATGTTCTCTGTATTGTATTCATTGTTTACACACATTGTATGACCTTTACTTTATTAATTTTTAATTTAAATGCTTACTTGACATTAGAAAGATTAAATTTTCTGATATTTAAATTAAATTTAAGGCATTGTCTGTACCATCACATTAACAAATAATCATAAACTTTAACCTTAGCTTGTTTACCTGAGCTGATAGTTGATCCACTTTTCTTTCATCTATTCTTCTGTTAATCTATAATTTCTTTTAAATACAAATTTTTGATGCAAATTATTTGGTTCATGACTATATTTTATGATACAGATGTTGTATTCATCCACTTATTGGGGGGGGGGTGAAGTTCTTTTTAATACTTCTAGAAGAAGAAAAAACTCTTTAAATTAGAAATGTGTTACTTGAGCAAAATGGATTTCTGTAATGACTTATTAAAAGAGCATAAAATTAATGAGGGTCACAACATTATGAATCAGTAATAAACCTTTAATTGTATTTTATCTGCATCTTTGACCAAATTGATAATACTTATATACCATAATCTAGATAGAATTGAATAATCATGTTAAACACATGACTGCAAAGCTGAATCAAATACCATTAGTAAGCTTTGGAAATATCCTCTATTGATATTACATATGCAAATTTTCCACATTTTTGATGCTGCACACAATCCTTATCTATTACAAAATATTATAAGCTATTATTTACATTTAAAAAATAATGTTGGAAATTAGCAAAATAACTTTTCTGCCTCTCGGTTTTTAATTTTTTTTTAATTATTATGTTCTTCTATTCAGTACAATCATTTTTATAATAATGCAAAATGAATAAAACGACCTATTATATTGTTTTTCCTACTCTCATCATACATAATATATAATCCTTATTTTACTCTATATTTGAGTGTTTACATTAAAATATAACTGACCACAAGAAAGATTAGATTTTTAGATTCTTAAATTAAATATATGATATAATATTACATATTGTTTTACATAATCTCCTGATTAAAAAAAAATAGTTATAGAATGAAAGCTTAGTTTGTTTACTCAAGATCGATGTTAATCCATTTTTTCATCTGTTTATTAATTTGACTTTTTTTTTTTTTTTTTTTTTTGAGAAAGTACTATAATTTTTTTAATTTACAATTTTTTATTGACAATTATTTGATTCACGTTAATATTTTATTATATAGAAGGGGTTGTGTACACCCACATAATATTTGCTACTTTCTTAGTCATATTATCTTTTTTATGACATTTATATAATATTCCTAGAAAGAAAAAAATACTTCTTTTAAATTAGAAATCTGTTTTGAATAAGATGATTAAAATACACTTACAATGATTTCATAAAAGGTCATATTCAGAATAACTATCAAACTCCTAATTGCACTGTATTGATCAGAATCTTTTACCAATTTGATAATATTTGTGTAGTAAAAGTTGAATACAACAGAAGAATCACTGATTATTATTAATCTTCAAAAATAAATCAATATCCTTTATTGATATATAATGTAAACTTTTCATATCACTGAACCTGCTCCATTTAGCAGAGTGATATTTATACAGAAAGATCTCAAAATAAGCAACTCCTAAAAGTTATTGTCCAAATTACAAAATACTGTACAATACATGACAATCTTAATATTATTAGTAATCTCAGAAAATATCAATTACATCTATCTCAAATTTTTCCAATTTATCTTTTATTATTCTAATTCTTTATTTTTATTCAAGAATTATGTGGTTGTTCTACACATTTTTCACCTCAAATGAAAAATACATTTTCATCACCTTTTTTCACTAACTCGTAGAGACTCTCATCAAAACTATTTCTTTACTTATGAGGAAGCTTCTATTTTTAAATTTTTTAAATTTTATTTTGGTAAGTGTTCATAATTCTTTTTTTTTAGGTGACTGCTATATCTATGTTTTTATATGTCAGTGAATGTAGACTTTTTATCAGGATACAAAAATATTTGCCAAAATGTATAACTCATGCAAAGAGATATATTGAAGATACAATGGAAAACAAATCTATTTTTGAAACTCACCACTGCCATGTTTGTTTTCTAGCACCATAAAAATGCTTTAAACATGCATTTGGTAAAAAGTTATATATTTTGAGTACTCATATATGACAACCAGGTAGTATTTATTAAATTCTCATAAAGGGCTATAATAAGCTAGTGCTAACATGTCAGTAGGCCTTTGTGATATCATTGATTGCTTCTTACTATGGATAAGTTATTTGGAGGCTAGCTTTTTATGCAAAGTTTCTTAGTACTGACTCTATGATTTTTCCTTACTTCTGTCAGTATTATAATTCTTCACATGATCACCATTTTTTATTATAATTCTTCAGATATGAGTATTTTATTTATTATTTCTATGAGGCCTTTCTTTATTTTTAAGATTCATAGAAACTTTTCAAATCTTCTCTGACTATTAGTGAAAACCACTAGATGTCACATGATCACTATTTCTTATGCTTGCTCAAGCTGTTAAAAACAGAGGCAAACTCCCCATACAATAGTTTTCAATTATAGGCTCATAGCTTTATAGTTAACTAAAAAGATAAAAGGTAGCTGTTGAAAAGGTTCATTAGATCTTAAGATGTAGGGACAGTTCTTATAGATCTAAGACTCCTCACTGCTGAAAGCTGCATGCTAGAAACTAGTCTGGGGATGTTGGATGAGTAGGCACTAGATAGGGATTTTATGCATCCATTGACTACTCTGGCTTGCACTGAGTGGCACTAATATATGGTAAGTTTTACCTCCGCTATTATTAGTTCAAATTATATATTTTTTCATAGCTGATTAAAGTTTCTACATTGTTTTTCACTGACTCACACATAACAGTTTCTTAACTGACTGGTTTAGATTATAGCTTAATATGTTTGATTCTATATTTTAAGAACTTGAAAAATTCTGTACAAAATAATTGAATTCTACATCCATTGAAACAATCTATTGTTGAGCTGGTAAATATGGTTCAAAATTTTGAGACTTCTGTGATCAGTTATTCCAATAAAATCAGAACTTGGAAGAAATTGTTTGAATTTCTAGAAGACTCAGACTTTTGCAAAATATGCCTTTAAAATTATTGTATACTTCAACTCAGCACTCATCAGTAGCTTGCTTATAAAGTAAAAAGGTTCATATTGCTGTTTACTTGGAAAAGAAATGCATCTAATCCATAAAAACTGCTATCTGTTTGGATGCAAAATGTCATAGTAAAATTGGAGTCAGTTCATATATCTTCTTTACTTTGTTCAATATTATTATCAAGCATAGGGATCTACCAGTATGACAATCTTTCCTCAGCAGTAATGAAGAACAGTAATAAAAAGTAGTATATTTCTGATTATCCTGTTAAAGGGCAATTTGCTAGTAGGTCAGTATAAAATAAAAATAATAAATACTTGTTTGTTCTAAACTGAATGAATAAATCATGGATGCATGAATGAATATTTATATGTGGAATAATTATTTTATTTACAATGTGAATAATTTTTTACTATAATCCCATTCTATGACTTGCTGTTGTTTGTTTTCCAAATTTAGCTTGATATTGGTAAGATGTCAAATAAGATCTAATCTTTGTGAATAATTCAGATATTTCAATTTCCTTAACTAAATTTGCTTCTAATACTTAAATATCAAATTTCTTAGTAATCTTTTAACTCTATAAAATTTGAATATATTGAGCAATAAGTTTAATAATTTCTTCATGACATCAATTGATCTTGAATTTTATTTCAGGATACAGATCAGTTATTACAATGTTCCATGACATTAAACTCTATTATGGGATCATATGCAAACACAAACACATAGTTTAAAATTTTCTGGTTCAGTTTAATGTTAACTCAGATTTACTCTGATCCAAGTTAGTCTTTTTATTGTTTACCAGGGTTAGTTTTTCAGTTTTGATAGGTAGGTATGTATGTGGAGATGAAATTATTTTTTTGTTTATGCAACAATTATCAAAATATTACTTTCTGAGTTAAAAAAAGTATGCATATTGATTTATTTAATAAAAAGTTTAGTGTATGGACATATTTGTGATGTAAAATGAGGCATTTCCTTACCAATAGGATAACTATGTTTAGTATTTGTTGAAGCAGTCCTTTCCTCATTTAGTGTTGCCTTTATAAGGCAAAAACCCCAGAATAAATATTTTTTATAAACTCTGATTGTTTACTTTTTTTTTTAAAAAAAAAAAAAGACTTTGATCAGCATTATATTAACACCAGGTATTGAAGATCTCCTGGTGACCTATTGGGAATAGTTAATTGTTTTGAAATAGCATCCCTTCTTCATTAATGTACAATAGTTGACTTTTCTAAACTATCTGTATCTCTTCATTTCCCATTGTTCCTTCAGAACTTTAATCTATTTTTTTTATTTTGCTATACCATTTTATTTCTGGTAACTCATGCTAATAATCCTAATAAATTATTTCACCTGCTTAATTACCTTTCTGTGATCTTAAAATCATTTCCTTGATTTTGGCTAGCAGTTTATTGTGTATTATTCTTATTATCTGCCCATTAGCATTCTTAGTTTGGCAACGCAGCACTGAAATGCTTGAATTTAGCCTTCATCACCCTTTGTCTTGAATTTTTTTTGGGTAATTTGATATAATGTTTTATCTAAAAATTCTTACATCCAAAAACTACTCAGATTTCTCCGATTTATTTATATAGTGTTTGTCTTTCTAATTAAGGAATTGTTAGTTTCTTGTTCTATCTTAGCTGATTAAGCTGAAAGCAATTCTGGAGGATACTCAGATTTTTTTGAGGATTTAAACTGCATTGTCTTTTAAAATCTTTTGTTTAGAGAAATTGATATTGCATTTTTGAGGCCTTTCTTGTACTGTTCCTGTACATTTACTTTGAAATACTCTATTTGTAATTTTTTCTCCCAATTTAGATGTTTTATTTATTGAAATATATAAGACAACTTTTTTTAGAATATTCTTGTACTATCTTGTGCTATTCCAGTGTATTGCTTCTCTTTACTCTCTGACAATAAATTCTGGTCTTGCATTTCTGTTTTCCTTTAAATATTCTTCATTTAATTCAACCCTCTCTTTCCTGTAACATTTTAACAGCTTCTAAGATCTTTCATTTTTCTATGTTCTACCTTGTTTTATAATATTCCTTATATCAGTATTTTATATATATATATATATATATATATATATATATATATACTGATATAAAATACTGATATATAGGAATATATATAAAATATAATATTATATATATATATATATATATATATAGTAACCTTATATTTTAGTGTAAAATATAAAGATTGATAGAACTGATATAAAAATTTCTCTGTCTTTTTTTTGGTGATTTTATTGCCTTGGGTTACATTTTGAACAGACTATCTACTTGCATACCTTGCTTATTGCCTGTATTATTTTAATTTATTTAAAATTGTTTCTTTTTCATGCACTGATTTGGATCAAATATATTTAACTTGTAAAAAATTAACAGCACACATCAAGTTTAGTAAACTGTGATTAAAAATAATAATGATTCTTATTTATTTAAAATAATCTTAGAAATTATTTTCATTTAAATTCAAAAGCCATTTGTTTAACTAATTTTTAATTATTAGATAAAAATATAATAAATACACGTGTGTTTCAGTGAGCGTTTCAGTGAAAGTCAGTGTCCATGGTGAGTATTAAGAAAAAAATGGTGTAAGAATAAAATATAAGCAAAATATGTTAAGCATATTTTTAAAAAATAATTAATAAGCAAATGGTTAATCAATAATTTTCATACAAATTTAAATATAAAATGGTAATATTTAATAATAGTATGAGTTGCTAGATTTAAAGGATCTGTTCAAGTCTGTCACCCAAGTGAATCAAATCGCTAATAATTTTCTCAATATCTACATTTGAAAATATGTCGGAATGTTTAACTTTAAAAGTAGAATTAATTGCAGAAAGTCAGTATGTTTTGGAATATTTTATTACATACAAATTGGCAGCATTGAATAAATATTTTAATTACAGAAGTTTTTCGGATATGACAACTTTATTTTTAAAAAAGAAGTTGAAAATCAAAATCAATTTTAAAATTTTATTGAAATGCTGGTTTAATATTTCTGCATATCATTTAAATAATAAAGAATTGACTATCTTATCTGAACATACACTGCCAGTAATATATTTACTATTTAATTTGTTTACTACTTGAATAATAATAACAGCCTATAAACGATTAACTAAAACTACTTTCTGATTTTTATTGCCAATGTTGATTTGTTAAATTATTTTTTACTCTAATTATTATTCCTACATTTAAAAGTGGATAAATAAATTAATATAGCCTGGATATCATAAACTTGAAACAATGTTATATAAAAATGTAAAATTTAATAACTTATGAAGAACATTTTCATTTAAACTCTACATGTCATTCTTTTATAATTATCTCATAATCATGGAGTCTACGTAAAATTCATTAATTTAAAAGTTTTCGCAATAACTAGAACAAATAGATATAATCACATCTATGAAATTCAGCTGTAATGTATAATTATTACTTTGTGTAATGTGTATTTATTGTTCAAGACATTTTTACATTGATTTCATGGATAATATTTAGTATTCTAAAAATGTTATACACTTTAATTTATGTATTTAAGTAAGAAAGAATTAATTTTAATTTTTATTGTTATATGAACTTCTATGTGAGGTTCATGATTTATATTTTTACTATGTTTAAATTAAGTTCATGGGATTGAATAAAATAGTATTCAAGGGAATAATGCTTACAGAAAAAGCTTGAGAATTACTAATAAATTTATGGTGTGTGTCAACCTCTCATGAAGTGTCTTATGAGTCTTTCCAGAGTTCTGTTCCTATACTCTGTCACTTATATTACATTGATACTATGTTTATAATTTAAGCAAGAAAATTCAGTATATTAGTTGTCCTTATTATTGAAACAATTTCATTATGTATGAACCCACATCTGCTAAATTGCTGGTGTTTTTCTGAAATGTCAGAATAACTGAGGAGGATGATTTTTGCACTTTAAATATAAAGTAAATATTAATATTGTTTTACAATGTTAAATGACATTAGTCTGTGCTGATAGTTAATCCACAGATTAATTAGTTGCCATTTTCTGTATTTTACACTCATTCCTGTGCTGGTGGGTAATCTACAGAATTGCGGAATTATATTTGTTGCTTCATGGTGGTGTATAACCCCATAGGGCACTCAGTGTTGTATCATTCCTATGTGTAGATGAATGCATCTACAGGAATATCATTTTACTTCATAAATGTAAGTTTGGGAAAAGTATTTTGTATTATTATGCTAAAATCATCTTCTTCCATTTATAAGTATAACTTATAAGTTGAGTCATAAAGTGTAGCAGGGCATCTTATCTAAATTATCTTCATAATGATTAACTGTTTGTTAATTAATATTTTATCTGAACTGAAGTCTGAATTTTCACTTTGGATTAGCATTACATTATAGCTAATTCCTGCAAATATAATAGTATTTATTATATTATTATAGATTTATAGTATAGGTTTATTGGTTGGTTTTGAAACTGACACATTGGGTATTTCATGATTTGATATTGAATTTTATTATAGTTTCCTCAAGGCAAAAATTGAATCAAATTATAATAAAATTTATGATTAGGCTTTTATAAAACTGTGCCTATGATATATTTATTGAAGGAAACAAATGTAATAATATTTTATTTATTTATTTACCTATTTGTTTATGTAGTTATTTATTATATTAAAACATCATATTATCAATTATTTGTTAATCATAAAATTGTAAATAAATATTGATTTATAATTAAACTCACTGTGTCGTTGCTATTTGTCATTCGTAAAAACAGAAATCCTATATCTTGAATAGAGCATACATTGGAGTACATACTAAAGGTCAGTAAGACATAAGAGTTTTAGTAATATTCTGAGAAAACATTGGAATGCTTTTGTCCTTGGTAGTTTATGATGTGTAGGGTACAATAAAATCCCGTTTGTCTTTTCCATCATTTTAGCTTTGCGTTGTTGATTCTAGTACATGATACAAAATTGATTGATTTTATAAACCTATAAACAGATTTACCAGATAATGATATCATTGAATTTATTTGCTTAATGTTATAATTGTCATTCATCAATATAACAAGAGTCTCACTGCTATTTATTAAATTATAAATTTAAGTTTATAAGGAAAGAACCCACATTTTCCATACTTATTATTATTGCAAAGACTATCATTTGTACCAAAATCATATATGTCATTTTAAAATCCATAATCTTTAATAGTTTCATAAGTTATACCATCTTGTCCATGGTCGACCATAAGGTCTCATGCAATGAAAAATCGCAGATTAATGTTTTGAAGAATAATAAAATTACATACTTATAATTTGTCTAATGTACTTTTATATACTGCTATGATGGGTCTTCGCGGTGTACTCTGGCCGCGAACAGATTAGATCATAACAATTTCATGTTGTGTCATTAATTTTATTTTTGTGATGTGATCAGACTTTTTAGTTACAGTCTTTGGCATGCAATGTGATAGGTTTGATTACTTACCATCATCACATGTGCTCCAGATTTTTGGTTATAATGTATATATTCCATTTTTCCTGTATTCATTCCTGAATCTAAACTTAACAGCTTTCTAATATAATTGTTGTTATATTGTATAATCATTTATTGTATAAACTACTGATTTTTATTGGCCATTTGATTTTCTTCTATGAATTAATAATTTTCTCCCACACTCTTTTAATAATTTGATATTTTTTTGTAAACAAGGCAAAACTCTCCATACAGTAGTGCCACTCTGTGCCAACCAGAGTAATCAATGGATACTAGAAGGTTTGTGTATAAAATCCCTATCTAATGCCTACTCATCCAATATCCCCAGACTAGTTTCTGGCTTGTAGTCTAGAGATAAAAGTTGGTTTCTGGAGGGTTGCATTAGATCCTAAGATCTAGTGCACAAAGCTCCTCATTGACAAAGGCCACAAGCCAGAAACTAGTCTGGGAATATTGGATGAGTAGGCATTGGATAGGGATTTTATGCACAAACCTTCTGGTATCCATAGATTACTCTAGTTGACACCGGTCAGCACAATTGTATGGAGAGTTTTGCCTTGTTTATAAACAATTATATGATAGTATAAGAGATGGTGATCATGTGATATTTTTTGCATTACTTTTTCATAATCTTATGATATATTTATCTACTTTCTACTGAACTTCTGTATAATCTTACCAATTTTTTCACCTGTTCTGCTGCATTTCTAATGTAGTTTTCTGTTTTGTTTTTGTGGCCTTATTGATTTTTTATAAGACTGATATTACTGTCATTCATTTATCTGATTCCACCTATAGAATATTTAATTCTAGAATGTTTATGGTTGATATTTGTCACTCTATATGTAATAGCTGCTATTGCTGTTCTTTTAAATCTTATGTCCTCAATTGTTGATGCTCATTTTCAGTTGTTTTATGGCTGTTTCAATAAGCTAACTTTCCATCTCCAATACTGTTGATAACTGTTCTTAATTTCCATTTTAATTAGTTTTACTCTAGTAATTTCTTCTCAATATCAAACTCTTTTAAGAGTTTTTGATAATTAAACTGGTCAATCTAATAATATATTTTATTAACTATTATTTTATTTTGATTAATTTTTTTCCATTATATAAAGTGTAGATTCATAGGTGTGACTTTTTTTTTCATTATTTTTTATATCTACTTCTCTCTCTCTCTCTCTCTCTCTCTCTCTCTCTCTCTCTCTCTCTATATATATATATATATATATATATATATATATATATATATATATATATATATATATATATATATATATATATATATATATTATATTTTGATATATATTTTTTTATTTGTGATAAAATATATAAAACACAACTTACTTGTAAGATATATAGTATTATTTATGACTACAGTAAGATTTCCAATTATAACCATGCATATAGTTAAGGATGCCAAATTAAATATAATGGTGCCCCCTGGGGCCTTATTATCATTGTGCCTACATTTTGAGTGCCGAATATATTTAATTTCATGATGATAATGTATTCTTTATTTAAGAATTTTGCTTCAAAAATCTATCATCGCCATTCTTGGCTGAGTAAGTATACATAATTATCATTTTCTTAAGTCAAAGCATTTATGATTAATCTTCATTCCAGGAAAACAATCAATAACTTTAATTATTGACCATGACCATAGTGCAACAAGTTTATCCTCTTCCCATGCCTCTTAAAGTTACTAAAACACACCTCTGCCGATCATATAACAATAACATTTAAATATTATACACATATATTAAATTGATAATTCAGAATGTAGAATGGAATGACAAATAAATAATTCTAATACTTTTAATTAGCAAGAACAGATATATAAAGACTAGTATAAAGAAGAATTCTTAGATTAATGAACAGGACTAATATAATAATTAGTAAAGCCCTATCAGCATCAACACTTAAATCTTTTTTATAAATATATTAATAATTTTTGACTAAATTACATGTAAAATAATAATGTTCTATTCAAATAATAGTTTAATAATGATAGATCATTTGACTTCATAGTAGAAATAAAATTTCACACACAAAATAAAAATGTAAGAAAAAGACAATAGTATACTTTTTTAATGTAATATTTTAAAATCTTTTTCTTAATTAAAAACTTTTACAAATAGTTGTCTTTTTATTATTCCAATTTTATTAACCTATTTATTACTTTTGTTTAAGTTTTTTTTTTTTTTTTAAGTTCTGATAATAATATCAGAAATTAGCAAAATAACTTTTTATGATCTCCCATTTTTTAATTTCTTTTTACAGAATTACTTACTACACTTTGTTAGTGATCTGTCACTTTTTACATTAAATTAAGAGCATTAATCAGTTATCCTATTAACCCTCACCTCAAGTACCAAAAATAAATATTAAAAAATATTATTATATTCTCAATTGCTCATCATTGTATACTATTTATTTTACTCCAGGTCTGGATTTTTAATTTAAAATGCTAAATTGCTCATAGGAAGCTTAAACTTGCCTGATATTTAAATTAAGCATACATTACACTATTGTCTTCACTATTACAATATATACATTAGTACGTGAATAAAAAAAAATTTCGAGGCAAATTTTATTAGAAATACAAGATCAATCTTTATATTCAGCATTAGTTTGTGGTTGCTTTTAATTCATCAATAATAAAATTAGAAAGAATCTAACGAGAAATTAAAAGCAGGTTTTTTTAAAAAAAAATGAAAACATTACAATATAATTTTTTTTAAAATAGGCAAAACTTTCTATACGTATTGTCACTTATTGCAAGCCAGAGTAATCAATGGATGCCAGAAGGCTTGTGCATAAAATACCCATCTAGTGCCTATTCATCCAATATCCCAGACTAGTTTCTGGCTTGTGACCTTTGTCAGTGAGGAGCCCTGGATCTGAGAGCACATTACCTAGATTTTAGGATCTAATGCAACTCTCTAGCATCCATTTTTTATTTCTACTTAACTACAAAACTATGAGACTTAAATTGAAAACACCTTAACATTTTCAATCCAAGTGCATCAGCTTATGTAGTCATATAGGTCTGAACTCAGTTTAGTACCCATACATTTTGGTGTCTTTGATTCTTTAATAACCATAGTCACCACTATCCTATTAGGCAGGATTGGTTTTAAGCCAATAAACATCACATGATCACTATGGCAATACATATAGAAAGTTTTGCCTGTTTTAATAACATATAAGCACAAGCATAAGAAATAGTGATCATGTGATGTTTATTGGCTTAAAAGCAATCCTATCTAATAGGATAGTGGTGACTATGGTTATCAAAGACCCAAAGACACCAAAATGTATGGGTACTAATCTGAGTTCAAACCTTTATAACTATATAAGCTGATGCACCTGGATTGAAAATGTTAAGGTGTTTTCAATTTAAGTCTTATAGTTTTGTAGTTAGGTAGAGATAAAAAGTGAATGCTGGAAGGTTGCATTAATCCTAAGATCTATGTGCTGTGCTTTCAGATCCAAGGCTCCTCACCAACAAAGTCCACAAGCCAGAAACTAGTCTAGGGATATTGGATGAATAGGCACTAGATGGGGATTTTATGCATAAGCTTTCAGGCATCCATTGACTACTCTGGCTTGCACTGAGTGGCAATATAAATAGAAAGTTTTGCCTGTTTTAATAACAGGTAAGAGCAAGCATAAAAAATAGTGATCATGTGATGTTTATTGATTTTTTTAATTGCTAATTTAATTTTATACCTTTATATTATTTCTTAGTAAATTCAAAAAACAAATAGGTTGGTAATATTCTTTTAGTTTTAGTTTTCGTTTTACTATTTAACTAAAAAGAGTCATGAACTTTCTTTTGAAAATTATCATTATTTAAGACTAACAAATTGTGAAAAACGATGATACATGCAACATCAATAAAAATACTACTATAAATAGTGGAAAGAAAAAACAATTGTGCTAATGTATGCTGTATAAAAAAGTGCCTTTTTTGAGATAACATTTTCTTCTTAGAATGTTGTGATAAAGAAATCAGACAGTGGAGGTCTCAAAATCTGTTTTCAAAGAGACAAAGAGAGAGAGGGCAGAAAATATATTTTTGTACATAATGATGATAATACCACACAATAAAATAATCAAATGGTTTTATTGCTTGGAAGTTCATAAGAAGTTCAAACACTGGTAGGGTCAAAGTTGAGTATGTTCAATGAATTCTAAGCACCAAAGACTGCTACTTTACAACTGCAGCAAACCGTGCAGTTTAATAATGCACTTTGGATTATAGATAAATATAAAAAAATAAAAATCATAAATACAAACAGTAAAATGAAAAAAAGATTACAGAATATACACAATTGGAGTTGATCATTTTTGGCTAATTACAAAAATATCAATTAAAATTTTTGATTAATAACTAATGCTTTGAAATTAAGTAATAGTTTACATGGATACACAGAATTATATCCATATAAAAATAATGTAGAATGAAGGCAAAAGTGTAATATGCAATATTCTGACTATCAATAGCAAAGAATGCAAAAAACACATTGTTTGATTATACAGATATGTATGGTGTTGTATAAATTTAAGAGCAGACAAAGTGAACATTATATATAAGGCTATAACCAAATAAAAATAATAAAAAATATAATATTCATATATTCATTGATTTTTAATTTAAAATCAAGAGAAATTTAATTAATTTAACCAAACAAATGAATTCACAAATAATTATAATAGCTAGTAACATAAAAATATTAAAAATAAAATGTTTTTTTTAAATTATTTTAATTTGTATAAATGTTGGATATTAAGATGTAATCATAATGTCATTAATAAACATATTTTTTTTATTTTCCACAAAATTTAAAGCATATACAGAAATTAATGCATTAGAGACTATAAAATTTTTTCAGCAAAATTTTTTTTACAAAAGTCACGGAATATATTTTATATAAAAAGTAATATAACCAAGACAATAAAGCCAATAACTCAAGTTAGGTTTTTAAATGTAAATGATAACAATCAATTCTTAAGCTATCAACAATCCCAGTCTGTAGTAAAGGCAATCTCTTTTAACAATAAAGATGGTATTACCTTTATTTATGGTCTGATATATTTATATAGACACTAAAGATTGCAACTTGGCCAAGGATTATGAGATTAATAATGCAAATAAGTTTAACCAAGAACTCACTAATTTACTCTTATTTAAAATTACAATTTAAATTTTAAGTATGTTATTTTATAATGTTGCAAATACTTTTCTCATTGACATGTAAATATTGATTTAATAGCTTGATTGAGTAGATTTTTGAATGTTTCTTTACATTTAAATGTAGAACTTCAATCTTTTTATTTTCTGATACATCATTTTTTTAAATTGTAATTTATGGAATATTGGCTTTTAATTAAAGTTATTATCCTTAATATTTAGTGCAGTGACAGAATGGTAAACACTAGAGATCAAAGTTTATAGATCATGGTTCCAGCACTGAGACTTGTAGTGCTGAAAGTCTTTTATGAATTCCTGAGCAATAAACTATTTGCTTATTTTCATTTATTAATTATTTAAATATTTCTTTGATTATTATTAGTTAACTATTTATACATATGCATTTTCAAGTTTTAAAAATATGGTTAAAAATTCAGGTTCCAAAATTCTCATGCAGAAAAGTATTAATACATCACTGAAATAAAAATTATTAGCTGAAGAAGCAAATGCTCTACCCTAATCCTTATACTTTTGGAAATCTTTATACTATGATATGAATATTCTCAATCTCTCTCTTACATATTATTTTTTAACTTGCTTAATAAAATTGATCTGCAATTGCTAGGTGCGATGTTTTTTAAAAAATAAATATCACAAAAATTTATATTCCAAGAATTTATTAATACCCATTTCAAATTATTATGTTTTATGTTTACTGTTTTCTATAACTTCATTCAAAAACAATATACTTAAGGTTTCAAAGATGAATTATGAATTTAAATTATAAATAAAAAAAACTTATCAATTGAAATTTCAGTATTGTTTTTTTTTCATTATTTATGATAATTATTAAGTATTGATTAATAATAATTTCATAATTATTCTCTCTATTTATCAATTATCAATTAATACATTTACACACTAAAATATGTATCAAAATTATTTATAAATATGATACCTCCATTAGTGAAATATAATAAAATAATGGCAATACTAATTCTATATATTTAGAAAAAACATTGAAAATATTAAATGCAATCCTAATGAATTTTCAATGCTGAGTATTCTTGTCAAAGGCAACACTACTTTCAAAAAGTAACAAAAATATCTATGATAATGATTTAAATTAATGAGTGTTTACAACAAAAAATATATTTAAGGTTGTATTCAATATTCATTATTTTATCAGATTATACAATTTTAGTATTACTGTTAGTGTTATATAAATATAGTTGATTAACATTAATAGTTTTAAATAGCTTTTATATTCAATCATTTAATTAAGTTATTACTAACAATCATTTTGTTTTATTGACTTAACACATGTTATTATACCTTTATATAATATTAATTACAAATATACATCCTCCATCTTTTAGTAGGTCACTTAAAATCTTAAAATCATTTTTTTCTATTACTGATTCATCAGTGTGAACTTCATTTTTACATATATGTATTAAAGTAGCATTAATTTATATTAGTCTACTTGAAAACATTGACTTATTTAAATACAAAAAGAGTTGTTTCCCCCCACATAGATTATTGCCTCGAATGGACAGTTGCATCCCCTTGATTGACTGTTCCTTGCTTCTTTTCTTTGTGGCTTCCTTGATGTTTGAACTTGGGATTCACTTGTTTTTTTTTAGATACTGGTGATACCTAATTTATTGTGTAAGGAGGTTGGACTGCTTTGAGCCACCTCCCAGCTGTATTACATCAGTGTAACACTGTAATCACTTTGACCCACTGATATAGTGACAGAATGTGGTCCCTGCACATTTGGACCTATAAGATCTGTTATAGTAACTTAATAAAGGTTGTTTTGGGAAAAATACTTTTTTCTTAAATTTAAACTGTACTTTATGATATATATTTAAAAGATTTAAAAGTTATCCAAGTATTCCAAAAAGCATTGCTACTACTATCAGTGATTAAAATCTCTAACAAATCTTTTTAATGTCATTTTGACAACTAGAACTTAACTACATAAATTTTTTTAGAATATATTGTAAGTTTGACTATCAAAAATTTGAAATAAATATTATTTTTTAGACTGTATTAAACTTTCATTAATAATATATTTTTTTTTTTTTTGGAATTATTCAACTTGATGCAAATAAATACTTAAAAGATACTAAATCTTGAAAAATGTAAGTATTATTATACAAAAGATAAAAACAATTTAAGTGCTCAAGGTAATAGAAGTATATTTATAACTTTCATTTTACCATTTCATTTATTTGAATAAAAATATCTCAAAATGATAATGATCCTCAAGATTCATTTCATGCAAACCAGCACTCATCACTTGATTCAGGTTGGAACTTCTCTCATGTTTTAATATGGTATGGTTGATTCTACTCTAAAAATAATTAGTAATAATCATTTTGGTATTTATCGATGATGTAATTATAATTGTGTAGAAAGTGAGTTTGAGCTCTTCATAATAAATTGTTAAAATTTGTCATCTTATTTATAATGAAGATTAATTATCTTGTAAGCTATTTTTGTTTTTACAGTTGGCCATTGACACTAACTCCATTAACTTTAACTTGAAATCTTTACTATTTAGCTACTTACTACTAGGTGGTTATTAATTCACAAATAAATGTTGAAAGGTTAGCAATTGGTAAATGGTTATCTTTTTTTTAAATGGCCTTCTGAAAAACATTTTCAAGATCTACCCAACTTAGATTCAAACGTAGATTATGGGCAGAGTGTATGAATGCATTAATTATTAAATTTTAAATGATTTCATATAAACCTTGTTCTAAAATTATGATATTCAAGATGCAAAATAAATTTTGGTAATAATAATTATAATACTTCAAAGCCTTTGACAAATCTTGGTATAAGTCTTCTTTAATTGATTCTAATAAAACAAATTATTCATAAACAAATTTTAATAGCTGTAAGTGTGAATTCTGCTTATTTAAAATTTCTAATATTGATATTGTTTTAAGCTATAAATAATTTACATAGTGCAACTATATTCAAAGTTTGTTTTATCGAAAATGAAGTAGATAATAAACGCACACATAAATGGAAATCGCAGTATAAATTATTCTACAAAAATTATATGATAAATATATATGATCAATTTTACCCTTTTTGTAAATGGTCATATCTGGTCTATATCCTTTTTGAGGTAATACTTCAATGTTAAATGTGATTTTATTGTTCATACTCTAAAAAAAAAAAAAGAGAAAGTATTTCAAATTTAAATCATGGATACATATACATATATGTTATTTGCAAATAGCTCTTAACAAACTTTTCAGAATATCCCCAACATCAGACCGGTTTCTACTACTGGCTTCCTTGGTGAGGTGCTAGAATATTCAAGAATTAGATTTAAAATACCAGGCTAAGCCCAGTACTTTACCTAATGGATAATTATTAAGTAGAAAATCTGAAATTTTCAGATATCTATATGTTTTCCAATCCAGCTAATCTAACTTAAATAGTCATATGGAACTGAACTGAGTTCAGATATACCACATATTAATAGCTTTAGCAATATAAAATTGATAAAGACTTAATAACAAAAATATAATTACAAAGCTTGTTGAGAGCTATTTGCAAGCTCATTATATAATATTTTTAATAAAAGCTTATTAAATTAGGTCATGTAATATATGACTTGATTTCTTTGTGTATGTATGTATATATATATATATATATATATATATATATTATACATAAAGATTGTTAGATTATAATATATATATATATATATATATATCAATCTAACATGAGCTGGAACTCACAAAATGTACTTCAAACCCTGTTCAGCCCAAGATTTAGGTCAGGGACTAACCTGGATTCGAACCCACTCCATAAGCTCCAGATCAAACACCTAATGAATAACATAATAGTGATGGCACATGAGAATTAATCTTAATCCAGCCGACTAGCAAAGCTGAGCAAAACAATGAGACATCTATTACTATGACTAACCTAACATATATATCAACTAGGCTGTGCATTTGGAAGTGGAGAAAAAGAAGGAATTTGAACTACTCAAATAAGTTAGACAATAAAATATAGTTTAATATACTGACGAATTATTATACATTTATAAATTAATTATATACATTAGTGTGTGTGTGAATGAGCAAGCGGTTACATAGTGTCATCCTCATATGCTCTTTCTTAGCTAAATAATATATTACAAATAAAAACACATCTTTGGTGGGTCCAATATTAAGATGCCAATCAGTTATTAGAAAGTTACATAAAATTGCTATTAACGCTTTGGATTACGGTTCTGAAACATGGTGACTAACATTATTTAGGGGAGCATTCTGAGATTCATTATACATATAAGATAAATTATTTTCACAACATTAAGATTGTGAAAATAAACAAAAGACAGTTAAAAGATTATATTTGAAACTATGACAAAATATTTAATGAAAATCATTTGACAATAGTAAGACAAACGCTTTATTTTTCCCAAGGCACATAGATACTCTTAAATAGATATATAAATTACGATGGTGGAACTGTATAAGACTGAAATAAATTTAATTAATAAAATAGAAGTAGTTGGCATTTATATATATTTTTTAAGCAAAGCTTAGTTTTAATATTAGAGCATTAAAACTGGGCCATGAAGCAAAAGAAATAATAATAATATGAAGAAGTTTGCGGTGCTGACATTGTGGCAAAAAGATAACAGGAAAAGTCATGCTTCTGGATGAAAAATGAAGTCTCACACCCCCTTCTTGGGTAGTGCTTAGAGAAAAGTAGATAGGCATGGCATGGCCCAGACTTTTGCTGGTATAACCGATGTGAGAGGCCTTTTATCTATATGAAGTGAATATGCATAGCACGTGCCAAACTTACGGGATCACCACCAGAGGCATTTTATACAAAATGAATGTGACTCCGGATAGCTCAACTATCTACGGAATGAGATATGAGAAGGAATCTATGGGTTCGAACTTGTCACAACCCCAGATTAGAAGACTAGAAGCACATAATATATATAAATATATATGAAGAGAGGCTAAATGTCGGCAATGCAGTAATGATAAATGTCACTAATGGCATGAAATATAATTTGTTGCTTTAAAATAGATGATCCTTGTTTGAATACTATAATACGCCATGCAATTATAATATATATATATATATATATATATATATATATATATATATATATATAGAGAGAGAGAGAGTTTTTACTTAGTAACTAAAATAGTAAAATATTAAAATTTCCCAAATACGTTAAGACTTTATTTAATAAAAGAAACATTAAGATTTTCCCCCATCCCTTTTTCTGCTATTTAAAATAAAACAATCCCAACTTCGTTGATTTTACAATAACTGAAATATTTAAATACAAGATTTGAAATTTTAAGAGTATGAAAAATGAAGTAAGATTAGCAGTTATATATATATAACAAATTATAAGTCACCCTTTCAGAATTTAATAAATAATTATAAAATAAATGTTTCAGAGCATTAATTAGCTTGAGTTCTGGATTTTCCACTGGGTAGAAAATCCAGAGTTAAACAAATATATTTTTATAATAAACCAACATAAAATGTTGTCTCCTAAAAAACAAAACAAACTGGCGAACATATTAATTTATAATGCATTATATATATATATATATATATATATAATGCATATATATATATATATATATATATATATATATATATATATATATTAAGAGGACATTAATATCCTTTTCATGAAGCTTTAGAAGAAAAAAATGACAGAAAAGATTTTTAGAAATTAAGCTAGCCAGGTTGTGAGATTGGCACATTAAAATTAAAAGCACACATAAAATCAAGTAATAAATAAATGACCGCACCAAAAATTAAAGAAAGTTAGAGCATATGAGATAGAATTAAATTTAAAGAAATAATTTGAGAGCAATTTACATATTATATATAGAAATTAACTAAGAGCAAATTACATATTAACAAAAACAAAGTTAAATCACATATTAGAGGAAATCTTGATAGATGAATTAGGCTAGATTTAGTTTGAGGTGATGGCTTGGAAATTTACCTTTCAATTTTAAGAGTCCATTTTAAAGTATGGCACGTGCATGGCAATTGAAATGAAAGTTCTCCTGTGGCAGCAAGCTTCTATTAGCACACTGAAGTTCTTAGGTTGGGCTTTTCACTCTTGGGCAGCAGGATGGTACAGCCACGAAAGATGATGACCCCAAAAGGGTCGAGAAGTGATGGATTTACTGCTACATTATTTAAGTTTCAAGTGACTTGTAATAAGTTTATAATCAGTTCTCTTGATAGTAGCCAATCTCTCTCTCAATAGTGGCTAATCTCTCCTGTGATTCCAAATTCATATTCCAAATTCAGTCATTTTATACTTTTTGTTTTATCAGTTGTTTTTTGAAGATGCAATTGTAAGATAACATCCAAAAATAAATTCAAATCTATTTCCAGATTAAAAATAGATTTGACAACATGTTTTTTAACAAAAGTATCTCTAATCTTAATCCTCTTTTAAGTAAAACTTTAATTAAAAATACCTACCCCAGATTAAAACAATAGTGCTTCCAACCCTTAATTATTTTTGGACAATTAACAACAGTCATATCTTCCATATTGGATTTTATAAAAAATATACAGTTTAATAGAAAAACAAGCAATTTAAAAAGAAAAAGTTAAAAGTGACATATAATAAATATTTAAAAACATCAATATTTTGTTAGTAAGTTTTGCTCCTATATATATATATATATATATATATATATATATAGGATTTTTCTTTATATCATGGTTATATATATATATATATATATATATATGTCCAAAAGATGGCGCTATACCAAAACCGCCGAACAAGTGTAAGATTTGTTTTACATAAACGAAAAAAGAGTCAGAAATTAACTACCTCTTTCATTTGCTCACCCCCAGATCAGCTGATTTCAAGCTGGTTTGCTATCCTCACTGGGAGATAGAGTATAGAAACTAGATCTAAACACTGACTCTCAAGTGTTTATGCAAAACGTTTCTATCAGATTGCAAGCGTGAATTTTTCAGACCGGTAAACTCTTCAAACCCAGCCTAGCAAGCTAGATATTTATATGGGTCTGATCTCAGTTCAGAATCACCATATAATCAAAGTCTCTGCAATATATATCATTGCAAGAAAACTCTAAAGGTACATTTATGAAAAAACAAATACAAGTTAATCACGTAACCTGCTATCACTTGTTATTTATGTCCAAAAGATGGCGCTATACCAAAACCGCCGAACAAGTGTAAGATTTGTTTTACATAAACGAAAAAAGAGTCAGAAATTAACTACCTCTTTCATTTGCTCACCCCCAGATCAGCTGATTTCAAGCTGGTTTGCTATCCTCAGTGGGAGATAGAGTATAGAAACTAGATCTAAACACTGACTCTCAAGTGTTTATGCAAAACGTTTCTATCAGATTGCAAGCGTGAATTTTTCAGACTGGTAAAGTCTTCAAACCCAGCCTAGCAAGCTAGATATTTATATGGGTCTGATCTCAGTTCAGAATCACCATATAATCAAAGTCTCTGCAATATATATCATTGCAAGAAAACTCTAAAGGTACATTTATGAAAAACAAAAACAAGTTAATCACGTAACCTGCTATCACTTGTTATTTATGTTCAAAAGATGGCACTATACCAAAACCGCCGAACAAGTGTAAGATTTGTTTTACATAAACGAAAAAAGAGTCAGAAATTAACTACCTCTTTCATTTGCTCACCCCTAGATCAGCTGATTTCAAGCTGGTTTGCTATCCTCAGTGGGAGATAGAGTATAAAAACTAGATCTAAACACTGACTCTCAAGTGTTTATGCAAAACGTTTCTATCAGATTGCAAGCGTGAATTTTTCAGACCGGTAAAGTCTTCAAACCCAGCCTAGCAAGCTAGATATTTATATGGGTCTGATCTCAGTTCAGAATCACCATATAATCAAAGTCTCTGCAATATATATCATTGCAAGAAAACTCTAAAGGTACATTTATGAAAAAACAAATACAAGTTAATCACGTAACCTGCTATCACTTGTTATTTATGTCCAAAAGATGAGCTATACCAAAACCGCCGAACAAGTGTAAGATTTGTTTTACATAAACGAAAAAAGAGTCAGAAATTAACTACCTCTTTCATTTGCTCACCCCCAGATCAGCTGATTTCAAGCTGGTTTGCTATCCTCAGTGGGAGATAGAGTATAGAAACTAGATCTAAACACTGACTCTCAAGTGTTTATGCAAAACGTTTCTATCAGATTGCAAGCGTGAATTTTTCAGACCGGTAAAGTCTTCAAACCCAGCCTAGCAAGCTAGATATTTATATGGGTCTGATCTCAGTTCAGAATCATCATATAATCAAAGTCTCTGCAATATATATCATTGCAAGAAAACTCTAAAGGTACATTTATGAAAAAACAAATACAAGTTAATCACGTAACCTGCTATCTAGCTTGCTAGGCTGGGTTTGAAGACTTTACCGGTCTGAAAAATTCACGCTTGCAATCTGATAGAAACGTTTTGCATAAACACTTGAGAGTCAGTGTTTAGATCTAGTTTCTATACTCTATCTCCCACTGAGGATAGCAAACCAGCTTGAAATCAGCTGATCTGGGGGTGAGCAAATGAAAGAGGTAGTTAATTTCTGACTCTTTTTTCGTTTATGTAAAACAAATCTTACACTTGTTCGGCGGTTTTGGTATAGCGCCATCTTTTGGACATAAATAACAAGTGATAGCAGGTTACGTGATTAACATGTATTTGTTTTTTCATAAATGTACCTTTAGAGTTTTCTTGCAATGATATATATTGCAGAGACTTTGATTATATGGTGATTCTGAACTGAGATCAGACCCATATAAATATCTAGCTTGCTAGGCTGGGTTTGAAGACTTTACTGGTCTGAAAAATTCACGCTTGCAATCTGATAGAAATGTTTTACATAAACACTTGAGAGTCAGTGTTTAGATCTAGTTTCTATACTCTATCTCCCACTGAGGATAGCAAACCAGCTTGAAATCAGCTGATCTGGGGGTGAGCAAATGAAAGAGGTAGTTAATTTCTGACTCTTTTTTCGTTTATGTAAAACAAATCTTACACTTGTTCGGCGGTTTTGGTATAGCGCCATCTTTTGGACATAAATAACAAGTGATAGCAGGTTACGTGATTAACTTGTATTTGTTTTTTCATAAATGTACCTTTAGAGTTTTCTTGCAATGATATATATTGCAGAGACTTTGATTATATGGTGATTCTGAACTGAGATCAGACCCATATAAATATCTAGCTTGCTAGGCTGGGTTTGAAGACTTTACCGGTCTGAAAAATTCACGCTTGCAATCTGATAGAAACGTTTTGCATAAACACTTGAGAGTCAGTGTTTAGATCTAGTTTCTATACTCTATCTCCCACTGAGGAAAGCAAACCAGCTTGAAATCAGCTGATCTGGGGGTGAGCAAATGAAAGAGGTAGTTAATTTCTGACTCTTTTTTCGTTTATGTAAAACAAATCTTACACTTGTTCGGCGGTTTTGGTATAGCACCATCTTTTGGACATAAATAACAATGATAGCAGGTTACGTGATTAACTTGTATTTGTTTTTTCATAAATGTACCTTTAGAGTTTTCTTGCAATGATATATATTGCAGAGACTTTGATTATATGGTGATTCTGAACTGAGATCAGACCCATATAAATATCTAGCTTGCTAGGCTGGGTTTGAAGACTTTACCGGTCTGAAAAATTCACGCTTGCAATCTGATAGAAACGTTTTGCATAAACACTTGAGAGTCAGTGTTTAGATCTAGTTTCTATACTCTATCTCCCACTGAGGATAGCAAACCAGCTTGAAATCAGCTGATCTGGGGGTGAGCAAATGAAAGAGGTAGTTAATTTCTGACTCTTTTTTCGTTTATGTAAACAAATCTTACACTTGTTCGGTGGTTTTGGTATAGCGCCATCTTTTGCACATAAATAACAAGTGATAGCAGGTTACGTGATTAACTTGTATTTGTTTTTTCATAAATGTACCTTTAGAGTTTTCTTGCAATGATATATATTGCAGAGACTTTGATTATATGGTGATTCTGAACTGAGATCAGACCCATATAAATATCTAGCTTGCTAGGCTGGGTTTGAAGACTTTACCGGTCTGAAAAATTCATGCTTGCAATCTGATAGAAACGTTTTGCATAAACACTTGAGAGTCAGTGTTTAGATCTAGTTTCTATACTCTATCTCCCACTGAGGATAGCAAACCAGCTTGAAATCAGCTGATCTGGGGGTGAGCAAATGAAAGAGGTAGTTAATTTCTGACTCTTTTTTCGTTTATGTAAAACAAATCTTACACTTGTTCGGCGGTTTTGGTATAGCGCCATCTTTTGGACATAAATAACAAGGGATAGCAGGTTACGTGATTAACTTGTATTTGTTTTTTTATAAATGTACCTTTAGAGTTTTCTTGCAATGATATATATTGCAGAGACTTTGATTATATGGTGATTCTGAACTGAGATCAGACCCATATAAATATCTAGCTTGCTAGGCTGGGTTTGAAGACTTTACCGGTCTGAAAAATTCACGCTTGCAATCTGATAGAAACGTTTTGCATAAACACTTGAGAGTCAGTGTTTAGATCTAGTTTCTATACTCTATCTCCCACTGAGGATAGCAAACCAGCTTGAAATCAGCTGATCTGGGGGTGAGCAAATGAAAGAGGTAGTTAATTTCTGACTCTTTTTTCGTTTATGTAAAACAAATCTTACACTTGTTCGGCGGTTTTGGTATAGCGCCATCTTTTGGACATAAATAACAAGTGATAGCAGGTTACGTGATTAACTTGTATTTGTTTTTTCATAAATGTACCTTTAGAGTTTTCTTGCAATGATATATATTGCAGAGACTTTGATTATATGGTGATTCTGAACTGAGATCAGACCCATATAAATATCTAGCTTGCTAGGCTGGGTTTGAAGACTTTACCGGTCTGAAAAATTCACGCTTGCAATCTGATAGAAACGTTTTGCATAAACACTTGAGAGTCAGTGTTTAGATCTAGTTTCTATACTCTATCTCCCACTGAGGAAAGCAAACCAGCTTGAAATCAGCTGATCTGGGGGTGAGCAAATGAAAGAGGTAGTTAATTTCTGACTCTTTTTTCGTTTATGTAAAACAAATCTTACACTTGTTCGGCGGTTTTGGTATAGCGCCATCTTTTGGACATAAATAACAAGTGATAGCAGGTTACGTGATTAACTTGTATTTGTTTTTTCATAAATGTACCTTTAGAGTTTTCTTGCAATGATATATATTGCAGAGACTTTGATTATATGGTGATTCTGAACTGAGATCAGACCCATATAAATATATAGCTTGCTAGGCTGGGTTTGAAGACTTTACCGGTCTGAAAAATTCACGCTTGCAATCTGATAGAAACGTTTTGCATAAAGACTTGAGAGTCAGTGTTTAGATCTAGTTTTTATACTCTATCTCCCACTGAGGATAGCAAACCAGCTTGAAATCAGCTGATCTGGGGGTGAGCAAATGAAAGAGGTAGTTAATTTCTGACTCTTTTTTCGTTTATGTAAAACAAATCTTACACTTGTTCGGCGGTTTTGGTATAGCGCCATCTTTTGGACATAAATAACAAGTGATAGCAGGTTACGTGATTAACTTGTATTTGTTTTTTCATAAATGTACCTTTAGAGTTTTCTTGCAATGATATATATTGCAGAGACTTTGATTATATGGTGATTCTGAACTGAGATCAGACCCATATAAATATCTAGCTTGCTAGGCTGGGTTTGAAGACTTTACCGGTCTGAAAAATTCACGCTTGCAATCTGATAGAAACGTTTTGCATAAACACTTGAGAGTCAGTGTTTAGATCTAGTTTCTATACTCTATCTCCCACTGAGGATAGCAAACCAGCTTGAAATCAGCTGATCTGGGGGTGAGCAAATGAAAGAGGTAGTTAATTTCTGACTCTTTTTTTCGTTTATGTAAAACAAATCTTACACTTGTTCGGCGGTTTTGGTATAGCGCCATCTTTTGGACATAAATAACAAGTGATAGCAGGTTACGTGATTAACTTGTATTTGTTTTTTCATAAATGTACCTTAGAGTTTTCTTGCAATGATATATATTGCAGAGACTTTGATTATATGGTGATTCTGAACTGAGATCAGACCCATATAAATATCTAGCTTGCTAGGCTGGGTTTGAAGACTTTACCGGTCTGAAAAATTCACGCTTGCAATCTGATAGAAACGTTTTGCATAAACACTTGAGAGTCAGTGTTTAGATCTAGTTTCTATACTCTATCTCCCACTGAGGATAGCAAACCAGCTTGAAATCAGCTGATCTGGGGGTGAGCAAATGAAAGAGGTAGGTAATTTCTGACTCTTTTTTCGTTTATGTAAAACAAATCTTACACTTGTTCGCGGTTTTGGTATAGCGCCATCTTTTGGACATAAATAACAAGTGATAGCAGGTTACGTGATTAACTTGTATTTGTTTTTTCATAAATGTACCTTTAGAGTTTTCTTGCAATGATATATATTGCAGAGACTTTGATTATATGGTGATTCTGAACTGAGATCAGACCCATATAAATATCTAGCTTGCTAGGCTGGGTTTGAAGACTTTACCGGTCTGAAAAATTCACGCTTGCAATCTGATAGAAACGTTTTGCATAAACACTTGAGAGTCAGTGTTTAGATCTAGTTTCTATACTCTATCTCCCACTGAGGATAGCAAACCAGCTTGAAATCAGCTGATCTGGGGGTGAGCAAATGAAAGAGGTAGTTAATTTCTGACTCTTTTTTCGTTTATGTAAAACAAATCTTACACTTGTTCGGCGGTTTTGGTATAGCGCCATCTTTTGGACATAAATAACAAGTGATAGCAGGTTACGTGATTAACTTGTATTTGTTTTTTCATATATATATATGAGCCACATCTATAATACTTTAATAAAAAAGAACTAATAATTAATAAAAAGAATTAATAATAATTTTAAAACATGTTATTGAAACATTAAATTTTATAATTTAGGTGCGCATCTTAAATATATACATGAAATATATATACACAACAAAAGGAGCGGGATGGGAAATAGGGATTTAAACACAGGTTAGTAGGTATAAATATGAAGCACAATCCTTAAGCTAAGATTTACTGCTTCAATATATATAGAAAAAAAAATAAAAGTTTTTGAAAAATAGAAATAATGAAAATGAGAAAGCTATATAAATTCAATAAAAAAAGGACTGAAAAAGTTTTAAATTATATTATTACAAAAGTCAATAATAAAATATTATATAACACTAATTACAAAAAACATAAAGTCTTAAAATTGATCTAAATTTTATATTTTGCTTTTTTTCTATCTCCTTTAATTTATGTGGTTTTTTTTTTTGTTTGTTTAAATTAAATAATATTTCTAAGTAATGTTTTTGTTTTCTTTTTACTAAATAAACAAAATATACAAAAAAAAAAGATCAATTGAAACATTAAAAAGTGTGAATCTTGAGTTTTATCATTATATATATTACCAATGTAAGTAAAACACATATTTTATGATTTACTTCTAAAAGGCTTTCAACTGAAAGTTATAAAAATTTCCTATTCATGACCTATTACCTATGAAATACTCTACCAGAAATAGAAACAACTGAATATTCAATCTATTAACTGTACCAAATGAATGAGCAACTTTACTGGGTAAGGAATTAAAAATAAAATTTCCTAACAATTACATAACCTTTCATAAAACTCTAATTCCAAAAACAAAAAAAATTAATCAAAGATAAATAATATTACTAAGAAGTTTTGTGAGTGAGAACTGCATAAATAAATATGTTATTCAAAATATTTCCATGAATATAACAGTCTCATCTATTGGTCTGTCTACCTTTGACCATCTTTTTTTTTTTTTTGACAAACAATGTTTTCTTTCTGAAAAATTTTAACACACTATCTAATTGTGTATATTAGTGTATTTCATATGCAGCTATATCTTCCCAATAAAATAAGTATTGCATTTCTTTATACTATCTTTAAAATAATTTTTATAATATAAACGTAGATATTTCTCTCCAATGCTCAAGTTCACTGCAAAATATGTTTTTAGGAAGATTAGTAATGTTTATTTGTTTCACATATTCCAATCTAATGAAAATGTGATTTTAAAATGAAGAACTCTATAATATCATATTCACCATGCTGAAGAACATCTTGAATGGTTTTGAGATCTTGTCATCATAGTTTTAGAATGTTATGAAATATCTTTAAATAAAATCTCAACAATAGAAATTGGAATCTCATTTCCATGTAATAAATTGTGATCAGCTTTTATATACAAGTAATTTAATTGTAAGGGTTTCTTAATGTGACAAAATATTTTATCTTTTAACTTGTTAAATGTTATAACAAATCATTAGTTTATATTGCATTACATCAAAATATTTAAATTGACTGTATTCTCAAAGTGATAATAAGCTGAAGGTAATAACTGTACATTATTTCAAGCAATGTATTAGTTTTTAAAAATACTCTTTAATAAATATGATAGTATTTTTATTAATAGATTTTTGTTGGCTTAAGATTTGTACTGGATTTTTATATTTTATTTATTTGTATACTTGAGTAATATATATATATATATATATATATTACTCAAGTATACAATTTACTTAGAAAACACATCTATTATTGCCCATATTTGTAAAAGGAAAACTCTTTAATATATTCATTTTTTAATCTTGCTTCAAACTTTTATTCAATTATTAATGAGAATTTATTTATTTTCCAAAGATAAAATATAACTTGTAGAAAATAAATAAATTCTCATTAACAATTGAATAAAAGCTTGAAGCAACATTAAAAAATGAATATATTAAAGAGTTTTACTTCAACAAATATGGGGAATGATAGATGTGTATTCTAAGTCATCATCATCATTATCAACCATTATCAATCGCCTGCAGGATGAAGGTCTCTCCAAGTTCAATCCATCTTCTCTGATCTTTAGCTTCTCTTCTTCACATCACCACTGCACACTTTCTTATTTCATCCAACCATCTAACATGTGGTCTCTTTCTGGGTCTTTTACAATATCTTGGAATCCGGTTTAAGATTTTAATTATCCATCTATTATCATTGCTTCTAGAAATATGTCCTGCCCAACTCCATTTCAATCTCTTAATTTTTTCAATGAGGTCAGTAACACCTGTTTGTTCTCTTACCTATACATTGCGTTTTCGATCTCTTCTTGTTATTCCCAATATGCATCTCTCCATATTTCTTTGAGTGGTCTGAAGTTTCTGTATTGCTCTTCTATTAAGTGTCCAAGTCTCAGATCCATAAGTAAAAACTGTTAAAACACATCTGTTAAAAATTTTCTTTTTCAAACACATAGGCATATTTCCTTTTAGTATCAAGTTATTTCTACAAAAAGCACTCCAACCAAGTTTAATTCTATGATTAATTTTATCCATTATGTTTCCGTCTGTATTAATAATCTGATCAAGGTATTTGTAACTGTTAACTTCTTCTAACTCATAATAATCAATCTTTATTTTCATATTTCGATAAAATCGATTAAACATTATTTTAGTCTTTTTAACATTTATCTTTAGTCCTATTTTCCTACTTTCATCTGATAATTCCTGCAACATTTCCTGCAGCTCTAAAGCATTATTTGCAAAAACAACTACATCATCTGCAAAATCTAAATGACTTAAATAATCTCCATTTACTTTCACTCCTTTAGCTTCCTATTTTAATCCACAAAATACTTCTTGCAACACTGCTGTAAAAAGTTTTGGAGATATGGAGTTACTCTGTCTTACACCCTTCTCAATACTGACTTTCCCAGTATCATTATGTAATGTAATTTTTGCTGTTGCATTTTTATAAATATTCTTTGAAATATGACAATATTCTGGATCTATACCTTGATGATCTAATGCTTTAATCACTGAAGAAATGTTTATAGAATCAAATGCCTTTTCACAATCTACAAATCCAAAACATAATGGCACCTCATATTTATTTGTCCTTTCTATACCTTCTCTCAACACCTGGATATGATCTACTGTACTAAAACCATTTTTAAATCCAACTTGTTCTCTTGGTTGGTTGAAATCCAATGTTCTCTGTAGATAAGTTGTAATTATCTTGGTAAAATTTTTTCTATAACACTGATAAAAGGCTGATAGGTCTATATATTCTAATATCTTCTTTATCACCTTTCTTAAATATTAATACTATTATTGCATTCTTCCAGTCATCTGGTACACCTTTATGATTTACACATTTGGTATATAACTTTGCTAAAATATTTTCTATTTCTTCACCTGCTTCTTTTAATATATCAATTGTAATTCCACCATTACCTGGAGCCTTTCCTTTCTTCATACACTTTATTGCATGTCTCACTTCTTCATTTAAAATACTGGGCAATTTGGAAGATGTAATAGATATAGGAGGTAGTGTACTCTAAGTAAATTATAAAATATATCTTATAACTTATCTATTATATATAGTAATTTAAAATATATTTTATATTCTTAAATTCTATTTATATTTTTTATCTCCATTAAAATAGAAACACTATATTATTACAAATTATTTTATTTAATTCAAAATTGCAAATTATTTTAGTTTTAAAAGTAAAAAATATATTGCTTTTTGGCTTTTTATTATTATGTCGTGATCAGTAATCTTAGAATCATATCCATAAAGACAGTGGCAGCAACATATCGTCCTCGTATTTTATTTAGTTTTTATTATGATCATTTAATTTATAGTTATATTTTGGTTATTAAATAGTAATATTTTTTAAATATTAAATTATAAATTGATATTTTTGTTTAATTTTCTCTGATTAGTACATATACAGTCATTTAATGAATCCATATTTATCTGAGATCTTTACCCTAGAGCAAAAATATCATATACTGATCAATAACCACATAATAATAGTTACAACTATTTATGAAATGGATTTCAGAGGGATAATTTAAGATTTATGTGAAATTAAAAAAAAATTGAGTTTTATTAAGACTGTATTTTAAAACTAAATCTGGTAGGTAGATGAATTATCCAATACATCAAGAGAGGTCTTCTATAAAAATATTTTACAATAATTAAACTCTAGATTAATATTAATTTATCACTTATTCTATGATGACTTTTCTATATGTATATTTTTAAAATTTTAATTGATACTTCAGTATTTTTCTAAAGTTATTTGAATATACTTTTTAAAATAAAATTAAAATGCTAATCTAATAAATAAATAGAAAATTCTTAGCATATAGCCAAACCACATGTCAAATATGTGTATATGGGATACATTTTAATCACATTTTACACAAATAAACATATAATAAAATTATTGATAACTGATTTTATATATATATATATATATATATATATATATATATATATATATATATATATATATATATATAGTTTCTTCATATATTTTATCACTAGATGTAAATTCATAAAAATTATTAGCAAGATGTTACCCTAACAATAAAACTGTACAACCTAATCTTATGATCAAATAAATTACTTTTCCACTAACATTACAAATCTAGTATCATTTTTATGCTACTGATATCAATGTTTGTTATGAAATGAGTATCTTTCATTTATTCTTTAAGTTCTTATATATTGTGACCTTTTGGTTTGGCACCAGAAATATTAATTGTATTGTATTATATCAGTAACATCTGATACTATCTTATTAAAAAAAAATGAAATAACGTGAAATTTTTAAATTTTTTAATTTATGATTTAAAACTATGATTAGAAGTACTTATAGGTGCAATTTAAAATTTATTAGATGATTAGTAGCTTACTTTAGGGTATAATTAATGATAGGATAGGGGGTGGCTTGTTATAAACATAGTCAGATCAGTTTGAGTTGATGCTAATTTGTTTTATTTGTTCACAAATAAATATTTAGACTTGTTTGAGTGATTCTTTAGTTCATTTGCTTTACATATTTTAATTTATAGTATAAACAGTGAAATATGTTTCACTCATCATCATTAAAATAGCCATTTAGTCATATCAGTTTAATGTCTATAGTGCATTGTTTGTAAATATTCCTGTATGTCAATATCATTATTCAACTTCATTTTTCATTCATATGTTTCATTAAATCATTAAATATCACATCTCATATCCAAATATTTAATTTCATAAATAATAGTATTAAAAACCAGCTTAATTACATTTTAAGTGAATTAATGAATTATTGAACAATAATTATACTAGAAAATATTTTATTAATTAAAACAAGTGTTATTAGTTTTTATTCTGTTGTTTTTAAAGTACAGAATATTTAATTCTTAGTTCAATTTAATATTAATATTTTTTTTTATTTATTTAAAAGACAGAATAATCCCCCCCCCCCACTTTTCTTTCATTTTCAAAACAAAGTTTCTTGCATAAATTAAGTTTTATTGTAATGGGAGGAGTAATTAGTCTCTGTCTGGTGATCTTTGAACTTTCTGATATCTTGGACTATTGGAAGAGAAAAAGTGTGAGGTAATATTTTAAAAATCTATAACAAAGACAACTACAGACTACTACAACTACTCTGACTGCAACTACTCTCCAACAACTAACTACAGCTACAAACTATTAAAAGATCTTCCAATACTGTTTCATTTTTAAATTCATTTATTAACAAAGTTTGATAGTATAATTTTTTTTCTTCCAAAGTTCAAGCTGAAAGAATAAAATATATTATTGGTTCACAGATATGAGTACTTAAACCACACTAAGAGATACGTTGGTCCTATCCTTGGCTGACTACTTAGATTCTCCAACCATTATCTGAAATGCATGTAAGTGTTTATACTATATTATTTAAGTTTAAATTGCCACTATTAAAAGAAAGAATGGAAATGTATAATAGTACTCTATTTAAACTTTAAGTCTAATTAGAAAGAAGAAAGAAGAATGTTTGTTTATGTTTCAAAATTATTTTTCTTAAGTTTTAATTACAGTATTAATGGAACAATTGCAATGTGTGTATACTTTTACTATGATGGGAGAATATGTGACCTTTTATTAAACATTTTAAGAACTCTTTCTAATAAATTTGATACTAGTTATAAAAGAAGATTTAAAAGGATGCGTATAAATCATTTAATTTTATTGTCATTATTATTAGAACATTTGTATAATTATTTCTATTTTTACCTATTTAAAAATACAAGACTAAATGTGCAATTGAATGTATTGTTAATATTTACCCATTTTTCCAAACTAATAGGAGAAAGGAATTTATAAAATGGATAAAATTATATGACTTTGCTTTATTAATTGCACTCCTCACTCATTGTCAACTCCTCTGTCTATAATATTGCCAACAAACTCATCTAGACAAATATTATTAGTTAAATAATAACATACGTTCTGAATGGTTCTAAAAATGTAAAATAAAATTTTTGAATATATCCTAGGAATGAAATATGAACTACTACTTTATTTGCATTGTAAAAAAATATATTGCTTAATTAATAAAATTCCTCATATATAATGTCAACAGCAATTCATTAGCTGATAGCTAAGAACATTAAATCTGCTCTTATGAATTAAAATAATATTGTTTTGTTTTCCTGTAGGAATGTGTTTGTTTTGTTCATCAATATTTATATTTGTATGCAAATAATTATTATTACTTAAGAGATGACCAAGGGATGTCATTCATAAACTATCAATAAACTTTTCGTTTTTATAACCAAGAAAGACGAAAAAAAAAGAGAACTTTATTCATTTATTATTTAATAGTATTTAGACAGATAGTGGTAGTTTAAAAAGTGTTTTATTATTTTTATTATTATATGTATTATTATTCTTCCAGAACGTCTCATTAAAGGCATAATATGAAGAAAATATTATGCTAGGTATTTTTTTTATTAGTTTAATATTAGTTTTACCGTGTGTTAGATTATAACATATGTACGTGCGTGGTAAGAGAGGGAGGTGTCCATGAAATGTTAATAGGGGTGATAGCTCTTTTTTAAAAGAAGCACATTATATGGGTTCTTATATTATATCTATGCATTTTTCAACAGATTTAAATAATAATTATTTTCAATAATTATTTAACCTGGAATATAAAGTTTTATTATTTGTCTAAGCCAATTTTTTGCTTTAGATGTGTGCTAATGTAAATGCACTATAAAAAATTATTTTGTCTTGTTTGCCAATAGAAATTACTGCCTTGTTTTCCAACCATTATTAATATGTTACCGAGAAATAGTATATTATCAGATATGAAATATTCTTTATTGCTTTTACAATTAGTAATTGATATTTTGACAGTAGTTCTTTGCTTACTGTGATTTGAATGGTCTGTGTATTATTATGCTTGTATATATGTGTCCATTATTAAAATTAGCTATAATCATATGTCAATTGCAAGTACAAATGATATAAAGTTAATCGGTTTCGGAGGAAGAGGATGGCCAATTGTTTGGAAGGATTAGAGATTTATTTAAGTGAATTATTGTTCTTTATTATGCTTGAATGGAAATGTATTTTTGTGGCTATACATAGTAAATTTAGCAATGTTTTATAGTATTTGTGGGATCGAGTAATCTCTCTCCTTTTGTTATTTGAATCTTTAACATGGGTAGATTGCCTAGTGTATTATATGGGATCGAGTAATCTCTCCATTTTCTGTGTATTGAAGTATTTTTGATAGGAGTAGATTGAATCCTCCAGTTTTGATAGTATTATATGGGATCGAGTAATCCCTTCTTTTCTGTGTATTGAAGTATTTTTGATAGGAGTAGATTGAATCCTCCAGTTTTGATAGTATTATATGGGATCAAGTAATCCCTACTTTTCTGTGTATTGAAGTATTTTTGATAGGAGAAGATTGAATCCTGCAGTTTTGATATTTGATATTATGAATTAAAATATAGGAAGTTAAGTATATTATCTCCCTGATCATTTGGTGAAGAGATTTATTCCCACCAGTTTAGTTAGTCTCAGAAGTAGACTTGAGTGTTGTTGTGTTGATATTTATCTGATTTGAATTGTAAAAATCTTTTATTACCATTTGTTTATTGAATGTTTTCCAGCTTATACTATAGCCAAGTGCCATATAATTTATTGATTAAAAAAAAGAATAAAAACAGAATAGATTTTCTTACAAAACAGCTGTAATAAAGTTAGTGATTAAAGCTTGATTGTCCATTGCCTTCATCCATATTATGATCATATTATAACTTCATAAGCAAACTGATTAGATTGATTAGAATTAATTATTTATTCTTTGACACACAGCATAATACAGACTCATGCATAAAGTGTTAATTTGAAATATATAGAAAAATCCATTATTAATTTATAACTTTAATTATCATTTAAAACATTTTGTAGTGATCATTTAGGTTTCATATCATCAATTTTATCATTCAATCATCATTTGATTAAGTAAGCAAGCAAAGATAAAACATAGTTAATGAATAGAATTATTTATTTCTATTTTGGCAAAATAAAACATAGTTATTTAATAGAATACTTTACTTCAAGGTTGCAAAGACAAAATACATTTAATTAATGGAGTTATTTATTTCATTTTGCAAGATATAGTTTGATAAGAACATATTTAATTAATGGAGTTATTTATTTTATTTTGCAAGATATAGTTTGATAAAAATATATTTAATTAATGGAGTTATCTATTTCATTTTGCAAGATATAGTTTGATAAGAACATATTTAATTATTGGAGTTATTTATTTCATTTTGCAGGATATAGTTTGACAGAAATATATTTAATTAATGGAGCTATTTATTTCATAATATCAAAACATAGTTTGATATTATTCTTAGGTTTCAAACCCCTTTACTTTAGTTATAGTTAATGTGCATTTGAAGTAAAATGCAAAATTTTAATTTAATTTTATAGTGTAATTAAAATATTTAACCTATGTTGTTTGTCATAGATTTATTAAGTTAATTGATAACTGAGTGTTATAAAACAAAAGGTTGAATATAAAATAAATTTTGTAGCTGATTACTAGATATATAAGGTTATATTTCTTCAGTTCTATAGGTTTATCAGAAGTGGCTGATAACTAAAAAACCATTTCCTTTACGGTAAGATATATGGATTTATTTTAGTTTATTATTTAATGTTAAAAATATAAGGTGTTTCACAAATCTATCAGGATGTTCTGATAGATGAAATGTGTTAGATTTAAAATTTAAGAGATCATATTGTGTTATTTATTTTTATGTAAACTTTAACCAGTGATGCTAAATACATCCAAAATTTGTACTTATACCAATGAGAAAGAGATAAAATGTTTGCTTAACTATTTTTCTTATTTTGTTAATAAATATTTTATTATTCAAAATTGCATTTAGAATTCTTCTTTAACATTCATTCATGTTTCATATTTCCACACATGTGCACACATTTATTTTATTTAATGTGACATAATTGTATTTTCATTTAATTATGATAAACCTCCAGATATGATGATATTGATTTCCTTGATCCAAACACTGTATGAGATGCCAATTATTTACTAATTTTATAAAAGGGTTTTATCATTTAGTGATTGTTTAGATGATGAATTAAAATCAAAATGTGCCCGATTTCTTTCATTATCTAACTGCCTTTATTTAGTTAGGGTATTGCTTAGTTAATATTATTATTTTCATAGTATTAAATAATAGTTATTGAGAGAAAGAGATTTTAGATTAAGCCATGCCATAAGTTAATTCCCTGAGATCTTCAATTTTTTAATTCAGATTAAATATTAAATTCAGTTAATTAGATTAGATTAGTGTGTAATTAAAAATTTAGTAATGATGGGTTTAGTTTAAGTTCAGATCCAATTGGTTATACATTATAGTTTTTAAAATATTATATTTTAGTTATTAGTTTAATTTTCTAATATGGTAGAGTTGTTTAATGCATGTGGATGATGGGAGGAGGTGGAGTATAGATTATAATTAGTTAATTTTAGATGGTAGAATTTTACCAATATAAAACTTATTTATTTTAGAATTTAATAGATGTTTTATTCCTATTAATTATAATATTTTCTCCCACATCTAATGTACATTGTACACCTCATACATCTCTATATCTCTCAACTGAGCTAGTTTAAGATGAAACTTTAATTAAGAGCCTCATAAATAAATTTAGGATAAAGTTAGTTTGATAGTTTATTCTATGATCCATAGAATTGGCACCCCCGGGTATTGGTTAGTGATGGTGATTGGTGGTGAGAGGTTACAATATATATATATATATATATATATATATATATATATATATATATATATGGAGTATCTGAATTTAGTTTAGGACCATATAGATATTTTCATTGGAGAGCTGAACTTTGAGGACATTAGATGTCTGAAAGTTTCAGATCGTCTTCTTAATGGTTAAGTATTAGATAAATGATTGATTAAAGTTGGTATTTTTGAATCTGATGCCCTAGCTCCTCACTGAAGAGAGTCATAGCTAGAAACCAATCTGGGGATGGGGACAATCATAGATAAAGATTTGAATACTTTCTCTTATAGCATTTATCATAAATAAAAATAATAATAAAATAAGCTTGTTTAGAAATATTTGCTCTGTATTATATATATATATATATTTAAATGGATGTGCTTATGTTGAATTAGTAACTCTTCTATCTTAATCTTTAATTTATTTTATAAATGTATGGTTGATAAATTCTAAATCAAATTCAGCTTTTATAAGTTTCACCAAGTTTTAATTTAAATGCAGATTTATATTATATATGGACACATTGATAAAGATCGGCACATACAATTAATTTTAGTCAATTTTATTTTAGTTTTAAAGAGATAAAGATACTTGTTCTCTCTTTTTTTTTAAGTGTCATAGCATCAGCCGGGACGCGAACCCGCAACCCGGGCAACTGCAACGCAGTCGCACTGACCTCTCGACCACCAATGCAAAGACAAACTTGTTCTCTTTTTAACTAAAGATATTTCAAATAATTCTGTTTTAGAATTTACATTAAAGTAATGCTTACTAAATAATAATCTTAGACAAATAAATTTATAAAAAAGTATTCATATGTTGTTTTAAATTAGAGCATGCCTTTGGTATGTTGTTATAATCAGTTATTTTGTATTTTTTTATTAATGAAAATTATTGGAAAATATTTTTTTTAAAAAAAATTAAGCCTTGTTCTTGGTTTTGAAAATGTTGGATTTCAATTAATTATATTTTAAGTGTCAACTATAAACAAGTAGATTTATTTGATTAAAAAATTGGTAAATGAATGAGCTTAGTAATTAAGAAAAGTGAATGATATAAAAAGACCAGCTCATAATTAGTTTGGTAATTCTGCTTCTATTTATCATTAATCATGCTTCTTGTGATTGTTGCTTTTTGCTTGTTTAACATAATATTTACAGAACTTTTACAATTATCTAAAAGAATGAATCTGACTTTTAACTACAGCCCAAACTTTCTTTCATCAGTATGTAACTCATAGCCATTGAATGTACAACTTTGTTTGCTAAGTTTGAGCCAAAAACATGTAAACTATTGTCTTCACATATGCAGTTCAACAGATGTGTTTCTCAGCATTAAAAATTTTCATGACAATATCTACAAGATTGCAAAATCAGTAACTGGAGATGAACTATTATGGAATTCCATTTGCACACTTCAGTATATAGAGAATTTAACTTTTTTAGAAATAATATCTTCCTCACTGTCTTTTCCTTGGAATTAAGATAACCTTTTATTTATGAACTATTTTATAAAATATTTATTTATGTTACTAACAAACCAATGATAGTTATAATTTTAATTATGTAATTTCATGTATTTGTACATGTATCTGAAATATAAAACTATTTTTAATGTTTTTTATATTATAACACCATATCTAATTTAGTATATCTGATATAACATGGTAGCTTTAGTCTAGATAGAAGAGTTTCTTTTTTAACATTTAATTTTTTCCTCTTGTAAAGAGTTTTAATTTAAAAAAAAAAAGAAAAAAAATCTGTCCATGATTGTTATTAATTACAATGTAGTTTTAGATCAATGCTGTTTTTAAAGAAAAGGTTTAAACAAAAAGAAAAAAAATTAAAAATAGATAGATCACTTTTTTATAGTTCACATTTAATAATTAATTTAGTGTGTCTCAAGATATTCAAAAATCATTAATATATATGTATGTTTAATATGATGTGCAAGTACTATAAATAATTTGATAACTGATTAAATTTGTTAGTAGTTTTGACTGTTTACTCTGTATGAATCACAACACATCTGAAATCATAATAATTGGTATATTTATGCATGTGAATTGTCTATAGCAATCCTGGGTTTTTATCTACCATCCATGAATTTATTATATGTTTTCATGCCTTCCCATAATATATTGGGTTCTCATTTGAGGACTTGTGAATGATTGTGTTTTGCTTGAGGTAGAGACATTTTTATCCATTAATTATATATTTTTTGCTTTATAATATATGTTATTCAGAGGCCTATTTATTGTTCTATTTTTAGTGGTATGGAGTCACACACATAGTGTATAAAGGCTTAATTTTGTTAATGGCCTGTGTGTGTTAATATGAATAGTGGATTAAGGATTGCTTTATTATTGATTGTTGTTTAATGCAAGATTAAAATATATGTGCACATATTTTGATAAACTGTAGAGTAATTATCAAACTTTAGAGATGATCCCATATTATAATTAAATTTTGTGAAGTGTAATATTTGAAGCTATCACCTATCAAATGCACTATATGCTCACTTTATAAAAGTGAATGACCATTCAAATGCATTGGTAGGTAAACTTTGTTATATTTATACTCTGTTATATTTGAAATTAATCATATTTGAACTTAGTCATATTTAAACTCTGCCATATTTGAATTCATATTGGCATTATGTTTTATCTGAATTCTTATACTGAACTGCATTATATTGTAAACAAACAAGGTTGTGCTGATTGTTAGATTTGTCTCAACATTTGTGTACTGTTGTCTGCTCTGCTGATTGATATTTGTCATGAATCTCTGCTCTCTATGCACCAGAAGCAATTTTAGATGTCTGAGTGATGGTACAGATGTGGTAGGAATTTATATTTGGTGTATTCTGAGTTGGGTGGTGATGAGAATGTAAATATCTGTCTGTGTGTGTATTCTTTCTGTAAATCGAAAAAGATAAAGGTAATGCCACTGTTGTTATGGATCGTGACATTTACCATAATAAAATTTTAGATTTGCTTGATGATAAAACTTATAGACCATCAAAAAGAGATCACACCATGTATTTGGAAAAACAACAAAGACCATTATTCATAAATTGCCTATTGAAACAGAGCAAAAAAAAACCCTAGTGAAAAATCATGTGTCTGTCCAAAATTTTATGGACTTTCAAAAATTCACAAACCAGATACCCCCTTTCATCCAATAATAAGCGCAATAGGATCTCCAACTCATATTTTAGCTAGATATTTATCAAATTTCATTAAACCTACAATCCCATCTATTAAATCATATATTAAAAACTCGTTTCATATTATTTCTGTTTTAAAAAATTTTAAAATTAAGGCTAATGACATTCTGGTCATTTTGATGTCTTTGTTTACAAACATCCCAATTGATGAAGCTTTAAATGTAATTTCAGAACATTGCATTTTACCAAACCATATTATTGCTTTGATTAAACATTGTCTCTTGAACACATATTTTGTATATAATGGACAGCATTATAGACAAGTTTTTGGTACTCCTATGGGCTCACCTATCTCAGGAATAATAGATGAGTTATTCATGGAAAATATAAAAACTTCTGCTTTAAAATCAACATCTTTAAAACCTTTCATTTGGCTCAAATACATAGTATGACACTTTTGTCATATGGAAAAAATAAATTAGATGATTTTTTCTTACATTTAAATAATATGCATCCTCATATTAAATTTACAATGGAAACAGTGTCTGATGGAAAACTTCTTTTTCTTGGTATTCTAGTCACCAGAACACCAAATAGTTTATCTTTTTTAATTTACAGAAAGAATACACACAAGGACAGATATTTATATTTCCATTCTCATAATCACCCAACTCATATAGTTTCTGTAGCCAAAACTCTTTTAAGTAGAGCAATTACTCTTTCAGATAAGTCACATCTAAAAGAAGAAATAAATCATATTAATAATGTTTTATTAGCAAATAGTTATAATTACAAACTTATTAAAAAAGCCTTATTTCAAGCCCAAAATGGCCAAAATAGGAAATAAAAAGACAATAAATCAGCTATTAAGATTTGTGTTCTATATGTAAAAGGAATTACAGACAGTATTGGATATATATTAAAATGCTATAATATAAATACTGTGTTTTCTACTCATCAAAAGGTCAGCAATATAATAACCAACCCTAAGGATTCAATCCCTCTTGAATCTTACAGTGTTTATCAAATCTCATGTGAAAATTGTAAAGCTTCTTAATCATCGTATCAGTGTTAGGAGAGATGAGTATGCTAATGCAGTTAAACAACACTCATCATCATCAGCACTTTGACTCCATACTATAGCTTCAGGTCAAAATTAATTTTTCTAGTATCAGAATCATATCCAGATGCGATAATCTATACCAGTGCAAAATTAGAGAAGTCATTGAGATACTTGAAAGGCCAGATTGTATTAATAAGCAAGATGATACATGCAAACTTCTTCCTATTTGGAAAGATTTTTTTTAAAAATATTCTTAACTTAGCATTTTTGCTATTGGTGGAACTTTAATGTTTTTTTTTTTCAAATCAGTGATTGTAGCGCCTCTACAACGGTCTTTCTACCTTTTATCACCCAGTGGATGACTTGTGTGATCAAGTCAAAATGTCAGTATATCAATTTTTAAAATATTTTAACATGGATGAACCCGCAAAATATGTCTTATATATATATAAAGTTACAAATAAGATTATAAAAAAGCAGCATGCAATAGATACTAAAATATTTATATTTTATGAAAATCATAAAATTCACCATTACTTTTTATTTATTGATCTTTTATTTTTTATTTTTTTTCTACAATTAGAATTGTTACATTTAGTTTTGTAATTGTAATCATGGTGAGAAAACACACAACATTTCTTACATAACCTATTTCTAAATAAAATTAACTATTGGCAAATGTATGAAATAGAAAATAGTAATATTATATCAAATAGTAACTATTATTTTCGTTATATAATAACAAATATAAAAATTTCAAATAACGGTACCTAGAACCCAAATATATTGAAATCTTAAAATAAATGTCAGAATTTTTCCTATTTCTTTTCTCTCCTATAAGTAATTAACACCTTACAAATATAAATTCATTATACGCCATCTGTCTTAAAAATAAAGAAATTGTGGAATACTTCTGGGTTGTTCTTTCCTTCTTTCTTGCCACACTCTTATCACTAAAATTACTAGTTCAAATTCATAAATAATTAAGAATCTCATTTATAACATGCACAAAAATATTTTCTTCAATATAAGAATCACCACCTTCATTCTTTTCACACCTTGGTTCAAAAGATGTTACTTAAGCTTTAACCCCACATCTCACAATATTAAAACACTCTTTATATATATATATATATATATATATGATAATGCTAAAAAAATCAGACTCATGCTGGATTATGATCTCATTCACAATAATACACTTATTTAACTATTGTTTATATTATAAATTATTGTTCAAATATGGCCTATATTTGGTATATAATACCATCTATTTTGCTACTTCTCTATTCTAAGTTGTTTTTCTATTTTCAACAAGGTATATAAACAAGCTTTAATATCAATATCATTTTAATGTAAATAGTAAACAAAATAAAGTTAATTTAAAACTACTTTGATTGTGTTATTAAGAGGGCATTTAAAAAAAAATATTAAATTAATAAAGCATAAAAAGCTAATTTAAAATTCATAATATTAAATTGATAATTAAACTAATTTCCAAATTATCAAAACTTTCAAGCTATTTTTAACTGTTATTTTTTTTCTCAAATACGATTCCTACTTTTATTTTTAAAAAACATATCATTTTTTTTTAATTTTTATTAATGCATTAACACTTCACAATGTCAGCTTATACTTAATATCTTTATGCAATTTTCAGTAATAAGCATTAGCCTATTAAGTGCCTATCAGTTCATAGCATTTTAAGTATTTCTGATTTAAACCATATAATGTTATTAAAATAGTATAATAATTCCATCAAAGAAATATGTAAAACTAAATAAATTTATAACAATGTTTTTACATTTTGAATGAATACTAATATTTAATATTTAATGGCTATATTTAATTATTTTTAATATTATCTCCACATTGCTATAATTATCAATAATTTATTTAAATACTACATATAATACTTTTAATATTTGTTAATTTTATTCTAACTATTATGCTAACTAGATTTTTTTTATTTATTTAATGCTTGTGAGAAAGTTGTAAATAGTACTGGAACAAAATTGTTTATTGAAAAGTGTATGCTATATGTTATATGAATCTTAGAATAATTAATTATGACATTATTTAAAACTAATTTATTTCTAAAAAATTATGTTTTTATTTTATATTTCCAAAATTATAAATAATTTTCTTTCCATCTAACTTAGTAGTTACATATCATTTTCAATATGTATTAATAGAAAATTTGAGTATTTTTTGCATGACGTTCAAAAATATTTTAAATTAAATTTACTAACAATAGTACTGTTTTACTCATTGACTAAATTTGTTAGTAGTTGCAATTAACAATTGTTTCTAAGATTATAAAGATATTTACAAAAGTCTTAATGTTCATAATTACATACAATTGAATAGTAGTGAGCAAAGTGTATTTTTTTATTAATTATTAAATATGATACATTTATGCCTGAACATTTTGCTAAAAAAAAAAAAAAAAAACATTTTGCTACAAAAATGTTATTTTAAATAACAAATTAGAAATAATAAAACTAGGTGAACAAGATATATCTACAATTAATGCAGGCTCTAAGTTATCAAACAGGAAGAGCAAGAACAACAAAAAGAAGATTCTAAAAAAAATTAAGAGTTACTCTTGTGGACATAAAGCAACTGGAAAACTTGGTAGATTAAATGTATTAATGGAAAAAATGTTATTGGTATTAAAAGAATATTAAATCAACTATAATGTCAAGATATAATACAGAATAAAACATTTTTTGTTTGTTAACCTCCATGACAAAAATTTCAAAGCTAATTTTGGCTCTTTTTAAAAATTTTAGAATTAAGTAGTCTTCCCAACACTATAATACTGCAAGTTACGAAAGTTTTTTTAACTGTATTTTTTAAAAAGAAAAACATAAATTAAGAAAATTTAATCAAATAAAAAAATTATTGAATAGTTTGAATAAGATTCCATATAAGATTTGAGCACAAGAGCTAAAACAATGATTATATTAAAAAATATACTTACTACATGATATTTTTTTAAAATTACAAAACTATGAGTATATTTATCAATATGTATTTTATATAAACTTAATTTTCTATTTAAATAATATTCTGAAAATTCTCTGGAAAAGGCATGTTAAAATGTAAATATTTTAAAACAAAACATTTATTTAACAATAGATAAACACTTTTTATGAGAATATACAAAGAAAGTATTGTAAAAATCAAAATTTTATTACCATACAACATTGACAAAAATTTCCTAGAATGTTCATTTAGTAAGATACTAGTTACTATCTATGCATATAATGTTTAATATATATCTATCAAACTTTTTGCTATAATTTAATTTACAACTGCCAAATTTCTACTTAAGGATTAGACAATTTTATTTAATTGCAATTATTACTAATCATGTATTAGACTAGAAATTATTATAGCAATTTTAGATGAAATATAAAATGGCTGAACTTAAATATTTTTATTCCATAATGCAAATTTATGTAATGTAAGACATATAACAAAGTAAATATTAAAATATGCAAGGAGAAAGTTGTCCATATCAATTGCTTAGACAAAATTAATTAACCAACATTATTGGAAAATATTCTAGAACATCAGTTTTTAATCTATTTCATAAACAATAATATTGGGTAAAATTTATTATGTTCACACAAGTTATGTGTTAAATGTAAGTTATCTTTGCCTAAAATTATTAATATTTTTAGGAATAAAACACAACCATCACAAACTTTCAGGGAAAAACTAAATATTAAATTGTTTAAATTATATCATGCTGAACTTGTATTGCTATATATTGTAAGTAAACATGAGCTAGATTGTTACAATTTATGCATAATAAGACAAAAATGAGGAGAAAAAAAACAATATATTTTTGTGACATATAAAATATGTGGCCATTTTTGTAAACCAAATCAGAATGATGTTCTTTAAAATCTGAAGCATGAAAATTTTATAATCAAAAAAAGAAAGTCCAGAGATGATATTCAAAGAAATGAGAAATAGCAATAAGAGAAGTATTCAAAGATCTCAGAAATACTCAAGAAAAGAAAGATGATCAGACAACCACTCTGGAGATGGTATGCCAATAATTACTAGAAATGGAGGATAAAATGGACAGTAAATTGAAAGAAATGAAAACATTATTATGCAAATTAAAAATGATTTGGAAAAATTCCAATGAATGTAAAGCCTGAATGTGAAAATATATAAAGACATGGGAAGCACATATAGACAACATTTTGAAGATGATCACACAAGTCAAAAATGATATAGAAAAACATATATATGCAAAACTAACAATAGCTCTAGAAACAATAGAAGATAAAATTGAGTTGTAAAAAAAGACATAGATTTTAATGAAGCAGGATTAAATAAACATGATGGTGAAATGGAAATAATAACTGCAAAGATTAGTCAGATACAGGTTAATACCATGAAAAAATGAGGTGAAAAAGAGCAACAATTGAGGGTTAAAATAGTATAGGTACAAGGAGATTTATAGAAAGACTTAAGAAGGTATCAAATTAAAAAATTCACCAATCATTGATAACAAGATAAAAATGGAGAAAGCAGAAAGCAACATAAATGCTTTGGAGACAATACAATCATCTTACAAAAGTTAAGTGAATGAAAATAATCAAGAGGTTGAACAGGACTATGATTGAATATACCATGTGGCATTGTCAGCAAAAAAGTATAAGAGGAAGGAACAATCCAATTTTGCACTCATGGTACAAGAAATGAATGTCAAGCAAACCAAATAGGAGCAAAATGTGTTCAAGTAAAAATATTCGTAGGAAAGATAAGAGAAATCCCATTATTGCATTTGAAATAGTTAATAAAAACTTTCATTTTTAATTATTGAGGGAAGAGTAGCTAGAACTGACATGCAATAATCTTTATGGAGCAGCAAAAGATTGGTGCCACTTATTGAGAGGCTAAATATCAAACTTTTGGAGATTTCTACAAAGCAATTCTGAGCATCTTTTAGAGTAAAGAGTAACCAGGTAACATTATACATAAAGTATCTTGAGAAAAATATCCAATGTTTTCAGGAGAAACTCATATTCATTTTTTAAAACCAGGCTTCAAAATTGAGATCTTTTGCCTTTTCCATTATCATCAAATCAGATCATCCAAATAATATACCATAATATACAACCATTATCCCAGGATATAATAATGGGAAACAATAATGGTATAATTGAAAATATGTCAGAACTTCTGATAACCATAGACTTTGAAAATGTATTTAAAAAACCTTTAGAGAAAGTATGAAGAATCAACAAGCCAAACTGCAAACAGCTACTATGCAAGTTTCATACTAAAATGTCACAGATAACAGTGATAGATCACGCAGATCTCCAGATTATAGAAATAGAAGAAAAGCAATAACAAGTGGGAGAAAAGAACCAGGCAGAGAAATAAATCTTATCTACCAAGAGGTGATATATATATATATATATATATATATATATATATATATATATATATATATATATATATATATATATATATATATATATATATGGAAATTTTAGTTGCACAATCAGGTGAACATAAAATGATTATTAATTATTTAATAAGAATCAGAGAAAAACAAATTTATTACAGCATAGAATACTCACTCTTCAAGGAAAAATATGCAAACCAAGATGAAAAACAATGTTACTTAAATAAAATAAGATAAGAGAGAATGCATTTAAGCAGCAAATTGTTTATAATATTAACAAGTAGGTATATGTTATTATTTGTCTGAAAGTTTGTAATGATGATATTATCGGCGTAAACATATGTTGAACTATTTACATCATCTAATCTTAATTGTCAAATATTTTTTTTAAAAATTCAAATTTTACTTATATTTTCCAAATACATACATACTAACAATTGAATGTATTTGAAATGTTGAATAAAGTTTGAATTTTTCTAATAACATTTACCAGTTAATATTAGATTATGGAAATAGTCCAATATATAATTACAGTATTTCTTTGAAAATATGCCTAGAATTTTACATTTAATGAATAAAAAAAGTTATAAATTTCCTAAGGTAATTTTTTATATATATAATAAGATATTTAGGGAAAAGGGCATTTAGAAGGAAAAAAAACTATTAAGTTAATCTAATAATTAGGAAAACAAGCAAACATTTATTTAAAATTCTTTTGTGTGTGTGTGGTTTTCTTTTAATTAATTTTATAATAATGCATAGTTAATGAATGTGAGAAAGAAAAAAAAAGAAAGAAATTACAAAGAATGTATTTGGCTAAAATTTAAAATGTCTGTTGGTATGCACTCGCCTATTGCAAAAACGAGAACGTTACTTATTAGAATTTTCTTTTAAAAAAACTTTCTTGAAAGTTCAAAGTCTGATGGCAGGATAGTCATTCCTAAAATTTCCTTTTTGTTAAGAAACTAACTTTATGCAAAACTCTTTTAAAATTCTTTTGTCTCACTACTTTGATCATTAAATGTCTAACTCAATGAAAACTCAATCCTACTGTGATTACATTAAATGTTAAAAAAAGTGATCCTACCGTCAAAATAATCTGTAAATCTTCAATTAGGGTTCTGAAAAAAAAGTTTTGTCTTATTTTATAAACCTCTTCTTAAGTGAAAACTGTAGCTGAATGCCAGGTCAGAATAAAAACCTTCATTAATGCATAAGACATTCGCAAAAAAAAAAAAAAAAGTATTTAGATTAAGATGAACTTTTAGTTTCATTACTATTTTTTTTATATATATCTATACTCATGATATGTTTTTTTGTAATTTATATAATCTTTGAAGTAGTGATTTTTTTAAATATTTATAGGTAATTACAATGTGTTTAAAATAACATTTACATATTAGTCTTATATAATAATATCTTTATATATGATCACTAAACATCACATGATCATGCGATGTTTAGTGGTTTAACACCAATCCTGCCTAATAGGATAGTGGTGGCTATGGTTGTTTAAGAGCCAAAGACACCAAAATGTATGGGTGCTGAATTGAGTTTAGACCTTGAAAATATTATTGTGTTTTCAATTTCATTCTCATAGTTTTGTAGTAAAGTAGAGTTAAAAAATGGCTGCTGGAGGGTTGCATTAGATCCTAAGATCTAGGTGCAGTGCTCTCAGATCCAAGGCTCCTCACTGATGATGGCTACAAGCCAGAAAATAGTCTGGGGATATTGGATGAGTAGGCATTAGATAGGGATTTTATGCACAAGACCTCTGGCATCCATTGATTACTCTGTTTGGCACAGGGTGGCACTACTGTATGGAGAATTTTGCCTATCTTTATATATGTTTATTAATGTTTAAAGATTGCAAATAAACAATTAGATAATAAGATGTTAATAAAAAGGTTAGGAGTTAGTAAACGATTTTTGATAACAAGAAATATAATTGGTTAAAAAAACTTGACCATGCCTGGAATAAATGTTTTACTAACTGTAGCAAGCTACATCCCAAAAAAATAACGGAAAAAATTTGATCTAGCACTCGTCTGTCTAAATGTGAATTATGGAAATAATATAAAATCAAAAAATTTAATAATATATATAATATATTAATAAGTATGAAGATTTGTAATTTAAGATTTATATGTAAACAATTATTTTAAAAATATATATAACTTTTGTTTTTTGTTAAAAGATTTTACTTAAAATTAACAAATTATGAGCATGATGAATGAATATATGAAAATGAATAATGAAAAAGTGAAATAATCGGCAATAGGTTTGATCAGAGTTTGATATTTATTTAAAATTTATTTTTATAGAACTTTAAAATTGTATAACAATAATAATAAAAAAATATGTAAATAATTATAACGTAAAAATTTATTTTTTTGGCAATGTATATTGATGATAAATGTGAGATATGCACATATATAACATCCACTGATTGTATTTTTTAAATATTATTTTTATATATAATCAACATTAAAGTCAGATGTGAATTCTTTAATTTTTAAAGATTTAAAAATAAAAATTTTGTAACAGATTATGTTATACATAAACATGTTGCGATTTATATATATATATATATATATATATATATATATATATATATATATATGTGTGTGTGTGTGTGTGTGTGTGTGTGTGTGTGTGATATTCTTGCTCAGAAGTTAAAAATATTGATACATATGTTCATCATTTCTTTACTAATAATATTCTGTATATTACAAAGGATGCTTGATATACAATGAATTATTCAGTGTGTATTTTCTATTGGTATAATTATCATTTTCTGGGCTTAATTATTAATAAAAGTACATGGAAAGCGGACACACATATCATTGTTGCTATATACCTGTGATCAGAGGCTAAATTGCATCCAGCTATTCACAAAATTGTGATGTAGATGATCCTCATATGCATAATATCATTAACATTTTGAAGAAATCTTTATGAATTATTAATAGATATTAAATTATATTATTATTGTTAACATAAAAAATTTATTATTATACAAAATATAAATAATATTTTAAGAAGCTAACATATATAGTTTCAATGCAAGTATAATTCCTTTCTCAAGATCTAACTTTTGTTGGTACATGTATAAATTGATTAATAATTCAATTGATATTGTGTACATTCATGTTTAAGCGAAGCACTGAGATATTATGGCAATATAAAGAATCAAAAATCTAAATAAAAAATACTCTCATATAGTGGATAATATAGACTCATACTTGAAAGTAAAACACATCTAAATGTAAAATATAAATTTATTATAATAATATAGAGAAAGATAAATTTACCTTGATACAATTTCCTTTTATATTTAAATATGAAGTTTAAAATAAATGTGTTGTAGTACCTATTTTCAATTTGTTAGTATATTTTGTATATGAGATTTTGTGGTTATGGAATTATATTTTGTATGGTTTGAAGCTGTTTCTAAATATTGTAATATTTGAGGATGAGATTTGATGGTAGTAAAATATGATAGTTTTGTGTTTCCCCTGATTTAACCAGCATTGAAACATATATACTCATAGTGATGGCTGATGCTGTGGAGGATCACTGATAAATTTCATACTATTGTTTAAATAAGTTATATAAATCTGCAGAAATTTATTAGACATTTGGATTAAATATAAAGTTCAGGATATTAATCTGGCAATATTATTTGATGAATGGATCAATTACCAATAGTTTATCCTTAGACTTACTATTGAAGCCATTAAAATTAGAAAACACAATCAGCACTAAATTATAACTATTACTGAATTAACATATTTAATTTTAAAGAATAACTACTTTGTTTTTGACTCTACATATTATTTACAAAAATCAAGGTACTGTTATAAAAATGACATCAAATTATGCCAACATTTTGGCTCAATTGGAGTTCTCTATACTTAAAAATGCTAAGCTTAAATCTCATATTTACTAAGATATATAGATGATATCTTTATGCTTTGGCTTTAGACTAAAAAGGGACTTCATACTTTCTCAATAAAAATATATAATTTATAATGAATTTTTTAAAAAGTATCCTGTTTTTGATCTTCAAATTATTTATAGTAATAAAATTCTTAAAACAAACTGAATGGAAAAGATAATTAGCTCTTTACATATTCATAATAATTACCTAATACTTAAAGTTTAATATTCCCTATGGTCAATTTTTGAAAATTAAAACAATTTATAGTTGACAAAATTTTTTTCAACATAGCAAGAAAGTGCTATATAATAAATTTATAAATATGAAATATCCAAATTGACAGAAAAGAACTTCTCTCTAACAAAAAGAATAATAATTAGAAGTTTTATCAGTAGTTCTTACATTTGAATGATGATTTATTACAGAAACATATTACATTTCATAGATTATCTAAAATCAACCTTTCTTAATTTACCTAAAGTTGTATATCACAGAAATAAAACACTTAAGGACAGACTTATAAAAACAAATTTTATTCCTAATTTTGTGTCAAAAAAAGCATATTTGTTTTATGTGGAGATAAAAATTGCCTTCTATGTAAACATATTATTGTTACAAATTGTTCGAGTTAATATACCATTAATGATTTTAAATGATATAGTCACAATTATGAAATTGTGAAAGTGTAAACTTATTATATTTAATAAAATGTAACAAATGCTTGAACTGTTTTTACATAAATCATAAAATAGTCTATATATTAGAATAACTAACCAAACATTTAAGATTTTGCATAAAAATGACAAATCAGTTTCTAAACACTTTAGTTTAGCAGATCATTCAATTGATGATTTAAGAGTAGTCATATTGCAGAATAATTTTTTTCCACAAGAGAGAGAAAAGAGAAAGTTTTTTTATTTACTTTACATACTCTCAGTATGAATATGAACATAGGCACTGTTATATCCTTGAATATATATATATATATATATATATATATTCAATATATATAATTTATATATTTATATATATATATATATATATAAATTATACATTAGTATATATATTAGAAATTAATAATGTTAAACATGTTTTATTATTGATATATATAATATGTTTAATATGTGTGCTATTTTCAATATTGGCTTCTATCTATTATCTCTTTTCATAATTAAATATAAATATTTTTTATGTCATTACTATTTACAAAAAAATAATAATTTGTATGTACACATATATTTCTATTAAAATCATTACAAATATAATTAATATCAGGGTCAGGTAAATAAATAAAGTGATTTAAATTCAATACCTTATAGTGTTAAAATTTTTGTATTTTAAACTCAAATAACATAATTGGAGTAAAAATGATTGTTTCATAAATATTCAAAGCCACTATTCTTTATGATAAAGACCAATATCTAGAAATTAACATGGTAATCTAATTGGCATAACAATATATGCTTATTTTTATACTTAATGTCTCTAGACTAGTTATAATAAATATTTTTCAAGCACTATACCTCATGGGATATTTATCATTATACATATTATACCTTAGTTATGTGTTTAAACACAGATAGTTTAAACTTTTAATATAAAACTGAATAATGAAACCAATAAACCATTGAATGCAGAGTGAAAGTTATATTTATCTATAAACATGAGTATGCAAACTTACAAATGGTAATTATATTTGTTCTATACAACTCATTATAAATAAAATTGTTTTAATTTATAGTGTATAGAAAGTGCTTTAAATTATTTTTATCATAAAGAATGCCATAAAGAAAGTCATAAAAAGTCTTAAGAAATTTGCTGCATATGGGTTGCTCCTACTTTCTCTAGAAAATGATAATAGATTTTTTATTAAAAATATTAATTATATACATGTATACACATGTTAAAATTATATAAAAACTAAACAGAATGTTTTTTTTTCCAATATGTAAGAAATAAAATTTGTAGAAGAAATATTACAATAACATATATATTATAACAATTTTAACATAAAGATAAATAAAGCTACTTTTGGAAGTTTATCAAGCAAATCCAATAATGTTAAATTACTTGTTTTGAATTCATAATATTAATAAAATTGATTGCATTTTAACAAACTAATAAATATACCAATAAAAGATTATATCTGCATGATGAAATATTAAATCATATCTCTTTTACTTATTCAAATCAAATTTAATTAAATGCAACGACGCACACAAAATAAAAATATTGAAAAATGCATATAAATTGTTAATTATAATAAATTTATATACTTAAAAAAAATTTAGAAATAAAAAAAATATTAATATTAAAAAATATAAAATGAAAACATTTTTTTAAAAAACTAAACTAATGAAAGTCAAAAAGATGTGAGGCATTAAACAAAACATGCAGCTATAAATATTTTTTTTCAAACTTTATTTAACCCTCATGATATATTAAACATCATATGATTATAACTAATATTTATTACAAATAATAAAATGTTTGTTTTAATTCTAAAAATAAGATGAATAGATGGAGTAATGAATGATAAGATCATTTTTATCCTGAAAAGTTATCCAGAAAAATGGCTTTATTTACTGGAAAGTATGTATTATGGTTCCAAAAAGTTTTGGAGGCAAGAGTAACTGTGATAAAAGCAATCAAAACATTTGATCATTGTCAATAGAAAACCAGTACTGATGATGTTCAGGTATGTTTACTATCTAATTGAAATTTATAGTTTAAAATGAGTTTTGAAGACATAAAATTTTTATTAGACCAAATGATAATAATGCATTTTAAAAAAATGGATTCAAGATATTAATTTATTGTTAGATGTATCTAATAATTATGATCTGGTTACAACTTCACATCAGCTCGGTAAATGTATTCATTTCATGAATTACATCAAGTGTTTGTGTTTTATAAACAGATAAGTAATAACATTTGTATTTTATTATTTAAGAGATTGCTTAACAGGTACTTTATAACTTAACTTGACAATGCTTATAAAAATGAATTTTTTTTTTTTTTGAATTAGAACTTTATTATTTAAAAAACATTTCTGACATGTTATGGCTTTAAAACTATATTCTTCACAAAACATTATCATAAGAGTGACAGATTATTTGATTAGGACAGATGAAAAATCTGTAAGCAAAAGTGATTATATTAAATAATAGGTGATGTCTATGTAAATAAAATTTTCTTAGCATATTTAGCAAAATAATAAATGGTGGACAATTTTATTCAAGAGCCTGGGAACTTTTCATATTCTTTTAGTCAATATATAAGATTTAATTTATATTTTTATTGGATTAATTATTTTTTAACTATTTAAAATGTAATTTACTTTGTCTTATTATATATATATATAAACAGTCGACCTTAGTTTAAAATCGAGTTTCATTGTTCTACCATAGCCCATGTTTCATCCTGCTTTTTTTTTTTTTGTCATATGTATATAAACTATACATATATTTTTGAGAAGCATCTATAAAGGTTAAAAATATAAATTTTAAATAAAAATTCTATAATTATTTTGATATTAATGCCACTAGATGCAACTCAGATATATACGTATATTAACAGAGCTTATATATATATATATATATATATATATATATATATATATATATATATATATATATATATATATATATATATATATATATATATATATATAAAGGGAGCAAACAAATATTGTAAATAATTTTGTATTTTTTTTCTTTGATTACATCTTATTTATTTTGTAATTATTTTTTATTATAAAACTACCTAAAAATTTAAGATGGAAGATGCAATCACTGACTGTGCAAGAATAATTAAAAGAGTGGGGACATTACTTTGTTTAATGATTAAAAAGGAATTTTTAAATTTAAGTAAAATTTAAAACAAAGCTAATTGATTTAGTTAGCTGTTAACATTTTTATCAAATCTATTTCCAATCTGGAAATTGATTTGAATTTATTTTTGGACAGTTATCTTGTGATTGCATCTCCAATAACAATATAAAAAAGATTTCTGTAAATTAAAGATTAATTAAGAGTTAAGAAGGTTAATTAAAAACATTATTTGAATAACTCAAAGTTTGTATAAATAGGGCCAAAAATCTGTTGTGTCAGAGTTGGGTCAATAGTCATTAACTGACTTCACGTCTATTTGATTTCTAAAAAGAGGGGCTTAAGCCACCTTCCCCTCTGTCTTTAGCTCAACTTTTCACCATGCAGAGATGTAGCCCCTACTGCTCAAGTGTGCCCATGCTGTCAAAGAACCACCAAAGCCAAGAGACATGTTAAATCAAAGAATGCCGACTGCCACAGAAGACTCATACCTACTCCATCCCATAGAGTCATGTGGTAACAAGTCTAAAGCTATTACAATTGTCTTATATGAATCCTAACTCTTTAAAATTAATGTTTTCTTTATGTTAAACCTCTTTTTAACTCACTAATCGGTGAGCATGTTAAACTAATAATCATTTTCTTGGTATCGAATCTCTATAACCTAAACTAATCTTATTATAAAATATTTCATCAAACTCATGTTTCTAATTTTTTTTATAATTTAGTGCACTATAATTTATTGTAAATGATATTTTTATATTTTTCATTTAATTTTATTTGTAAATGCTAATCAAACTCAGTCTTACAAACTTCTTCTATATCCTGCTGTGGAATAAAAGAGAGGGGGGGTAATGAGTTCTGATTATTTATCTCTAAATAGTTCGTAAGACTAAGTTTTTCTTTTAAAATGAATATATGCTTTTTTTAAATATATATATATATATATATATTCTTATGTGTCATAGTATCAGCTGGGAAGTGAACCCATTAACCTGGGATAACTGCTTGTAAAGCAGCTGTCGCTGATCTCTCGACCACCAATGCTTGACAAAAAAAGATCAAAAAAATATATATTTGATCATAAATTTATACAAAATGTATAAATACTTTGCAATCTGGGTTGGATATAGGTGTTAAATTTATTAATTTTTTTATTGATCATCATCACCAAAAAGGCTGGTGACTTAAATCTATTTTGTTATTCGCACTTTTAAGTGCATGAATTTAAATTTTTTTTATATGCTAAACCAAATATTGATTCAAGAAGGGGGAGCAATGCACAGTTCATTAAATATAGCTTTAACTGTTGATAAATGATTTTATCTTACATGGGTGATTACTTTAACATATCATTATGTACTTGTTAAACCATTTAAAGCTTTATGTTAATACTTAATTCATATTCTTATAAAAGCATTGTTAGCATAGGCCACTCTTCATATTATTAAGCTTTATCTAGGGATGTGCATTAGAATGCCTGAGTCATCTCATCTTCATTTCAGGTCTAAACAGGGTGATGAATGTCCCTGGCCCATATATATATATATATATATATATACTTATGTAATGAGAGCAATGGATGGGATGGTTCTGGCAAAGTTCAGCCCATTGCAACTCTGTCCGAGGACCTTTTGTCAACCGATTCCACAAAATGTGGGGTGACATGTCAACTAGACTGTTTTCTTCTGTAATATGAGAAAGCACCTCAAAAATAAAATGTTGGATTTGCAAATATTCGGCTATTATGCTAGCCCCACAATTTCTTATAGTTCATTTTTCTTTTAGCCTGTTTGACAAAATAAACCATAATGATGTGTAATAATGAAATGTTTTTCTTTTTAAATATTATTCATTGGAGTTTTAAATTCAACTTTCATGAAGCTGCCCTTCTCTTTATTGAAATAATCAATTCCCATATAGATAGAGTTTTACAATATTTTCTAGTTAAATGTCAAAAATGTGTAAAATAAAATAAATGTTTTTAGTATAGTTTGATACGAATCTATCTTTAGTCAATTGTCGTAAATAAAGTATATAAATGAAAATAAACTTATGTATTAAGTGCCAAGGGCATCCTACTAAAATCGTATAATCAGCAAAACTCTATTGTATCTTAATATATGTTTTTCTTATAAATGTCCACCAAACCACCCAGATAAATATATTTTTCTAACATTGAATAAAATCATATTTTAAATATACATTCAGTATTGTAACTGCCACACTAAATTAGTCTTTGTTAAAATAAAAACAATTGTGTCAGGTTTGTTAAATGTTCATAATGAAAACAAAGTTTTAAAGGCATGAAGTTGATTATATATATAAAACTCATCTTGAATTTTGCCCAAATAAATATTTATATTTTAAACTTTAATCCAGTTGTTTGATTCTCCTTAATATCATTGATTTATGTTTTTTTTCTTATATCTCAGGTTCACTCAATCTCATCATCATCATCATCAGCTGAGTTCTCATGCAAAATGATGTAGCACTGTGCCTGGAAATATCACCATAGGTGTGGGGAATGGGCAAACAGGTTAGAATTCATGATTGCTCCTGACTTGTGTATCTCAGGCATGATTGGATTTGGGGTACTTTTGCTCAGATTCTAAGTCTTGTTGGATGGACATACATTTTCAAGTGGTACAGTAGTTTTTTTCCCCGGGTTTGGATGCCCAGTCATGGGGTTATTCGATATTCCCATACCCTGCAATACCCTGTATAGTGTTTAATATATATAGTGTTTTTTTCTTTTTTGAGTAACACTAAATAATGTATATGTGTAAGATTTTTTTTCAAGTTCTACACCCAATCATTGTAATTTTTTTTTCTCTTAAATTTATACATCCAGTAATATCGTATTTAATGTCATATGTAGATCAAAATGTAATTCATATATGTAAAAGAAGGATATAATTATTAGCACATTTTCAAAAGTAAGACAATTCTTACAAAATATGTATTTCTTGTACATGAAAATTGAATGACCCAGCTTTTATTTGTACATTCTGTGTCACCTTGTTGGCTGGTCCCCTGATATAAATTTGCCAACAAGTGTTTTTTTAAAATAGAGAATTTAATGCATTTGAACCTGGATTGAGTGGGTGGTACTAGAGAATCGATGTTAATTATGAACAAATTTTGTATATTAATAAGCAAATATGATAAAAGATAATAATGACTATGTAATAATAATAAAACTTTGAGTCTATTCTAGGTGTGGAAGAGCAACCAAGACAAAATGGAAAATGAAAAATCCAAGTAATACGGTAGCTTTTTTTAAAGTTTTTTGCTTTCCATATTTATTTGTGAAGAATTAGTTTATAATCAAATGTCAATTAGTGAACCAGATGTTTTTTTCTGCATATATAATGTAGGTGGCAGTTCAGGATAGCATGCAGATAAAATAAATTATGGGGAACAACTGAAAGAGTAGGGCAGGAGATAGTTGAAAATGGGGAAAATAAGTTCTGAAACCTTTAGTGCAAAAGAAAAAAAACACTATCATAAACAGTTTTTTTTTGTAGATAACATATTAGGTAATTAAGTACTGTTTTGAAAGAAAACTGGTTGTTCTTCAGTCACAAATGGATTCGAAGTAAGGACATTTTTTATTCATTTTATTTTCTGTCATTTTAAGTGGGGAAGTGTGAAACAGTCAACCTTAGTTTAAGATTGAGTTTCACTGCTCTACCACAGCCCATGTTTCATTCTGCTTTTTTTTGTCATATGTATATAAACTATATGTATATTTCTGAGAAGCATCTATAAAGGTTACAAATATAAATTTTAAATAAAAATTCTTTAATTATTTTGATATTAATATATAATATTTATAATACACAAACACAAACAAAGACACACAATTTTTTTAAATTTAATAATATCTATATGTGTGTGGAAATTTTACTATATCCCTACAATATATATATATATATATATTTGATAAATCATATTTCTAATAGTATTTAAAATAATGGATGAACTAATTAATAATGTTATAAATAATGAAGTTTATTCTTCTGCTATTTATCAAAGATAATATTTTTATCATTAAGTTGAAATCCAATCTAACTAAATCAAATTACTTTTTGCTAATGAATAAAAAATATTCTCCTTTCCTCTTTTTATTTAAAGATAAAATAAAAAAGTGAAAATAGAATGCTTCTAGTACTAAGTAAAGTGAATTTACTGATAATACAATATATTTTGCTCTGCTAATAAATTATTATTCATTTTTAAATGGCATAACATTTAGGTTTAACAATTGCATTTTTTTTCTTTGATATTAAATGGTATCCATCTAAGAATCAGTAACATATCTTGCCCCAGAAAATAATAAAAGACTGACATTAGATCACATATCATTTTAATTAGAATTAGGTAACCTATATTGCTCATCATCAGTGATATATTTTAAACAGCTGCTAAGAAGACTATATATGGATGTATAAGTCATGAATTACAAGTACCAAATAATGTTAGATGAAGCACTATCTCTTAAAATTAATAATGTTGATTTAAACATTAAGTTAGATGACTCTAATAATGAATAGAAATAAATTTATAATCAAATAAAAAGTCAAATTATTTATTACAGCAAAGTAATTTTATATCCTTTAATAGTAAATGATGAAAGTGCAACCAAAAGTAAATTTAAGAAAGTGAAGAAAGAGTGATCCCTTCCTTGATTAGGTGATCATGAAGATGATACCAGAATTAAATTATATATATTGTCTTTAAACAAAAATGTAATATTGCTCACCATTATAAATTATTAACCAACTCCTTTTCTTAATAATTTAAGTCAAATATATTTACTGATATGAGTGTTTACATTTATATATTGGTTGTATGATAATATTAGCTTCCATTTCACAAAATATTTGCTAGTATTACATAGAAATAATGATCATTATATTACTTTTATACAGTTGATAGTGAAGTGGTAAATCTGTAGTACATATTTAACTTCACTGTCTGATGACATTACATACCTTTAAAGTAGGGTTTGAACCTGTTTATATGTTTATTTGGTCATCTAGGAATGTTAAGCACACATATATACACGTATCACTTCCACCCTGTTTATTCAAAATGGTTATGTATAACCAGTTGAATTATTATTTTAGCTTAAGTATATTTTATTTCCAAGCTTGTAAATTCCTTTCACTTAGATAATTGTGTATGTGCATATATGTGTTATAGATATAAAAATAAATACAATTAATGTAGAGCTAAAGCAAATGTTAGAAAATTCTAGAAAGTATTATTACAATTTAAAAATGTCATTCTCATTTCAAGTCAAACCAAAAATCATATTTTAAAGTTATTTGCAATTTTAAAAATATGTTTAAATAATGCTTTCTGGAACGTATTGTTTACATCTTCCAATATTGCCAAATTTTAAGTATAGGAGGAGCAGAAGTTCTAGGAATGTGCAAAAGGAGTTCAAATCTCTCTTCTCTCTGGTATTTGTGTAGAGAGTGGAAACAAAATGGACTGCAAGTAAAAGGAATTTGCCTCTCTGATCTTAAATCGCCTTTGTTCTGCCTCCCTGCTATACCATCGCTGCTAGAGAACTGTTATGTCTTACTCTAAGAGAATATTGGAAGATGCCTACCATTATTTTCTTAATATTGTGCCTTGCTAAACTTCGTATATGTTATTATAAGTGGCCACCATAACTTCTAAAAGTAATCCGTTTTGCCGAAGAATGAACTCTTAATTCTCCTCACTTCATTTTTTCCCTAAATCTTAACTGTAATCAGAATGTAATCTTTATTTATTTTATAACTGACTATAAACTTAATTATCGTTAAATTTGCGATTTTCTCTCTTAAGTTTTTAAACTTGTTCTTTGAAACGCTAAGGACAGAATTATGTACTTTAAATCTATCATTAGCTTTTTAAGTTTCACACTCTAATTATTTTATTTCATGTGGCAAAACTTATTTAAAATATATATCTTATTAAATTAGTTTTAGTGTGCTAATGTTTTAATCTAGCGAACTTATATTATTTCAATCATCATTCTGATATTTTAGAATATTTAAATAGTTAAACGTAAAATTTCTTACTGAACGCTGTTCGCTCGGTTAAATATTTGAAATATATGCTTAATGGCAGATTGTTTAAAAATTATATTATGGCATAAGATAAACCTTTTGTTGTTGTCACTATCGATATTTAAATGCATTTCATCTTCTTAAAATAAATTTGATTATTAATACATTTTAATAACTATTTATTATTTATAGGCCATTAAGAGTTAAATTGCTTATAATATATTGTCGTTTAAAATACTTGGACTTGTTAAATAGGAAATAATATTTTCCCTCTTCTATATTCAACATCCTAAATTTATTAAAGTTATACGTATGATGCTGAGTGGGTTATTATTTTATCATGGTGTTACACATGCTATTATTGCTTTATTTAAACTTAAATTATTTCATTAGTCATTTAAGACTTAAGCCATATTTGCATTGCTTACTTATGATAGCATTTTAAAGAATTATATTTTGCTTTATCATATTTACTCATCCGAAATCCGGATTTTCTTCACGTAACTCATATAGGAATGAGGTTTGGTATAACCAATCTCAGGATAAACATTAGAGTATTAAGGCTCTGCATGTGAAACATTGGAGGGTTTGCCATGGAATCATTACCACTCATATTTTTGAATATCACCTTGTGATAAATACAAGCGGAATCATATATGTGATAAAGCCTTTCAGTCCAAAGATGAACATCTTCTCCATTTTAAACGCTGTCATTATAGTTAGCACTGCGAGTTCTTTTATGTGTAATTCTCATATTATCTATAAGACATGGAACAGTGATGTTTGTAAACCACTCATTTATAATTTATCGAATATTTTAGGATTGTCACAGTAAAACTTATTAGGTTAACCCATTCCTCATTTGTACAGGCCCAAATATGCTCATAAACGATAAATTATTAACTATCATATCAAGAGTAAACCTCTCTTTAGAGATGAATTTGTAAATGCCCTTATCATTACTTAAAGTAATGATCACCCCATTGATACCATTAATTTATTATTATACTATAACTCATTACCATACTAAATCAGTTGCTTATATGCAAAGTAATAACCGCATTAAATCTGTGCGATGTTTTCTAATGTAAATTAAATTGTTTATATTTATTAAATTATTATATTTTAATAATTACTCATGTGTTGTGTCTTACTGACTCTCACTCATTGAATTCCATTAAATATTTATAATAGTGTTAGTAATATTTAGAAGTTATAACTGATTACTTCAAATAGATATTTATCTCTGGGTTATTTTGTTCTTGCTTATTCTGGATGGATACTATTTTAAAATTCATGTTTCTTTTGCAATGCTAGCTGTGTGCAATTCATTTAAAATTTATAAATTGCCCTTTCACATGGGATATTTTGATTGAGCCAAGATTTGATATTATTTATTTACATTAATTACCCTATAGATCTCGTGTTTCTCTGCTGTGTCTCTGGGACCAGAATGAATAAAATTTCATGTTATCATCAGAAGTGTTGTTTATAATGTTATAGTTTTAGAGAAGAGCAAATAGGGCAGAATTCATGATTGCTCCTGACCTGTGTATCTCGGCATGAGTGGATTTAGGGTACTTTTGCTTAGATTCTAAATCTTGTTAAATGAACATACAATTATGACCGGTACAATAGCAAGTAAAAATACCTTAATGATGATTGTCTAAAACCTTCCCAGTTAACAATCTAATCTTGATTCATTCAGTCAAAAAGCAGTGCAATCCAGAGCAATCAATGTATGGCAGAATGCTTTTGCATAAAATCCCCATCTAATGCCTACACTTTCAATATCCATGGAGCAGTTTTTGGCTTGTGGCCTTCATCAGTGAGGATCTTGGTTCTGAGAGCCTGCACCTAGATCTTATAATCCAATGCTTCAGCATCCACCTTTTATCTCTACTTAACAACACAACTATGAGTCTTAAATTGAAAACACTATAATATTTTCAATCCAAGTGCATTAGCTTATAGAGTCATATAGGTCTGAACTCAGTTCAGTACCTATACATTTTGGTGTTTTTGTATCTTTAATAACCATAGCCACTACTATCCTATTAGTCAGGATTGGTTTTAAGCCAATAAACATCACATGATCCCCATTTCTTATGTTTGCTTATAACTGTTGCTAAAACAGGCAAAACTCTCTATATGTATTGCCACTGAGTATAAGCCAGAGTAATCAATGGATGTCAGAAGGCTTGTACACAACAGTTACAAGCAAGCATAACAAATGGTGATCATGTGATGTTTATTTGCTTAAAATTAATCCTGCCTAATAGGATAGTGTTAACTATGGTTATTAAAGAATCAAATATACCAAAATGTATAGGTACTGAACTCACACCTATATGACTATATAAGCTAATGACCTTGAGTTGAAAATATTATAATGTTTTCAATTTAAGAATCAGTTTTTTAGTTAAGTAGAGATAAAAGGAGGGTTGGATTGGATCCTAAAATCTAGGTGCAGTGCTCTCAGGTAAATAGCTCCTCATTGATGAAGGCCACAAGCCAGAAACTAGTCTGTGGATGTTGGATGAGTAGACACTAGATGGGAATTTTGTGCACAAGCCTTCTGGCACCCTCTGATTACTCTGGCTTGCACTGAGTCGCAATAAACATAGAGTTTTGCTTGTTTTAGCAACAGTTATAAGCAAGCATAAGAAATGATGATCGTGTGATGTTTATTGGTTTAAAAGAAATATCAACTAACATTATAGATGAGATCTAATTTGAATATAAATCTAAATACTATTTTGATATTTAAATCATGAAAATTTAGAAAGCATTCTTATGACATAAGCATAAATAAAAATAAGAGGATAAGCTTATACACATTTTCAAATATAAATTATTTTAATTATCAATTAATAAAAGTGTTCAATTTTTTTAAAGAAAGTAATCAAAGTAATCTCATAGCTACAATTTCTAAAAATGAGACTTATATGACAACATTATTTATATAGTAAATGACACACCCGGTGCCAATAACAATTCAAAATAAATTAATGTACTTTTTCTTTGGCATGCATATAAAAAATAAAGAATTTATAACTAATGCATATATATATATATGAATTAATATGTTAAGATAATATTGTTTTATAAAGTTAATATTATAGAATCATATATACATATATTCTAATATAATAAAAATAATAAATTTAACAGTCTTTAAATTCGAAGATTTAAAGACTGTTTATAATAGTTTATTACCGTTAAATTTATTATTTTTATTATGATTATAATTTTGTTTTAATTAACGGACATTTTATTTATATTACATATTCTAATATCTAATTCATAACATATAATCTTTTTCTTTTATAAAAAAATAGAAAAAAAAAGTTATAAGAATATTTGTTCAATTCATTGTTATTTTTATAATACCGCAAATCAAATTACAAATAAACAATTTTTTTTAGTTAGTCATTGCATTCTAAGTATTCTGATGTATGCTATTGCCAATGAACGTTCACTCCAATAAACTCATTTTCATATTTTTCCTAAAGAATTACTTAAATGTGTATTTGAGAAGTTTATCTATATATTCACTATTGTATTTTTATTATTATTGAAATATTCATTTGCTTGTAATACTTATGATCTCTTTAGTTATGTCTGACAATCTTTCCAGGCGTTTTATTTTAAAACAGCAATTCCAAGAGAGTTAATTTTATGGATCTCGTTTTTCGCACAGTATTTTCGCATCATTAATAAAATGATTCAATTTACCAGATTTAAAATAAGGCAAAAGTAATACTTTACCCTGTATATCTATCCCCCAACAGCAACTTTTACGTGTATTTCAGTCAAGAAAATCTCTGATCAAGCATACTTTTCTATTTTTTAGTTAAATCAAATCAATTCAAAATTTGAAAATTTTTATTTTGTTACATTAAATAAAAAGTTTGTTATAAAAATAATTGAAAACCAAAAAATTAGACAATTTATATTACTGTTTCATTTTATAGTTTAAGAAAAATAATTATAAAATGGTTAAATGAAAATTATCTATGCATGTATTCTTATAGTTAATCAACTATTACTTGGTTTTATATGTTAGTATGACTATGGATTTAATATACATATATACATAAACTGAAGGAATATTATTGATATCTTTATCTCCAGTCACTGAAAGGACTACCATCTACTCTGTCTTCCTTAATTATACTTATCAGACAACATCACTATGCACTTAATTGCTGTAATATCATATTTCTTATAAGTACAGTTCATTTTCAGATTTCACATCTTTAATTTGTTTTGACTTAAATTAATTTTTTCTCAAGTGACTGATAACTGAGGTTTTATCAGAATGAGTTTATTCAAAATGATGTCATACAGATGTAACATTGGAAGATTTTTTTTTTTTTTGCCAATTTATGTAAATGATAACTTTTTGTTTTGTTATTCTAGCTTTTTTAGTTGCTTTCTATGCATACTTGGAATTTGGGCAACACTTTCTCAAAAGAATTGGATTAAAAATTTCTAATGGATGTTAGTGAGTGCCTTATACTATCAATATCTTCTATCTGTATAAATGTTTTTGGGTTGCTCTCAATAAGGAATTTTATGATTGCAACATTTGAATTGTTCTTAATATCAGCTTTTTTAACAGAATAGGCTACTACTAGTTCTGAAAAAGTACCATAAGCTAACAAAAAATAATATACATCTATATTATTGAGAGAATGATTCATAAAGATATATTACAAAATATGATTTATCTTCTGAAATATTGATTTTTTATATTAAATATTATCAATTTACAGCCTCACAAATATTCAGTAGACAAAGGCTCAACTAGCATGCTTGAAAAGAAAGGCATGGCAATATATTATCTCTAAAGAGGAGCTCTACAATGCATATTATGGTGAAGAGAGGATAGATTCATTTGAATTGTTGTAGATGATTAAATACCCAAAATAATAAAGACAGCTGAAACAATGAATGAAATGAAGTATTATTTAAAGCAGAGATATATATGAGAGAAAGAACTTTTGCTATAATCAAAACAAGACATCACTACAGTAACAGTAAGGAACCAATGAAGACAAAAACACATATCATGAACCAAAGAGAAATGTTCCTAATGGTGGAAATGTTATAAACCTTAATCCTGTGATTTCAAAAATGATAACTAAGCTAAAATTAAGAATAATCAATATATTAAAAATATATTCAAATATACTAAAAGTAAGATATTCCAGTGACCAAAATAAAAGTAGAAGCCCAAGATGACATAAAAACTACAATGGCTAAAAAGAAATAACTCCAGACATATAAATATAACTGATAAAATAACAAAAACAACTAATTAAGAAAGCACAAAAATGTAGAAAATAAAATCAACAAAGGCTAAAGCAAATGCAACAGCTGTTGCAAAAAATAAAGAATAATCATATGAATTAAGAAGAGGAACAAAGGACTGGTCTAATGTGGCATATCAGGAGTGAAAGTGAAAAACAATTCATTATAAAACCAATCAAAAACAATGCCACAGATCATTTAAAAGACAAGTAAAAATAAATACAAAAGATAAAATTTCACAAAAGAAGTCATAAGTTGTCATCTTAGTATTGGTAACAAAACAAATTCAATGATAATGCAAAATATGCAAAAGAAAAAAAGAAAAACTAAAAAAAAACTTGAAAAAAATACATCATTTAACACCCAGAAAAACAAAAAGAAGTTCAAGAAAAAATCAAAAATGTAACAGAAAAGATTAAAGAGTTAATGTCCAAAAAATCAAAGAAGACACACCAAAGAATAGATTGCAAAAGAGGATGTTCAATGTTATATAAAAAATAAAGTGAAAGACAAATATCTGAGAACAAGAACGTTGTAGAAAGTAATTTTAGACAATATAAAAGACTGAATATTAAAAACCAAAAAAACTGAATGCAAATGAATTTAAAATTAAAATTTAAAAATAAAAAATTACAACTTAAAAATTCATTCAAATGATAAATTATTTAAAATCAGGAAAAAAACCCAGAAAGACTGTATTACTGAGTACAAATAATAGAGAATAGAATACTCACAACACCAAACATTGGCAATGGAAGAGAAGAAAGAGAATTTAGAAAAGAGTTAGATATAGAATTTATAATAGGTAACAGACAAAATCAGAAATAGAGAGATTAATGTTACACTAAGAGATCCAAATGACTATAAAAAATAGAAAGGATAATTGAGAGTTAAAAGATAAAGAAAGGAGGCTGTCTTGTGAAACTCATAGTTTAATAGACAATTTCATAGAAAAATATGACAGATCTGCTAATATAAAATAAAATAAAATACTGATGAGAAAGTTTCATATAATTACATGACTTTTAAACCATTTCAAACTAATATTACCACCCTTATAAATTTAGTCTATAAACATTTTACTGAAATAAATAAATAAAATGATAATTTGACAAGTCAGCATTAGCTTAAGACAGTGATAGAATTAAGAGACTATACTATAAATATAGCTACGTTTAAAATAAAAGTTCCACAATATTGCAGCCAGTCACGACAAATAAAATATTTTTAATAAATTTAGGAAATAGAATGATAAATAAAATATTTGTAATAAGCTTTAAATTATCATAATAGCATATTTAATTAAAAAAGTTATGCATTTGTTTAAAATAAAATATTAGTTTTCTACTTATTACATTCTTATTTAAATTGTAAAATTTACTAGGAGTAATCACTTTCATTACAAAACATTTTGTCAGTAATTGTAAATACACAAATTATAGTCCAATAAATAAAATTTGCTAAATGTAAGGTATTGTATTAATGAATTTTGTCATTAGCAAGTTGCTGATATAAATTTTCTTAAAAGTCTTTATGTAAGACGTGGTATTTGTTCAGTTTATATTACAACTTGCTAAAAAAGACTATTTAGAGAAAGTGAAATCTACTGTTTTATTACTTTTTCATTCCTTATCCTCAAAATCTGTAAAAAATTTGTTGACAAAGATAAATTTTGAAAAGCATGCCATTACAATGTATAAATAAATTCTAATCAGAATGGTCTATATAACCAAATTTAAAGCTATAATAACTACTCTTTCTTATTGCATTGTCAAATATACACTGGAGATATAAAAAGTTCTGAAGAAGATTGCTGGGGCAATCAAAACTGTAAAGAGGGTGGTAAATAAAGCATTGTGTAACAATAGTAAAGTGCATGGATGATTTAGTATTATATGGCAAATTTAAAGCTCATATATGTTCTAAATATGGGACTGTGCATTCAAAAAATTGAAAACTTATAATTAAAAGCTTTAAGAGTCACAACATTAATATTTTGAACTACAGCAAAAAAAAATGGTCTTAAAAATTTAAGAATAATTGATTGAAAATCAGCTAACAGTAAGTCAACTAAGGATTGTAGAAAAGAATAACATAACCTAATCATTACAAAATGTAAAAATAATTTTCTCTGCTAATCTTAATAAAAATATAGAAATAAGAAGCTTGAATATGGAGTAAAATATAAAAAACTATCAACTATTTTTTTATTTATTTCAGGTGCACCAAATGTACACACAATCAAAAGTAAATGCCTGCAAGCAGAAAGAATACAAATAATGATGTTGTGGAAGAATAAATATAAACAAAATGATTATACAGAAAGTGGGTTCTTGTTTTTTATGCTGGGTTTGGGAAAAGATAAAGGGGATTTAGATATAAAGGGCATAAAATTGACAAAGATTATTTTGTGGAAATTGGATGGAACATAATAAAGAAGAATATGGAAAAAACTTACAATGAGGAATGGGAAGGAAGGGAAGGTGGCTAAGAGGTTTCTCTGGGCATAGTGGCTGAGATATTTCTGACTCTGAAAAAGGAGAAGCCACAATGCAACACATCACATCACATACTTTTATTAACAGCATGTATAAGCATATGGAATAGTGATGATGTGATGTTTTTATGGTTTTATATTTTCTATGACTTTAGAGAGCTACCCAAAGTTATAACTTGCAATAATGTAAAATGATAATATTTCAGTGTGTACTAATTTAAGCCATAATTTTGTATCAAGTCTACTTATATATACACAAATTTATGAATGATTTTCATCATGATAGAAATCTGTAGATAGTTTTATGAAAATAGTAATTATTAATATTTCCAGTAAATTCTGGTGTTGAATTTTTACCTAAGTTTGTTACATGTATATATTGTGCCCTTTTGTATGGGTCTCCATAAATTGTTGTATCAATCTATCTAAAAAATTTTAAATTTAAGATATATTTAGTTATATGATTTTAATTTTGTTTATAATAATCTTTTAAAAAGTGTAATTAAAGTAATTCATGAGTGTTTGATATGTGAAAATTGTGCTGATGTTTGAGAGAAACATTTCAATGGGAATGATAATAGTATATGGTTGGGAAAACTGGCCATAAGCAATACTGCATTAATAAATTTAATAAATAAATGTTTAAAGCTTAAAGTTTTAAAAGACAAGTTAAAATTAAATGCATATATTTATTGTTGATAAAAATTAGTATTTAATAAATGAATATAAATATTTTAATTATTAGTGTTCCATGATAGAGGATTAATATTTGATTTTAATAATATCGAATTATTATTTTAAAATTGTTATAAGATATTATTTATTTTAAAAATATTTATTTTAAAAAAATGTATTGTTAGTTTATTTTTAGATTATTACAAGCGTTTGTAGCTTTGTTGTAAAAAAAACAGATGTGAATTAAAATACGTACACACATGCTTGGGAGTATTTTAGTAAAGTTGCAAAACTATTTTAAAAATTCTGTTATAAAATTTATAAACATTATTTTGGCTATCATGAAATAAAAATAAAGATAATTAATGTGAAATATTAAATTTGATTTTTAAAATATTGCTTAAAAACATAACGAATAAAAATAGACTTAGTTTGTTTATAAAAATAATCTTATAAAAGATAAACGTGAAATAAAGTAAGAAAGAATATTTTAAAAAAATGTTTAATGGATTTAAATAAATGACAAATATTAATTTAAGAATTTAATAATGTGATAAATAATAAATATTAAATAAGTCATTATTTATTTTTAATTCTGTCTTGTTGGTGAAATATGTAAATAAGCTAGCAAGTCAATTGTTTAATTCACCAATCAAGTGGGAGTTTTCTTCCGGTATAAAACCAAGGTTCAATTGTTTAGAGAGGACTTGTGATTGAAATTCTTAAAGTATAGTATGCTATTAAAATAGCTAAGTGAATATAGACGCTATCAAAATCGTTTTAAAATTATAAGAGAGTAGTTTTAAAATAATTTATAAAAGTTACCGATGAATATGCAGTGTTAATTTATTATAGTTCCCTATTAATCGTTTCCTATTAATGCTCAATTTACTATCAAATAATCATGAAGACATCGTATGAGGATAAAATGTATTGGAAGCTTCATGCTGAAAATTTAACAAACGCTGGATTGACTAGCAGAGTTATTAGATGCTTAACAGTAATACGTTGGACTTTGTATAAATTTAAAAGCTAATGATAGTTAATTTTTAGAAATAGATATTTAAAAAAATGAGAAATACTTCTTTATGAAGCAAGTATTTGTAAATTCTAAATTTAAATATATCTTGGTAAAGATATAATATATAATAGTAAGTGTATAAATATTTGCCTTGTTAAGTCTTGATGGTTTAAAAGACTAAATTCTGACAATTTTAAAAGGCAAATAAATTGGAGATGTAATAAGTAAAGAAATACTTATAAGTTAAATTATGATATTATTAAAGTCTAAACGCTGGTCGTATAGAAGACTCTAAAAATAATCTTACCTAATATCTGTTACGGAATGCGCAAATCAATTACATGTGGATATCCAAGTAAAGTTAGAAAATAATTAAACAAAAACTTATAAATTATAAACTAATGCTAAAAGATAATAACTTTAAAATAATTTTCCTATAAAGAAGAGAATATGGATCCTATAAACTATTTTAATTTTATTTTTGTTTTCTGATGGAACTGACTTTTATTTTTATTTATTTTTTTAAAAAAAGAACGTTTTCATTTTTGTCATAAAAAACTTTTAAAGAACACGTGATGTACCGGAAAAGGAAGTAGTGTTTGGTGAAAATTTGTGCCTAGGAAAAAGAACATTATAACTGGAAGAAGCCACCGTTGGATGTGATGTAATATGTCTTATTTATTAACTAACATAAATATTTAATTAATTATTGATTTATTAAAGATAGGAAAGGTACATTTACATTTTTTTTAAAAAATAATAACTAAATACTAATATAACTTTTATTGCATAAAGTTTATTTTATAATTATACAACATGTAATATTTTGAAGAATAATTGTTGAGTGTAAATGTGAAATTATTTTGTAAAACTGGAATCCTGGAGGACATCGTGACGGACTGTACATTGAAGTATCATTTATGGTAAAAATTGTGTAATAATAATAATAATTTGATGTATTTACTATGTTTTCTTTAGATCAACCAAATGTTATATGATTATTGAATGAATGTATTAATATTTAAATAATATACACGCACAAGACTAATAATAGCAGTTTTATTTTAATATGCATATTTTAAATTGATGACGTAAATTTAGTACAACGTAATATGAAAACCTAGAAGTAATTATATGATTCTTTCGTGAATGAATTTCAATGTTTCTGTTCCAATATTAGAAATCAGATTTATTATACTAGTGTAAGTTTTTTTTTTTTTTTAAAGTTAGTAAGAAGTATATAAGGTCTATATTTTATTTTATTTTTATTAGATGAATTACGTTAATTTTACATAGAAATTTATATTTTTGATTGAAGGCTTATTGTAAATAGATGATGAGGTATAGGAGAGTTTGGATCGTTATTATTTTTTTGTTTTAAAATTGGTCATTTGTTTTACTGAAATTAAATAGGGTTAAAATGACTTTTGTAGGTAGTAGTTTTTATAAAGGAATAGGAATAATAAGTAAAGAAAAGTAATGATTTAAAATGGAAAAGAATCATAGAATTTATTTGATATAATACTTTATAAAAGTTGAAATTATTGAATAATTTTAAATATTATTTTTTTAAAAGTACATATACGTATTGCATATTCTAATAAGACATGTAGTATGATCTTATATCGGAATGAAATAAATAGTGATAGTCAATAAGTGTTATTATACTACAAAGTTATATCAGTTGATACATTAATTAATATTTGAGTCATACTGATAATAAATGTAATACAGCCTTATACATTATAATATAAATGATAGTAGGACTTAAGTGAAATAACATGTAAATTATTAAAGTTTGTTTATTTACATACATGCTACATGAATGATATCTTACATAAAATCTTTTCTTATATTAATTGATAATAAGTAATGTTTATGTAAATTAAAGTCATAAACTTAATTGAATTTTATTAATAAAACATTCTCTGAAATGTATAAACTATCTACTTATAGTTATGGAAATAATAACAGTGTAAAAATCTTGTATTATTATTTTCTTATTTTTATTTTCTTTAGTTCCATTTAAATGTAAATAGTGTAAATAAATTATTTGTTAAAGTTAATGTAAATAAATTTGTTAAGTTGTTTAAAAGATGTGTTGAATTCATTATTTTATACCACAGCATTTGACAACAGATAATTTGAATAAACATAATATTTGCACAATATAAATTTATTATTTTATTATTTTGAGAAAGAAATACAATATTTTCATAATATGATTTATAGAAATTGATTGACATTAACATATGATATTACAATGGTCATAGAATAATTATAATGCACAATATAAAAGTATAAGATTATTTATTGCCACAAATTATTGAATTATAAGATTTTGGTCTATTTTAAAATTAAGATGCTATATGGAAATGAAGACATGCATATGATTTGTTTATTTTCTTAATGATTAAAAGTATAACCCAATAGATAAGATTAAGATATACCCTAAAGATTATTATTGTTAGTGATTATTATTATTAGAATAAGTTAGGTGTATTTAGGTTTGATATTAAATCCCTTATCATTCCTATTTACATGAATTATTATTACTTAAGATAATTAGAAGAACCTGAGATCATTTTAATTATATTTCCTTAACAATAGATTGAGATTTATTTATCTATTATTATTAAAGATAGTTCATTTATAAAAGTCATAAGAATGCTGTAGAGTTAATAATAAGATAATAAAGAGGTAATAGTATTCTTATGCCATTGAGACATTGTCTTGGAAAGACATTGATTCAATGTAAATCTGATTACCAATTGTAACTTCACTTCACAGTCTCATGATTTTAATTGAATACTTATTTAATTGGTACATTATATTGAACTATATTAATCTGATAAGTTATAATATTTATAAAAATATATTAAAGATAATTGTACATATTTTAGCCGAGCATAATAATTTGATTGAGCTAGTCATATTTTTAAATTATATCATATATCGAGAAGTGAGGGTACAATATATGTACATGCATGTAGTGAAAATACACTGGAATATGGATGAGAAAACAAATACATATTGACTGAATAATATCATCTATCAAAAGTTTACATACAAGTATTTTAAGAATTCACTTTATAGCTTTAAAAAAAATTCTCTTGCACATATGTTAATACTTGTACATAATTTTAATTAATATAGTTTATTTTACAAAAAAAAAAAGTAGTTTAAGAATAAAGTTATGAGTAAATACGGTATAAGAGTGTCAAAAATGTATTTTATTGTCAATACTGCTAACCAAGCTTTGCATATGACACATCTGAGAATTATTAAGAGTGTTATTATTAAAGCAATATATAGCAGTTAATAAAGTCATGCACATACATCAAATTATTTAAAAGCCAAAGAGCATCATTTTAATGATGAATGCTCCCAAACTATACATATCACTGATACAGGTTTGCCGATAAATATCTTTGAAAAATAATAATCCATATGCACTAGAAAATACATAATCATATTTGTGGAAGCTCTGAGATGATAGAATAAAATCTAAACAAAGTTGGGTTTGATTAAAGCATGGACAAGTACAGTGACTCATGTTTAATTAAATTTGTTTTGATCTGCATCATAATTCTACATAAACTTTTTATTCCTTATGATAATAGATGCAAAATATAAAAATATATCAAACAAAAGCAGTTTGTTGTTTATAATTACTACATATAAATCTCTCATTCAAATTTACATCTTCTGAGCACTAGTTTAAATAGATATGTATGATGAATAAAAAACACTCCTTTTTAATTTATACATGTATACACTTACACAATGTCTAAAGATTTATATTATATTAAAAGGAGATGAAATATTAACTATTATAAATTAAAATTTAAACAATGATAATAAGTTTTATATTTAAATAAAATAAAAAATATTTAATGAGGTGTTTATTTATTTGGGACTTTCATCAATATAATCTTATAAATTTTGGAACACTGCAATTAGAACTAATGAATCTTTCCTCTAGAAATCATCTTTTATTTCTTTATTTTATTATCATAATGCTAGTCTAAAGTGAAAAGGCATATTAATGTTTTTAATATAAGCCAACTTGCTTGTATAATCATATAGATCTTTAATAATATATAATCATATAAAAATGTAATGTAAAACCAATAAGATATCCCATAACTTCTGCTTCACATCACTATTCAATAATATTTTTTTCTATAGCTATCCTACCTAGGGAATATTTTAATAATCAGTAAATGCTAGGTGTATTCTATACAATGCTGTCCTATGAAATATATCTGGACTAGTTTCTAGCTTATAGCTTTCATCAGTGAAGAGCTTTTGAATCTGGGAACAGTGCACTTAAATCTTTTGGATCTAATGCACCTTTTCTCTAGTAGTCATCTTTTACTTCTTTGCATTATTACCAAACTAATAGCTAAATTGAAAAATATATTGTTTTCACTCTAATTCAAATTACCCTTATAGACATTTAAATCTGAAAACAGTTACATATCTATATGTTATGTAGCCAAACTCTGGGTGTCTACAATTATTAAAAAATTAAATGCATTATATATATATATGAAAAACAAAAAAACAAGTTAAAAACTTGGTAGAATGCCATCTGTTGACTTATATATATATATATATATATATATATGAAAAATAAAAACAAGTTAGTCACGTAACCTGCTATCACTTGTTATTTATGATCAATAGATGGCGTCTTTACCAAAACCGCCGAAACAAGTGTAAAATATTTTTACATAAACGCAAAAGGAGTCAGAATTAACTACCTCTTTCATTTTGCTCACCTCCAGATCAGCTGATTTCAAGCTGGTTTGCTTTCGTCAGTGGAAGGATAGAGCTATAGAAACTAGGTCTAAAGACTGACTCTCAAGCGTTTATGCAAAACGTTTATATCAGTTTGCAAGCGTGAATTTTTCAGACTGGTAAAGTCTTCAAACTCAGCCTAGCAAGCTAGATATCTATATGGGTCTGATCTCAGTTCAGTTTCACCACATAGTCAAAGTCTCTGCAATATATATCATTGCAAGAAAACTTTAAAGGTACATTTATGAAAAATAAAAACAAGTTAGTCACGTAACCTGCTATCACTTGTTATTTATGATCAATAGATGGCGTCTTTACCAAAACCGCCGAAACAAGTGTAAAATATTTTTACATAAACGCAAAAGGAGTCAGAATTAACTACCTCTTTCATTTTGCTCACCTCCAGATCAGCTGATTTCAAGCTGGTTTGCTTTCGTCAGTGGAAGGATAGAGCTATAGAAACTAGGTCTAAAGACTGACTCCTTTTGCGTTTATGTAAAAATATTTTACACTTGTTTCGGCGGTTTTGGTAAAGACGCCATCTATTGATCATAAATAACAAGTGATAGCAGGTTACGTGACTAACTTGTTTTTATTTTTCATAAATGTACCTTTAAAGTTTTCTTGCAATGATATATATTGCAGAGACTTTGACTATGTGGTGAAACTGAACTGAGATCAGACCCATATAGATATCTAGCTTGCTAGGCTGAGTTTGAAGACTTTACCAGTCTGAAAAATTCGGAAGACGCTTGCAAACTGATATAAACGTTTTGCATAAACGCTTGAGAGTCAGTCTTTAGACCTAGTTTCTATAGCTCTATCCTTCCACTGACGAAAGCAAACCAGCTTGAAATCAGCTGATCTGGAGGTGAGCAAAATGAAAGAGGTAGTTAATTCTGACTCCTTTTGCGTTTATTTAAAAATATTTTACACTTGTTTCGGCGGTTTTGGTAAAGACGCCATCTATTGATCATAAATAACAAGTGATAGCAGGTTACGTGACTAACTTGTTTTTATTTTTCATAAATGTACCTTTAAAGTTTTCTTGCAATGATATATATTGCAGAGACTTTGACTATGTGGTGAAACTGAACTGAGATCAGACCCATATAGATATCTAGCTTGCTAGGCTGAGTTTGAAGACTTTACCAGTCTGAAAAATTCACGCTTGCAAACTGATATAAACGTTTTGCATAAACGCTTGAGAGTCAGTCTTTAGACCTAGTTTCTATAGCTCTATCCTTCCACTGACGAAAGCAAACCAGCTTGAAATCAGCTGATCTGGAGGTGAGCAAAATGAAAGAGGTAGTTAATTCTGACTCCTTTTGCGTTTATGTAAAAATATTTTACACTTGTTTCGGCGGTTTTGGTAAAGACGCCATCTATTGATCATAAATAACAAGTGATAGCAGGTTACGTGACTAACTTGTTTTTATTTTTCATAAATGTACCTTTAAAGTTTTCTTGCAATGATATATATTGCAGAGACTTTGACTATGTGGTGAAACTGAACTGAGATCAGACCCATATAGATATCTAGCTTGCTAGGCTGAGTTTGAAGACTTTACCAGTCTGAAAAATTCACGCTTGCAAACTGATATAAACGTTTTGCATAAACGCTTGAGAGTCAGTCTTTAGACCTAGTTTCTATAGCTCTATCCTTCCACTGACGAAAGCAAACCAGCTTGAAATCAGCTGATCTGGAGGTGAGCAAAATGAAAGAGGTAGTTAATTCTGACTCCTTTTGCGTTTATGTAAAAATATTTTACACTTGTTTCGGCGGTTTTGGTAAAGACGCCATCTATTGATCATAAATAACAAGTGATAGCAGGTTACGTGACTAACTTGTTTTTATTTTTCATAAATGTACCTTTAAAGTTTTCTTGCAATGATATATATTGCAGAGACTTTGACTATGTGGTGAAACTGAACTGAGATCAGACCCATATAGATATCTAGCTTGCTAGGCTGAGTTTGAAGACTTTACCAGTCTGAAAAATTCACGCTTGCAAACTGATATAAACGTTTTGCATAAACGCTTGAGAGTCAGTCTTTAGACCTAGTTTCTATAGCTCTATCCTTCCACTGACGAAAGCAAACCAGCTTGAAATCAGCTGATCTGGAGGTGAGCAAAATGAAAGAGGTAGTTAATTCTGACTCCTTTTGCGTTTATGTAAAAATATTTTACACTTGTTTCGGCGGTTTTGGTAAAGACGCCATCTATTGATCATAAATAACAAGTGATAGCAGGTTACGTGACTAACTTGTTTTTATTTTTCATAAATGTACCTTTAAAGTTTTCTTGCAATGATATATATTGCAGAGACTTTGACTATGTGGTGAAACTGAACTGAGATCAGACCCATATAGATATCTAGCTTGCTAGGCTGAGTTTGAAGACTTTACCAGTCTGAAAAATTCACGCTTGCAAACTGATATAAACGTTTTGCATAAACGCTTGAGAGTCAGTCTTTAGACCTAGTTTCTATAGCTCTATCCTTCCACTGACGAAAGCAAACCAGCTTGAAATCAGCTGATCTGGAGGTGAGCAAAATGAAAGAGGTAGTTAATTCTGACTCCTTTTGCGTTTATGTAAAAATATTTTACACTTGTTTCGGCGGTTTTGGTAAAGACGCCATCTATTGATCATAAATAACAAGTGATAGCAGGTTACGTGACTAACTTGTTTTTATTTTTCATAAATGTACCTTTAAAGTTTTCTTGCAATGATATATATTGCAGAGACTTTGACTATGTGGTGAAACTGAACTGAGATCAGACCCATATAGATATCTAGCTTGCTAGGCTGAGTTTGAAGACTTTACCAGTCTGAAAAATTCACGCTTGCAAACTGATATAAACGTTTTGCATAAACGCTTGAGAGTCAGTCTTTAGACCTAGTTTCTATAGCTCTATCCTTCCACTGACGAAAGCAAACCAGCTTGAAATCAGCTGATCTGGAGGTGAGCAAAATGAAAGAGGTAGTTAATTCTGACTCCTTTTGCGTTTATGTAAAAATATTTTACACTTGTTTCGGCGGTTTTGGTAAAGACGCCATCTATTGATCATAAATAACAAGTGATAGCAGGTTACGTGACTAACTTGTTTTTATTTTTCATAAATGTACCTTTAAAGTTTTCTTGCAATGATATATATTGCAGAGACTTTGACTATGTGGTGAAACTGAACTGAGATCAGACCCATATAGATATCTAGCTTGCTAGGCTGAGTTTGAAGACTTTACCAGTCTGAAAAATTCACGCTTGCAAACTGATATAAACGTTTTGCATAAACGCTTGAGAGTCAGTCTTTAGACCTAGTTTCTATAGATCTATCCTTCCACTGACGAAAGCAAACCAGCTTGAAATCAGCTGATCTGGAGGTGAGCAAAATGAAAGAGGTAGTTAATTCTGACTCCTTTTGCATTTATGTAAAAATATTTTACACTTGTTTCGGCGGTTTTGGTAAAGACGCCATCTATTGATCATATATATATATATATATATATATTGTGCCCTTTTGTATGGGTCTCCATAAATTGTTGTATCAATCTATTTAAAAATTTTTAAATTTAAGATATATTTAGATATATGATGTTAATTTTATTTATAACA